>CM028890.1:23671963-23698575 GCA_016801885.1 Toxotes chatareus | reverse complement strand
TCAGAGCCAATAAAAGATGATCATCAATGTAGAAACTCCTCATTGGTTAGCAGGTGGATAAAGAGCTGATATTTCTGCTTCACTCAACAAATCTGTGTTTGATGTTTGGCCCAGTTTGCAAATGCAGGTCTATTAGTTTGCTGTGAGCTGCAGAGCAAACTGAGAGTTTTGTTCCTTTGATTGTTCTTTCAACAAAAATGTTATTTGACTTTTTCTTCATTGTTTCCTCTTCAGACTGAGCAGCTGTAACCTCTCAGAGAGAAGCTGTGAAGCTCTGTCCTCAGCTCTCAGCTCCCAGGCCTCTAGTCTGAGACACCTGGACCTGAGTAACAACAAGCTGCAGGATTCCGAGGTGACGCTGCTGTCTGCTGGACTGAAGAGTCCACACTGTACCCTGGAGACTCTCAGGTCAGATCAAGTTCCAGTTTGTTTGAAATGACTGCAGATATTTCTTGAGTCCATCAATTCTGATTTCAGAGAGGCCCATATCTAATGATTTTCTCAGTTCATACAATCTTTGAGTTTTTATATTTTGTTTTTATCCAGCTTCACATATATTAACTTTGGCTGAGGTACACAAGCTCACTTATGTGCCCCCTAACCTGAACCCTAACCCAGGATTTTAGTGATGAATCATCGTTCATATCAGCTGACCTCATGATGTTTGTGTCGGAAACATCGCATACGCTTCTCCTTTTTTCGCACCAGTGAGATACTACTACATTATCCAAAGTTTGTAGAATGAGTTCTCCAAGGCAATGATTACAACATTTGTTGTACATCCCTAAAATGAGTCCGGGATGTTCTTACACCAAAACATTAGTTCCGCCTGCTCCAAGTTCTGACTTGTAAAAAGAAAAATCAAATCACCCCAGAGTGATCTCGCCCCCCGGCTGCTCTTCAGTGGAGAGGACAGGTAGCTGTGCTAATGCTAATGTTAATGCATCATGCTAATGATAGAATTATTATTAGTCCTATTATTAATAGGACTAATAATAATGAGAAGTGGATTTACTGAGGAGAGTCAGTCTGTTTTTTAACTGTGGACCAAAGTCACATGGTCAGTGTGTGAGTCAGCAAGTAAACAGCTGTAACCATGGTAACTGAACACAACAATGATGGAGACAGCTTAAGCTTCAAAATCCTCAGACTCAAAAATCATGTCTCGAATTTCACAGACTAAATCTGAAAACTGGTAAATGGCTGCAAAATCCTTTGCAATCATTGATTGTGGTATCCATTATTATATTTTAAAGTGAATGTGCTGATAGCCTGAAGAACAAAAGATGTCTAACTGTCCAAATACTTACAGCCTTGACTTCACGTCTTTTTATTACTGATTGTGTCATATTTAACTGTCATGCCAACTTGTTGAGAATAAAACAGAAAGGATTTGAATCAGAGCCAATTAAAGATGATCATCAATGTAGAAACTCCTCATTGGTCAGCAGGTGGATAAAGAGCTGATATTTCTGCTTCACTCAACAAATCTGTGTTTGATGTTTGGCCCAGTTTGCAAATGCAGGTCTGTTAGTTTGCTGTGAGCTGCAGAGCAAACTGAGAGTTTTGTTCCTTTGATTGTTCTTTCAACAAAAATGTTATTTGACTTTTTCTTCATTGTTTCCTCTTCAGACTGAGCAGCTGTAACCTCTCAGAGAGAAGCTGTGAAGCTCTGTCCTCAGTTCTCAGCTCCCAGTCCTCTAGTCTGAGACACCTGGACCTGAGTAACAACAAGCTGCAGGATTCAGGGGTGAAGCTGCTGTCTGCTGGACTGAAGAGTCCACACTGTACCCTGGAGACTCTCAGGTCAGATCAAGTTCCAGTTTGTTTGAAATGACTATATCATATTTTGATATATTGTTGGACTCAAGATATTTCTTGACAATGACACAGCCTGCTCGTCCGGAGGAGGTGATGATTTCTGTGCTGGTGTGGTGTTCTGTGTCTCAAAGTGCCCAAAGAAGTCATTTAGGCTGTTCAGCAGTGAGATGTTACTTCCACAGGTTTGTGGGGGTGGGGGGTGGGGGGTTGTAGTCAGTGAGGGTTCGAATGCCCCTCCACAGGCTTTGTGTGTCCCTGGAGTTTCTTAAGTGCCCGGTTATTTTCTTGCTGTATTGTCGTTTTGCTACTTTGATTCCATGGGACAGGTTGGCTCTGGCTTTTGCTAGTCCTGTAGCGTCGCCAGCCCTCAAGGCTGTGTCCCGAGCCCTCAGGAGCCTGTGGACCTCGCCTGTCAACCATGGTTTCTGGTTAGCACGGATGGTAATGGTTTTGCTGTGGGTGACATCGTCAATGCACTTTGTGAAGTATGCAGTGACAGCCTCTCTGTATTCTTCAGCGTCTGTGTGGTTATTGTTTGTAGCAGCCTGTTTAAAAACGTTCCAGTCTGTTGTGTGGAAGCAGTATTTTAGTGCTTAGCAGGCCTCCTCTGGCCACACACGTACCTCCCTTTGGGTTGGTCTGATGACTTTCACCCTCGGTCTGTACACAGGTGTCAGCAGGATGGTGATATGGTCCGAGAGACCCAGGTGGGGGAGGGGGGAGGCCTTGTATGTTCCTTTGTAGTTTGTGTAAACAAAGTCCAGTGTGTTGTTTTCCCTAGTAGGGAAGTCCACATGCTGATGTAACTGAGGCTGAAAAAAACCTTTAAATCTGCTGGGTTGAAGTCCCCAGCAGTGATGATAAACCCGTTTGGGTGTGCAGTCTGTTGCTCGCTGATGGCGACCGCTCTTCTCGCTGTTGTTAGCGGTGGGGGGATGTAAACAGCGATCAGCAGAACCACTGTAAACTCCCACGGTAGATAAAAGGGCCTGCACTTCAAGATGATGAACTCCACCCGTGGCGAACAGTGTTTATGAACAACAACAACATTCCGACACCATGCGTCGCTGATGTAAACACAGATTCCCCCGCCGCGAGTCTTACCTCCCTCCACAAAGACACGGTCAGCGCGGTAGCATGTTAGTCCAGCTAGCTGAATAGCAGAGTCTGGGATGTTGTCATTCAGCCATGTTTCCGTAAAAATGGAAACACAGCAGTCCCTCACATCACGCTGCGCAGATCTGAGGAGTTGTATTTGGTCCATCTTGTTATCCAGTGATCTTACTTTGGCCAGGATCAGGGATGGTATCGCTGGTCTCTGTGAGCTAGCTGCTAGCCTAGCCTGGATGCCTCCTAGAAGGCCCCACTTCTGCTTTCTTTCGCACCGCTTCCGGCATCTCCTCTCAGGGTGGGATGCAGCAGGCGAAGCCGTTGATCTATCAGGCCGGCGGAGTAATCCTAGGCTCCTAAGATCCTCAGAGCTTGATCAAGAATGTGGTTTGTTGGTGTTTTCCTGAGTTCCAAAAGGCAATGGCGGCTGTAACTTTTCCTAGACGAAAAGGACGTACACAGACCTAAACAAAGTGTGCAGAAGGAGCTCGTACACACACAATTACACATCGTAGTTAGAGAGAGAGGCACCGTTGCATCCGCTCGTGCTGCCATCTTGCTCATCTAGCCTCCTTTGGGGTTTTTTTTCAGCTTCATATTCTTTCAAGCAATCTAGGAATTTGGCTGATATACACAAGGTCACTTATGCTTTGTTATAACGTGGTTTATACTATTAAATCTCAGTGTTAGTTTCAATTCAGATATATTGCATCGAATCATAACAGAAGTTATCGCAAGGCACTTTCCATACACTTTAGCAGTCAATAGTTTGGACACACCTTCTCATTCAATGGTTTTTCTTTATTTTTATTACTTTCTACATTGTAGATTCATACTGAAGACATCAAAACTATTGTGGCAAATTGATGTAAAGTAAGAGTCTGACAATACCACCATGGCAATTTCACCCAAGTAATATTAATGTAAGTTTAAAGTGCCTTAACAAACCAAAACAAGGGCACTCAGGTCCGTTAAAAAAAAGTAAGTGCAGGAGACATGGTTCACAATCAAAGGATTGCAAATTTTATTCACATAAGATTGTAGTAAAAGTAATAAAATGAAATGACTGACAACCCACCTATTGGCAGAGGCTTACCAGCTGTGGGGAGGGTTCAAATTGGGGGTCAGGAAGTCCAAAATAAAACAGGGAACATCTGACTCATGTGCCAAACACAACAAACAGTGACGTGCAAAGGAACCTTAAACCCCAGGATTACAAAGCTCTTCTATACACGATGTCAGCCAGAGGACACAGGTAAGCTTGCAGTACAGAGGTCTCTGGCCAGAGATACTAAATTAAACAAGAAATAGAAACAGTCTTTTACTAAAGAAAAAAACAAAATAATCCACTACCAAAAACAAGAAAAAAACGGAAACAGAATTACTTCACTCGCTTTCCACACACACTTGCGCACCTGCACACACACACACACAGTTTGAGGGAACAACAGTCATTGTGGTTATTCAGAGTCAGCCTCCGGGGAGCTGGGAGTCAAGGGATCACTTTCCCAGTCGGTCAGATCAGAAACTAACCACACAGAAAAGAAAGCGGTGACTGGCATCGAAACAGCTAGCAATGAAGTGGCTAGCAGTTAGCAGTAGGAGGTAACAGCACGCACCAGCAGCAGCAGCAGAAGACAACGGGTCGGCAGAGCAGCCAAACAACACTTGTGAAGCAACCGCCGGCAAAGCCGTCTCTGGCGAAGCAGCAGGGTTCCTGTACTTAACTTTATTGTCCAGGCAACCCGAGCCATGTGTTCCAATCAGCGGATGTCTTCATCTAGGAGGAAGAGGAGTGAGGATGACCAGGATTAGCTGCCGCCGATGGAATAAACAGGCACCGGGACGCAACCACAGCCAGAGCAGAGAGCGATCGAGACAGTTGCCACGGCGCCAAAAGACCCTGGTAAAACAACAGTGCATAAGGGACTTAGCAATAAAGTTGCCCTAAATTAAAAAAAACAAACAAAAAACAATACATACACAGGCGCTATCAAGCGTCTACCCACACTCGGACACGAGAGGAGATGCAGCACCCCGGAAGTGAGCATGAGCGGGCCTCAAGCCAGGAAATGAGAGAGAGAGAGAGCAAAGGAGGAAACCAACCTCTTTTTATATCCTCACTCCCTACTCCGATAGGCCAATGAGCCTGGCATAATAGACTCACCTGCATTACACAGCAGCGGCAGAGCACACCGCTACACTATGAAGGAACACATATGGAATTATGTAGTTAACAAAAAAAGTGTTAAACCAATCGGAAGTAGCCACCTTTTGCTTTGATGACAGCTTTGCACACTCTTGGCATTCTCTCAGTTTCATGAGGTAGGTAAATAAAAAAAATAATAAAAAAAACACTGTATGAGAAGGTGTGTCCAAACTTTTGACTGGTACTATATAGCAGGTCTAGACTGTACTCTTTAGAATATTATCTACAGATGCAACATTTCCCCCAAGAGTAAGTATTTGGCAACATTGGCAAGAAAACTTTTTTAGAAACCTTGAACAGAACCCAACTCATGGTGGGCGGCCACCTGCCTTGAGCAGTTGGGTTGCGAGAGAGAGAGACAGAGAGAAAGAAGGAGGGGAGGGGGGCAAGAGGGGAGGAAAGAGAACACAGGGCAATGCTGGTTTCATGGAAACAGCAAGCATGATTAGTACATGGATTAAAGTTCTCCGTGGCTACGACGGATTTCCGTCATTTGGAGTTCACAGAGGCAACTTATGAGATCAATGTAGATCCGGGGAGAAAAAAAATAATAATCACGTGCGTACGCGTATGTGCATGTCCCATATCAGAGTGGAACGTAAACACGGAGCTGTGGCGCGATAGTTAAGCTAGCATGGACTCCCTCATAATGATCAACTGCTCCGATGTATCGGATATTGACCGAACACAAAAAAATAAATGGAGATGGGCGTGGCTGACAGAAACGGGAGACAATGGCAAGCCTTACGGTTCATGGTGCCAGAAGATTAGACAACCAGGTGCTTGTTTTTGTGTTTTATGCCACAAAAAAATTATGTATGGAAATAACGGCAAAAAAGTGCTGACTCTCACAAGGCTGCCCTTCGCGCTCTCAAAAATACATCCTCACTGCCAGGTGCCACAGTAACAACAACAGAGGCGCAACAATCCATGGCAGACCGTGTTTGCAACCACAAAATGCGCGATATGTTCGTTTATTGCGGAACATGATTTGTCGTTGACCATCGCCCAACCACTGGTCGAACGCATTAAGTCCTGTGCTGAAGGCCGGTGCGCACTGTCGAGACTCTCAGTGTCAAACTCCCATGCGTCCTATCTTTGCACACGTGGTATTGCCGCTCATCAAAAATAGATAATGGCTCTTAAACTGAAAAAATATAGAGATTTGCACTCTTTGTTATTTAATCCTGGTGCTCTTTGTTTATGTATTTTTTATTTCTATTTTCTTATATGTAAAAGGTTTACTTGAAATAATAAGAAAAATAACATGTAATGAAAAGTTATGTAGATGCTTGATTATTTTAGAGAGACAGATATGAGCACGTTTTGCAAAAAAATTTGAAAAGCCAACAAAAAATGCAATAGATGCTATAGAACAGCTTTTTAAAACCCTCCTGTAAAATAGTATTGGTCAAGCATTTAAACATGATAGCTGCATTTGATGCTGAAGTCCTATGCATTAGTTTTTCTTAAGCAGGTGTCAAGTAACCTAACCTGGAACTTGTTTCACACACTGCGTGTGACTTGGCTGTAGCACGAAAAAAATTTCAGTCAGAAGATTTTTTTTTACTTTAATCCATGTTAGTAATAGGACTAATAGAAATACAATCAACAACAATAGAAGAACTAATGATGGCAAGACTAATAATAGGACTAATAATAATTATTAATGAGAGTAGTAATGGGGGCAGTAGGTGGCCCACAGCAGCAGATCCAGACTCTACAGCTCCGAGGGCAGATGAACCTGCAGAGAGCAACAGCAGAAGAGAGGAGAGAAAGAACAAAACTACAGGAAAGGGAAGAAGTTGAGTTAGTAATATGTATTAATGGAATACAAATGAGTACAGATAGAGAGGGGGAGAGAGAGGAGCTTGGTGCATGATGGGAAGTCCCCCGACAGTCTAAGCCTATAGCAGCTTAACTAGTAGATGGTTCAAGCTAAATCTGAGCCAGAACTATATGCTTTATCAAAGAAGAAGGTTTTTAACCTACTCTTAAACATGGAGAGGTTCCACTGTAGAGGAGCATGATAACTGAAGGATCTGCCACCTACTGTACTTTTGGGGACTCTGGGAACCACTAGTAGGTCTGCATTCTGGGAGCGCAGTGTTTTAGTACGGTAATAAGGTACTATGAGCTCCTTGAGATATGGTGGTGCCTGACCATTGAGGGCTTTGTAGGTAAGGAGCAGAATTTTAAATTCTATTCTGGATTTTACAGAGGGCCAATGCAGAGAAGCCAACATAGGAGTAATCTGATCTTGTTTCCTGGTTCCTGTCAGCACTTGTGCTGCAGCATTTTGAATCATCTGGAGAGTCTTTAGAGACTTGTTGTGGCAGCCTGATAATAAGGAATTGCAATAGTCCAGCCTAAAAGTAACAAACGCATGGACTAGTTTTTCTGCATCGAGACAGGATGTGCCTGATTTTTGTAATATTACAAAGGTGAAAAAAGCAGCCCTTGAAGTTTCTTGATGTGGGAGTTAAAGGACCAGTCTTGATCAAAAGTAACTCCCAGCTTTCTTAAAGTGGCATTGGCGGCCAGAGCAATATCTTCAGTCAGCCTTTGAGTTCAGAAGCAGAAAATTACTAGTCATACAGATCTTTAATGCCCTTAACACATAGGAGGAATTTATCATATCCAGTAGAGAGGTGCTGATTAGGGATAAAATTCCGAGGGAGCCTGGTGGGGATAAGGTCTGAAAGACAGGTTGATGGTTTAGATCAGGGGTATTTAACTAAAATTTTAAGAGATCCAGTGAGAGAAAATTTCATCAAGCAAAGGTCCGAACATCAAACATTATGAATTAGTGATATATATATATATATATATATATATATATATATATATATATATATATCCTGCAGCTTTGTTGGTGTTAATCCTCTTCAGGGTGGAGCTCACCTGGTGATACTGCAGGACGAGAGGCTGGGACTGCTCCTCTAGCTGTGGGAGATGAACAGTCTCTCTGCTGCCAGGAGTGTCAAAGCGTGCAAAGAACGTGTTTAAGGTGTCAGGCAGAGCGGGATCGTGGCTGATCTGCTGGTTGCTGTTCTTGTAGTCTGTTATGGTCCTGATGCCTCTCCACATTTCCCGTGGGTTGTTGTTGGAGAAGTGCTCCTCAATGCGTTGTCTGTACCTGTGTTTGGCCTGCTGGATGCCCTTCCTCAGTTCTGTCCGGGCCCTTCTGTAGGCCAGCCTGTCACCTGACCTGTAGGCTACATCCCTAGCTTTGAGCAGAGACCTCACTGTGCTGTCCCACCAAGGTTTCTGGTTTGGAAACACCTTGATGGACTTTGTGGGCAGAACAGCATCAGTGCAGAATTGCACATAGTCCAGGACGGATGATGTATAGGTCTCCAGGTCCGAGCCATCTTTGAACACTCCCCAGTCAGTGAGTTCAAAACAGTCTTGTAGTGCTGAGGAAGCCTCCTCAGTCCATACCTGAACTGTTTTGGTGGTTGGTCTTGTCCTGCAGATCAGAGGTTTATATGCTGGGATTAGCTCCACAGAGATGTGATCCGACATGCCCAGGTGAGGTGCTGCTGCAGCAATTTGTCTGTAATGTCCGCTAAACAGATACTGTAAAGACTAGAAAAGCTGTGCTGGTTAAAATATTAGTGCTCCGTGATAATGTAGAATCCCTCAATAATTTATTGATTGTAGGTCTGGGTCCGCATAGGGCGGCGTCTGGAGTCGGACCCGACCGCAGTCCGCGGTCCGCCTGTTAGTGACCTCTGGTTTATTCTCGGACATGTCTGTGTTTTTTTGTACCTACATAACTACTACATTTAAGGTGGTGTGCATGCAGCACATCATTTGAAAGCTGAAAGTCTTATCTTTTCAGCGATATAAACCTTGACAAGATAAAACAACGACTTTAGGTAGAACTAAACCATCTACTAAAAACATCAAAGTAATAACTGTCGTCACTCATTGTTTTTATTTTTTTACTAGTCGCCCTCTTGGTTCAACACGCAGCGCAACAACAACAAAAAATGGTCTTGTTTTGTCGGGAAAAGTCTAAAGAATCACGTCGAGTTGAAAAATGCGGTCAAAAACATTTCTTTAGGTGCATAAATGATCAAAAGTTGCAATCGGATTGTTCCGACTGAAAAACACAGCGCACTATTACTCCTTCGTTTCTCGTTTTTGTCTATACTTTTGTCTGTCCGCCTCTGTTTTGTTTTGAAAGTTGATCCCATGGAGCTTGGTTTGTAGTCCCCGCCCGTGTAGCCAATGAAATTCCAGTCACGGGGAAGTGTGACATGTTAATAAACAAAGTAGCAAATGATAATCACCCAATCAGGGAAAAACGCAAGAAACAAAAAAATACCCAAAATAAGAACATAAGATCACTCAAACGAGGAAACACAAAATCACTCTTATGAGGAAAAACATTGGCTCTCACCAATGGCACGCTTCACCTCAGTTTCTATTTGCCATGACACCGCTCCTACCACACGGTTCAGTGGTAGAATTGGTTCAGGGTTCTTTGGCAGTGGGCTCGGGGTCGAACAATTGGGACAAGGCATCCGGCTATGTGTTTCTGGACCCCGCCTGTAAGATAAAATGAAGTTAAAACGGTTAAAAACATCTGGCTTGGCGTGAGTTAAGTCTTTTAGCAGTGCGAATATATTCAAGGTTTTATGGTCAGTCCAAACAACGAACGGGTGCTGTGCCCCTCAGCCAATGCCTCCACTCCTCAAGGGCGATTTTGACTGCCAATAACTCACGGTTCCCCACATCATAGTTCCTCTCAGCTGGTGATAACCTCCGAGATAAGAAGGCACAGGGATGCAGCTTGTTGTCCTTGGCATAACGCTGAGAGAGGACCGCGCCCACTCCTTCATTGGAGGCGTCAACCTCCACCACGAACTCTCAGGTGGGATCAGGAACCATGAGGATGGGAGCGGAGGTGAAGAGGGCCTTGAGCCGCTGGAACGCCTCCTCAGCCTGGGAGGACCCCTGGAAGGGCACCTGTGGGGACGTGAGAGCATGGAGGGGAGCAGCTATGGCGCTGAAGTTTCTGATAAACCATCTGTAGAAGTTATCAAATCCCAAGAATTGCTGAACTTTCTTATGGCTATCAGGTGTTGACCACTGAACCACAGCGCTAACTTTAGCCGGATCCATTTGTATCCTCCCAGGGGCTACAATGAAGCCCAGGAAAGATACTGTACAGGTTCTACAGCAAGTGCTGAAGAACCTGGTGTACATGGCTGACATGGGTATCAAGATCAGAGAAGATTAAAATGTCATCAATGTATATAAAAACAAAGTGACCCAGAAACTCTCTCAACACATTGTTTACCATGCCTTGAAAAACAGCTGAAGCATTAGTCAACCCAAAAGGTATCACCAGGTATTCATAATATCCATAAGGGGTATTAAACCCCATCTTCCATTCATTCCCCTCCCTAATTCGAACCAGATGACAGGCATTTCTCAGGTCAAGCTTAGTAAAAACCTTAGCCTGCTGTAACTGGTCGAAAGCAGATGACATGAGTGGTGTTGGGTAACGATTCTTGACAGTTACGTCATTGAAGGGGCCATAGTCTATACATGGTCTCAGGGACCCATCCTTTTTACCCACGAAGAAGAAACCCGCCCCAGTGGGAGAGGAGGAAGGACGGATCAAACCTGCCTTTAAGGATGCCTCAATGTATTCATTCATGGCCTCCCTTTCGGGACCCGAGATGGAGTAAACTCTCCCCTTGGGAATGGGAGCACCAGGAATAAGGTTAATAGGACAATCTTAAGGGTGGTGAGGCGGAAGGGAGGTAGCTTTGCTCTTGCTAAAAACCTCCCCTAAGTCATGGTAACAATCAGGTACAGAAGACAGATCAGGATGGTCAGAACCTTTAGTCAGGTTTACTGGAAGTGTTTCACAAACAACATTTCTGCCAACATTGGTAAATTTTTTTCAAACAAGCAGTTTGACATTCTTGAGACCAGTTCAAAATCCTCCCCGTACTCCACTCAATGCTCGGGTAATGCTTCTTTAACCAGGGGAACCCTAAAATGAGGGGATGTTGGCTAGAGCTGAATACATGAAAGTCCATGAGTTCCTTGTGTTCCCTAATCCTTACCTCCAGCGGCTCAGTTTTGTGAGTCACCTTGGAAATTGAGCTCCCGTCGAGAGCACTAGCCTCCAGGGGCTGAGGCAGCCGTTTAGTTTTAAACTGAAGTCTCTTAACCAAGTCCCAGTCCATGAGACTTTCGTCAGCCCCAGAGTCAATGAACCCTCCAAGAGGCAGAGGGGTGTCATGGTGCTTGAGTTCAACCCCCGTGAGAGAACGGAGAGGGCATTCGGGCGAGGAGAGCCGGCTTACCAGGACCCTCTCTTTTACTGGTGAGCCTTTTCTTTTACTGGATACCCAGAAAGAACATGACCCAATCTCCCGCAGTAGAAACACCTACCCTCCTGTAACCGCCGTCAATGCTCCTCCGGTGACAGGAGGAGAACAATCAGACAGGCGGGAAACATGAAGGAAGGGCAAGTAACCTGAAACAAGAGGAGATGAAATTTCTAAATAAAAGCGGAAGTCACAAGACAACATAGACACAAGACAAAAACAGAACTAGACATTATTTACGGACTATGACAAAAATCATGATTCAAATTTTCACTAAACCTAAAAACTGGTAAATGGCTGTGCTTATATAGAACTTTTAACCACAACTCTTTACATGCTGCCTCTCATTCACCCATTCACACACACTGATGGCAGCCAGCTACCATACAAGGTGCTGGTCTGACCATCAGGGCTGGTTAGAGGTTGAGGTTTTTAGCCTGAGGACACTTGATGTTGACAGGAGGAGAGCTGTGATTAATGTACAAACCTCTCTACATACTGAGACACAGCTGCCCTGTAATTACAACTAATAAACAATTTTATCAGAGGATTCAAACTAAATCAAATCAGGTACCAACATTAACACAGTTACAGTCAAGACGTGAAGTATTTGAACAGTTGTTCTTCACGCTCTGAGCTTCAGCACATTTAGAGTTTTGTTCCTTTGATTGTCCTTTCAACACAAATGTTTTTCTTCATTGTTTCCTCTTCAGACTGAGCAGCTGTAACCTCTCAGAGAGAAGCTGTGAAGCTCTGTCCTCAGTTCTCAGCTCCCAGTCCTCTAGTCTGAGACACCTGGACCTGAGTAACAATGACCTACAGAATTCAGGAGTGAAGATTCTGTCTGCTGGACTGGAGAGTCCACACTGTACCCTGGAGACTCTCAGGTCAGGATCTATCAGCGTGTTTAGCTGATGATTTCCTTATATGTGATTTACATCAGTGGATAAACAGCCAACTTGTGTAGGAATGTTCACAGTAAATTTGACTAAAGTTCAGCAAAACTTTCTAGACTCAGATAATTATTCATCATATTATCTCTTGTTTTTGCTTGTTGATTTTTTTGAATCCTACAGATGATGTTTAAGGAATTTGCCGTAAATACATTGAATCTGGACCAAAATTGACCAGAACCAAAAACAAAAATATGACCAAAAAATGAACGACAAAACAGACCAATGGGTGTTGACAGATGGTTCCTGTGTGATGTTGTGTGTGTCTGCAGGCTGTTAGGATGTCTGATCACAGAGGAAGGCTGTGCTTCACTGGCCTCAGCTCTGAGCTCCAACCCCTCCCATCTGAGAGAGCTGGACCTGAGCTACAATCATCCAGGAGACTCAGGAGTGAAATTGCTGTCTGCTGGACTGAAGGATCCACACTGGAGACTGGACACCCTCAGGTATGGAGAGGCCTGCTGCAGCCACAGACAGTGTGTGATAGAGGAGGAAGAGCTGGAAACATTTAGTGTGTCACAGCTGATGACAGATCTCTACAGAAGTGCTTTGAATCCAACAACACAAACAGGGGTTTTCTCTAATTCTGACTTCAGTATCTCATCATGACTCACTGTGTCATATTTAAGAGAAAATATGTGACAATCATTAAATCAGGTGTGATCAGCTGTTTTCTGTGACCTGAGCAGGACTTTCTCAGACTGGATTTCATGCTGCATCAGCACAAAGCCAGCGTGGAAACATTTGAGCTGCAGCTGGTTGAACTGCTCCTGAACCAACAGAGCACACAGAGTGCTTTCACCACAACAACCCCAAAGACTTTAGATACCTGTTCAGTGCTGACACACTAATAATAACATCCCAACAATAATAAGACCATCTACACTGCTCAGAGACATTCATCTGCCAGTGTCTCAAAACAAGGAGGAAATGAAATGAGGTCTCTGATCATGTCTCTGTCTTCTAAAATATCCATGATCAATAATCAGCTGAACCTCTCTGAGATCCTGATCTTGCCATTCTTGTCATCTTTTGTTGTGTCTGACACAAAAAGTGATATCAACTGGAGAAGACAAATAATGAAATCTTTCCTCCATGTCACCTCCCTGCTCCGTATAATTCCAAGATAATAACTCCAGGTCCTTTGTCTCTTTGCTGAATGAACAGAATAATTAAACCATCTGTGTATGAGAGCCATGTAATGTCCATGTTTGCATGCTGAAAGAGAACGTGCTGGTCTGACCCCCTCCTCCTTTCAGGGTGGAGCCTGGTGGAGTCCGATGCTTGAGACCAGGTCTGAGGAAGTGTAAGTGTGGTTTTCGTTTGATTCCTGAAAACAAAGCAGCTCACATTCAACCATCTTCAAAGTGTCAATCAGTGATCAGGTGATAGATCAATAACTGCAGCTGTGTTGTGTCTTCTTCTCTCCATCAGATTTCTGTGAACTCACCATCGACACAAACACAGTAAACAGAAAGATCAAACTGTCTGACAACAACAGGAAGGTGACACGTGTGAAGGAGGATCAGTCATATCCTGATCATCCAGACAGATTTGACCAGTGTCCTCAGCTGCTGTGTAGTAATGGTCTGACTGGTCGCTGTTACTGGGAGGTCGAGTGGAGAGGATGGGTTTATATATCAGTGAGTTACAGAGGAATCAGAAGGAGAGGAGACAGGAAAAACTGTGTGTTTGGAGAGAACGATCAGTCCTGGAGTCTGATCTGCTCTGATGGTGGTTACTCTGTTTGGCACAATAAAACAATGATGCCTGTCTCCTCCTCTTCATCATCTTCCTCTGTCTCTCACAGAGTAGCAGTGTATGTGGACTGTCCTGCTGGCTATCTGTCCTTCTACAGAGTCTCCTCTGACTCACTGATCCACCTCTACACCTTCAACACCACATTCACTGAACCTCTGTATCCTGGGTTTGGGTTTGACCTCTGGTCATCTGGTTCCTCAGTGTCTGTGTAGAGTGTAGCAGAGAGAGTCTCCTCCTGTTAGAGAAACTCTCTCACTGTTGAACAGATTCATGTATTAAAGCAGTTTATTTGTTAAACTCTTCTAAATGATTCCTTGTAAACCTCTTCCAGTCCTTTAAAGATGGAAGCCACGAAAATGTTGCTGACTTTTACTTTTTAAGATTCTAATCATGATCTTGTCCTTTCAAATTAAAAGCATCATTGTGAACATCAGTGTTTTGTCTTTCTCTGAATCTTGGGACAACTGAGCTGATAGTAAGCTGAAGTAAAATGCTGCCACAGTTTATCTGAAAGATCTGAGAAAAAACAAAGATAGAAACTTGTCAAACTGTCTTTCAGAGGTTCACAGAGTTAGAGCCTCGATTCTATGAATTTTAAAGTCAACTTAAAAAAAAGATTCAGAGAAGATGAGAGTGAAAACCAACAGCTAAAATTTGACTAAAACAAGAAGCTGTGAAGTTTATTTGAAAAAAGAGTCTTTCAACTATGTATACCTATTTTTCACCGTTTTTCATGTTTTACAGTGAATCCTCTAGCTGCTGATAATACTTGTGTACTTTTTACGTCTGACGTCATTTGTCGTTTTCATTTTCACACTGCATCACTTTTTTTTTGACAGTGCTTTCACTTGTAATATTTTCCACGTTGTCACCCTGGTTGTTGTGTTTTTAACAGTGCAGCCTAACTTCCATTTTACATCTGCTGGCTTTTATTTTTTGTATCCTTTTTTTTTTTTTACAAGTTCATAACACTGTTGTAATATTTTACAGTGCATACCCTGGTTGTAAGTTAGTCCAGAGCTCATCTATGACCATCATTGTTTATTGGACATATCCTGTCACCTTTGTTGCCGTTTTACACAGTGCAGAGCCTCCATTAAATTCTTTTACAGCGTATTTCCTGATAATCAATGTTAGAATTTTTACAGTGCATCTCGTATTTATCATTTTACAGTGATCCTTTTAGTTGTCACATTTTTTACAGTGTATCTGCTTGTACAGAAAACATGGATGGAATAATACATGGAACATTATTCAAACTATGACCAGTCCTCATCTTCCTGCTGATGTCATCAATACTGATTGGTACATATTGATCCTAATAATCAGTGTGAGTCCTGTTGGACACTTGTCAGTGTGACCACTGGAGGGCAGTGAACTGTCTGATTATTTGTCCATCAGCCAGACATCAGTATTTATAGCAGTGTAATAATGTGTTCACATACAGAGAGTCATTATCAGACTGAAATAAGTCAGCAAATGTGGAATAATGTCAGTCAGTATCTTTGTCAGTGCTGTGTGCAGAGTTGTAGTTACTGACAGTGACCACTGGGGGGCAGAAGACTCCTGTTCAGTGAAGAGGTTATAAAGTCGCTTTGAGAGAGCCTGTCACCAAGTGGGGGCATTGGAGCATTGTGTGCCCCCATTACACCCCTACACCTCCCAAAATGACTTTTCAAGTAAAAGAAGAAAATGAGATACATTAACAGTCTGTGTGTTCACTGCAGAATGTGAAAAACCTTCAGGAGCACTGAGGAAAGTTTTCACTGTTTGTTGATGCAGGTCAGACACAGCTGCTCCTCAGCCTGAGCAGAGGCCAAAAGTAGAGGTGGTGAGGCTGCAGCTACCCCCCCTCCAGGTGGCTGAGGTGTATTATTATTAGATTGTTGCATTACATCCCACTCTCCTGGTCCCTGACACCCACAACAGGCCTATCCTATTTACTAAATACTCATACTAAAGTGTTCCAGGTGGTTTGGTATGTCCTTTACAGCATCCTGTAGTGATCTGTCTGTAGTCTGATCTGTTGTGTCAGAAGGTTTGGATTCAGACTGACTCTCCAGCATCAACAAAAGAAATTTAATCTCCAGCCTTCAACCATCAGCAGCAATTAAAAGGTGTGTTACTGTCTCAGCAATGACTCAGTGCAGTTATCTTGATTTCTTCCTGTCTCTGTGATTTTTTATTCTATTTTTTTTGCATACAAATGTAACTAAGTGTAACTCTAATGCTGCCATTTTACTGGGTAAATTACAAATACACTGAAACAATCCATTGAATCTTCTAAGGTTGGTGGTAAGATAATGTAGTGTTTGCATCCTCTGGTGGAACACACACTGCTGTAGTCCTAGCCATGTTTTGGAGTAACGAAGATGTTGTGAGCATTGTGGAGCAGAGAGAGGTGGTTTTCCATGGAAGACTGGATGTAGGACCAGTCTGATTTCTGCAGCTAATTTGAGACAGTGCTATGAATCAGCCCCTGCTCAGACACAGTGAATACATGTGGCAGCCACTTCCCTTTGGTCCTCACTGTGGCTCATTGTTCCCCAGGTGTGTGTGGGGGCAGCTGTGCTCATAGTGGTATAGGTGTGATATCTCTTCTTCTGTGGTTGGTATTGACACTGGCAGTGAGACTGGAGGGTTGGCAGTGTTGCTTGTTCTGTCAGTCAGAATGAAATAGATAAACTGATGGATTTCCATCAAAGTTTGTTCTTTCATAGTCTCTAGAGGATCAATCCTGATGAGTAGTAGGTCAAATGTTTTGTTTGTCCAGTCAAATATCTTCACATCTACTCAATGTGAAGATATTCACATTTACATATACTAGAGTGTGACACAACATCCAGTTCAGTTTTCCCTGACTGATTTTACCATGTTGTCACATACATCACAGTAATGTTTGAGTCTGCTGAAGCGCTAATGAATGAGGAAAATCCTCTCAGAATCAACTTTAGAGTCACTTCTCTCAATGATGCCTCGATTACACTGAGGAACAATGTTTCTAGAAAGTAAATCAACTGATCTGTAGATGTTTCTTTAACCCTTGTATGGTGTTCAGGTCTGTGGGATCCGTTTTCATTTTTTATCAAAAAAAAAAAGAATGATACAATTAACTAGACAATTCCCCTGCGGGAAATCACAAGAGTGGTGCATAGCGCTAGTAGTAGTTACACTATTGCATGTCTGTGTGAGTGTCACTATTGACTTTTGACTATTGTCTGTGTTTGTGTGTGTCTGTGTGAGTCTGTGTGCATTAGCACCGCACAATATTGACTGTGTGGTTGTCTTTGTGTGTATCTGTGTGAGTGTGTGTATCTGTGTGTGTCTGTGTGTGTGTCTGTGTGAGTCTGTGTGTGTCTGTGTTTCTGTGTGTGTCTGTGTCAATAGTGTGCAGTGCTATTGTGTGTCTGAGTGTGTCTGTGTCAACAGTGGGTTGTGCATGAGCTTTGCTATTGAGGTCCAATAGTGTGCATGCAAAGCAATGCACCACTATTTTTTCAAACTCAGACTCATTGGCCTTGGCTCATTTTCTGTGAAGAACATATATCAGAACACATTCATCAGAACACATTTTCAATGACCACACACTGTACACCTCCCCTGCACATATATATTAAGTCACACACTAATGAAAGTATTGAAATTGTAGGTCTTGTGTACCTTCACTCTGTCCTCCTCCTGTCTGGGCCTGCTGTTAGTGTGTGTGTGTGTGTGTGTGTGTGAGTTTTGTGTGTCTGTCCAAGCTAGCTGCCATCAGGACAGTGTGGGACAAGTGGGTGCACCGCCTCCCCCTGTTTTACAACCCTTGGCCTAATGTCACCATTGATGAGCAGTTATTTAGGACCCGCTGCCCAGTATATGGTGTGTATATATACAGATGCATGTGATGCCACTTCCTCATATGCTTGGAACTTACAAGTCATGGGATTCCACTTCCTCATATGCTTGGAACTTACAAGTCATGGGATTCCACTTCCTCATATTCTTGGAACTTACAAGTCATGTGATGCCACTTCCTCATATGCTTGGAACTTACAAGCCTACACAGGGAAAACTGATGGAGGAGCCCCTGAGAAAGTTCTGAGAGTTGTTCTGAAAAACCTTGTTTTGTTTGTAAATTTGTTGATTTTATTTCCACTCATATCTTGATTATAATTGATTTTCTTTTTTTATTACACTTTATTAAAACAAACAAAAAACAGGCAGCACTTTAATTCATAAATGTGATCTAAAAAAGGTACAGAGCTAATATTAACCATATAAGCTGTTTATATTGCTTGTATATTGCTTGTAATTGAGATGAAGTAAAGATCTGTTGAGTATGTTAACATAAAATTGTTTATGTTGAATTAAAAACCCAAAAATGCAGCAGGTCCACCAGACCCACAAGCACTGGCTCAGTAACAAAAATATGAACACCACACAAGGATTAATTGAAGGAACTATGACAATGTGTGTCCTCTTTCCTACATTGACACTGATGCAGTCCTTATCTGCTTTGACATCAGCAGACAAGAGACAGCGCTCTAAAGAAGGTGAGTGTTAGGAAGCAGTGATGTATCGGTGGTGAATGAAACGGCTCTTAGAGCAGGATGTTTGAAGTGAACGATCGGAGCTGACTTCTGCCTGGGAGCCGGAGCTGCTTTGTTTTTCTGTTCAAGCTGAAAGTGATTGGTCAACTACATTTTGTGTGGTTGCATCTGTGTGTCCGCACTGAGCAGGAGGGGGGGTTACAGACACAGCACACACAGGATCAACCCCTCAAATCTGAGGGATTTGAGATGAGGATTTGTTTTTGTACTTAAAATTTATTTTTTGCAGCACTCTGTTCCATGTTGAGTATAATAAGCCATATAAATAATAAACTTTTGATATAATGTATGTTTTGTACATTAGTAATTCATTTTACACATCCTTTTACACTATTTTAGTAATAAATTCATTTAAGCAGCAAAAATAAATCTGGTGAGCCACTTAGAAGTGAAAGAGTCAGCTCTTTTTATTGAGCCGAGCCATAAGAACTGGCTCTCTGAAAAGAGACAGAATTCCCATCACCGTGTCCCACCGTTGTTGAAAGTTTACTTCCACTTTCACTGACGTTCATGGTGCAGATGAATTTCTCTGTCTGAAGGTAAATGTCAGCACTTTTAATGTTTTACTCATTCGACACTTCCTGTAATTACCTAAATAGTACTTCTTTCTTTTATTTAGTATGTTTCACTGAGTGTGTTATGGGGCTTGTCAGTCCAATTCTTCTGTTTGCACCAACAACACTACGTCAAATTCCTTGTATGTGTAACCTACCAGGCAATAGTGTGTTTCTGTGTTTCTGATTCTGAATTATCTGATGTTTGAGTTTTTGGGATGTTTTGGGTTTTTTAAATACTGCGTTGTGGTATAAAGTTGTGTGTAGACTCTGAGTTGTCACTGTAAAGTCAGGATGGGGCAGGAGTAGTGGTGGTTCTACACTGAATTACTCCCTGGGCGAGAACCCTAACCTTAACCCTTACTGTGCAGGAATTATAGACCTGTATTTATAATATGAATGAAATGTGCGTTATTTGGAAGAAAGTCGAGGTGACTTTAGCACACTAATTCCATTAGAGTATTGCTCTATACAGTGGATCCCCCTCTTGTCCATTCCATTTGGGAACTTTCCCCTTCTCACACAGCTTCTGAGCATGGCACCTTCTCAGCAAGCAGGGGCGCCTGCAGCTGCAGGGGCTGCCAATTTGCCAATTATGATAGGTAATCATAGACTGTATAAAACATGGATGTAGCACCCATGACGTCACCCATTGGTTTCGGGGAGTCGGTTTTGTGACCAAACCATGAGCATTTGAGCTGCACCATCTTGGATTTTAGTGGGAGTGTACTTTCCATATTTGGCGGAGAGGCGACATCTATGGGTCAGCTGGGGTCAGCCGGCCCAGACCCCGCCCACTTAGCTTGGACCAACCGAGCTAACCTAAGGCTAATCAGCTACAGTTGGAGACAAAAGTATTGGCACCCCTGTCAGTTTGACATGTTTTGCATAAAGCAAGGGTTTAATGCAATTTTTTATTGAAGCAAACTAAATGAACATTTCAAAACAATGATGTGATCAACAAGTAACAAGAAATTATTTTGCAGTCTGACAGAAATTTTACAAAAACATAATTGGTTGGTAACAAAAGTATTGGCACTTCCAAGTTAGTATTTTGTATGTCCGCCTTTGGCCTTTATAACTGCTTGTAATCTGTTCTTGTAGCTTGATACTAACTGCTGGCACCTCTGCACAGGTATTTTGGCCCATTCTTGCTGACAGATGGTCTTACTTACATACTTTTTCATGGCTCGACATCCTCTGTACCCATTTCTGCTGAGTGTTCTCTGTACAGTTCTTGTGTGTACAAATGTTCAAGATGTTTCCAAGTTTTTTCTGATATCCTTGGCTGTAAGTCCAGGGTTCTTTTTGACCTCTCACACAACTTTTCTAGCACTTCTGTTGTCAATCTTTCTTGGACGTCCACATCTAGGCCTGTTTTCAACTGTAGCAGTGAGGTTGAACTTCTTGATAATTCCTCTCACTGTTGACTTAAGCATTTGGAACTTTTCTGCAATTTTCTTGTAGCTGTTCCCTTTCTGGTGGTCAGTTACAATGCACTTTCTTGCTTTCACTTTCACTTGCAAACTGACTTCTTTAGACTTAACCAGACTTGGCTGTCCCCCTTTTTATCTCTGGGTAAAACCATCTAATCTAGGACTTTGTGTAGTTTTTGTCTTTTTTGTGTACCTGCGTGCACTCAAATCTCATCACATATAGTAGGGATGAGCTCCTAAACATTGGGAGGCTCACCTCGAACTCTTCTCCAACTTTTTATTTGGACCCGCCAATTTCTCAGAACTTTTTGTTGGCGGAGCGGCAGCGCCTCACGGGCTGTGGAGGAGACGTGACGCGTAAGCGAGCCGGCGCGCTTGTGAAGCTAAGACAACGGGCTTTTCGCACCGCCCCCCTGCTATACATCTCGCCAATGTCCGCTCTCTGCCCAACAAAATGGACGAGCTGCTTCTCATGATCAGGACCAACAGAGACTTTGCGCATTCTGCGGCTCTTTGCTTCACGGAAAGCTGGCTCTGTGACTCTATCCCGGACAGCGGTCTGTACCTGCCAGGCTTCCAGCTGCTGCGCTCGGACCAGCCATGGAGCAGTCAGGGAAATCAAAGGGCGGAATATGCTTCTACATACATGAAGGTTGGTGTACAGATGTCACAGTGCTTCAGAAACATTGCGACTGGAACTGGAGTTCCTCGCTCTGAACTGTAAGCCGCTTTTATTCACCGCTGGAGTTTTCTTCATTCATCCTCGTCGGTGTTTACATCCCACCTCAGGCAAACGTGAGTGAGGCTGAACAGCGGCTGGCTGAGCACATCACGTGTTTAGAACGGGAACACACAGACTCTCTGCTCATCATTCTGGGGACTTTAACAGAGCAAAACTCAACCATGAACTGCCTAAATACCAGCAACACGTCAATTGTCCCACCAGGGACAATAACACTCTGGACCATTGCTACACCACTCTCAAGAATGCTTATCGCTCTGTTCCCCGTGCAGCTTTGGGACACTCTGACCACTGCCTGGTCCACCTTATTCCAACCTACAGGCAGAAACTAAAATCTGCTAAGCCTGTAGTTAGGACAGTGAAGAAGTGGACCAGTGAGGCCAAACAGGACCTCCAGGACTGTTTTGACACCACCAACTGGAGTGTTTTTGAAGCTGCAGCTACTAGCCTCAACGAACTGACAGACACTGTGACATCCTACATCAGCTTTTGTGAAGATGTATGTGTGCCAACCAAATCATTTCGCACATATAACAACAATAAACCCTGGTTCACCCCAAAAAACTCAGCCACCTTCACATGCCAAGGAGGATGCCTACAGGAGTGGAGACAGAGCCCTGTACAGACAGGCCAGAAACACACTGACAAAGGAGATCAGAGTGGCCAAGAGGCGCTACTCTGAAAAGCTGAGGGACAACTTCTCAGCTAACGATCCAGCAACAGTGTGGAGAGGCCTGCAGGAGATCACCAACTACAGGACTCGCCCTTCTTCCCCCACTGCTGAAGCTAACAAAGCCCTGGCTGACAAACTCAACACCTTCTACTGCAGATTTGAGAAGGACCACTTCACACCTGTCCCTCACCTCTCTGCAGCTCCCTTCCTGCCCTCCCTCCCCACCACCCACCAACACTTATCCTGGCACTGCAGCACCCACCTCACCCCTTCCCCCTCCAGCCCCCTGACTCACAATCACTCCGGATCAGCGAGGGAGAAGTGACCCGGTTGCTCCAAAGGCAAAAACCAGGAAAGCCCGGGCCCAGACGGAGTGTCCCCTCCTGTCTGCGGGCCTGTGCAGATCAGCTGGCTCCCATCTTCACCCAGCTCTTCAACAGATCCCTGGAGCTGGGTGAAGTTCCCTCCTGCTTCAAGCGCCCACCATCATCCCAGTCCCCAAGAAATCCTCCATCTCAGGACTGAATGACTACAGACCCGCTTGCACTGACATCTGTAGTCATGAAGACCTTTGAGCGCCTGGTGCTGACCCACCTGAAGTCCCTCACGAGTGACCTGCTGGACCCCCTGCAGTTTGCCTATCGGGCAAACAGGTCAGTGGACGATGCAGTTAACATCGGATTGCACTACATCCTGCAGCACCTGGATTGTCCTGGGACTTATGCACGGATCCTCTTTGTGGACTTCAGCTCGGCGTTCAACACCATCATCCCCCACACCCTCTGCTCCAAACTGTCCCAGCTCACTGTGCCACCTGCCCTCTGTAAGTGGATCTACAGCTTCCTGACTGACAGAAGCCAGCAGGTGAGGCTGGGGCGGTTCACCTCAGACACTCTGACCACCAACACCCCAGGGATGTGTCCTCTCTCCACTTCTCTTCTCCCTCTAAACAAATGACTGCACCTCCACAGACCCTTCTGTGAAGCTCCTGAAGTTTGCAGACGACACCACTGTCATTGGTCTCATCCAGAATGATGATGAGTCTGCATACCGACGGCAAGTGGATCAGCTGGTGCTCTGGTGCAGTCAGAACAACCTTGAGCTGAACACCCTCAAGACGGTGGAGATGATAGTGGACTTTAGGAGACATCCCCCTGTTCTGCCCCCCCTCACAGTACTAAACAGCCCCGTCTCCATTGTGGAGAGCTTCAGATTCTTGGGCACGACCATCTCACAGGATCTGAAGTGGGAGCAGAACACCAGCTCCATCCTCAAGAAGGCCCAGCAGAGGATGTACTTCCTGCGGCTCTTGAGGAAATACGGACTCCCCCAAGAGCTGCTGCTGCAGTTCTACACAGCAGTCATTGAGTCCGTCCTGTGCACCTCCATCACTGTGTGGTTCGGAGCTGCCACTAAGCAGGACAAGACCAGACTGCAGCGCACTGTGAGGACTGCTGAGCGTATCATTGGTGTCCCCTTGCCCTCTATCCAGGACTTGTACTCCTCCAGGACGCGAAAGAGGGCAGGGAACATCATGATGGACTCCTTTCACCCCGCACACAGACTGTTTGAACTGCTCCCATCAGGGAGACGCCTCAGAGCCCTCCAGACCAAAACAAGCAGGCACCGGAACAGCTTCTTCCCCACAGCAGTCACTCTACTGAACAGTACAGCTAACAGATAACACTATTGCATACTTCACTTCATTTCAGTTTTTTTTTTTTTTTTTTTTTTTATTTATTCTATTTTATTTATCTTCCAACACCTTCAATCCACTCACTACTGGACTGGTACGCATTTCATGTACATTACATATTTGTATATTTGTATATTTGAAAATATTTTTATATTTTATATACTAGAGAGACAACAACTGCCGGCAAAAAATTCCTTGTATGTGTTTGCGTACTTGGCGATTAAACCTGATTCTGATTCTGATTCTGATACATGCGGTCTGAGCTCGGCCATACAGTGGCTGGAGAACAGCTCTGACTTTCTCTGTCATTAGATGAACTCTACGGGACTGAGCTCAGAGGGACTGACAGGGTTTTTCAGGCTCTATGTGATTTTCAGAGAGGCACTTAACACTTCATCCACAGAGTCAGAGGGCTCCTGGTCCTATCAGGACAAACTCTACCTGATGAATTAGATGATAAAGACCCAAATCCATAAATACTCTCACAATAAAGCATCTCAGCGGCTCTGATAGGTGATTATATCTCTGTGGCTGGTCGCAGTACAAACAGAAAAACTGTCAGGACATATTTGTTGTTTTTATTGATGTCTATCTGTGTCTCTGCTGTTTGGTTTGTTTTTGGCTTGTTGTTGCTGCTTCATATAGTTCAGCCTTTACTATTAGAAAAGGCAGGAAAGTGCCAGGGGCCCCAACTCAAAGGGCCCCTGGAATAATATTGAGGAGAAATGAACTGAGTCTCAGTTGTTTTGTGTGGAATAATCACCTGCAGCTTGTTTCATAAAGTCATTTTCTACAGAAACACTGCAGACAAACAGATTTTCAGATAAAATCAGTGGATCTCAGTCCATCTGTGTGTCAGTGAATGGAAATGGTCGTCTCTGAATCATTTGTGAAAGATATGAAAGGATTTTAACCACGTGACTCTGAATAAGACACTTTTACCAGTATGTCTCCTGTCCAATCAGGTGGGAAAAGACACTGAACCTGTGCTATGGGTCGATACAGGGGGCCTACAAATCTCTTACTCTCCCTCCTCTGATCACAGCTGTGTTCATTTGCTGCCCACATATAAAACTGTTTTAAACAGGGCGAAGAAAAAGATCAGGTACATAAAGGTCTGGACAGATGAGTTGGTGCTCTGCCTCCAGGGATGTTTTTACTGCACGGTCTGGGATGTTATCACACAGTCCTGTGGGGATGATTTGGACTCATTGGTGGACATAACATGCTCATACATGGTCTTTTGCAGGGATATGATCATTTTGAGAAACTGGTCAGATCTGAGGTCCTGAAGCAAACTGAACATGCACTGGATCCTCTGCAGTTTGCATACAGGCCTCACAGAGGAGTGGAGGATGCTACAGTGACTCTGCTCAACATGCTTTTTAAACATCTGTATTTTAATCCAGAATCCTCATATTTGAATTGAAAGGCTCCTACAACAGTTTGATTTAAATAATAATCTGGTGGGTTGGATTCTGGATGTTTTAGCCAACAGGACACAGAGAGTGAGGGTCAACAGTACATTGTCTGACCAAAGGTGTTCTTCCACTGGCTCTCCCTCAAGGGTGTGTGTTGTCACCACTATTGTTCATTTTATACACAAACGTGTCAGAGCAGACATGACAGCAGAAGCATCATAAAGTGCTGATGACTCAGTTATTGTTAGTCTCCTCCAGGACGGTGAGAGCAGCCATGGACCAGTCATTGATGATTTAGTTCAGTGGTGTGAGGAATCCTACCTGCAGCTAAATGCTACAACAACCAAAGATATGCTCATTGATTTTAGGAGGAAACCCCACAGGCACCAAGTCACTTTAATTAAAGGTCAAACCATTGAGTATGTGCAGTCTTACAAATATCTTGGGACTATCATTGACTTTTAAAGAAAATTGTGAAGTGGTTTGTAAAAAGGCTCAGCAACATTTACACTGTTTAAGGAAACTTGCACATTTTCACATTGACTGAACCATAATGAACATGTTTTCTGGCTTTTATAGAATCCATTTTATTATTTTCTTTAGTGTCATGGTTCAGTCAGACAACTTTAAAACAGAGGAAGTCCTCAGACCAAATAGTTAAGTAGTCTAGTCGTCTGCTTGGTGAGTCCCAGCCAAGCCCAGCGTCAGGGGCGGGCTGGCCATCGGGAGGTTCAGGAGGTTTCCCAAACGGCCGGTCTGTTTCCGGCCGGTGGTCGGAATGTTTTTTTACCCCATAAAATGCAACATCAGTGTACCGCAGCTGCCTGTCCTCGTAGCCGCAGGTGGCACAGAGTGGAACATAACGTTAGACTGGGATGATTCTGCACCGCTGGACTGGGTCAAACTAATATTTTGTGTATTAAGGGGGGATAGGAGCGGCCCCTCCTAATTTGAGCTGATCCCTGTTTCTACTGAAATGTGATTGGCTCAGCCGCTCAGTCAGTCATCAAACTGTCAAAAGAAAACAAGAAAGACGAGGAAGAAGGCAGAAATATGGCGAAAAGAAAGCCAGAAAAAAGAAATGGGTGGAGCTGAAAAAAATCAAAGTTAAAAAAAGAAAAAAACAGCTAGCGCAGGATGCAACCAAATGCACTAAATTGACAGAGCTTTTCCGTGGCAGAGGGACGAAAAGCCAGCGCATCTTCAGTCAGCCAGGCCACAGAACTGATCAGCATGGCCACAGCAGGTTAGCAAGCACTGCCTACATGTTCTTATCATCCCAGAC
>CM028890.1:23520108-23671463 GCA_016801885.1 Toxotes chatareus | reverse complement strand
TGGCAACCGTTGAGTGTGTGGGCCAGTACGTCTGGTCAAAACTTCCGGTGATCTAACAGCGGCAGCGGAAGACAGCGAGAGCGAGAGACAACAGCAATAGAGTTACATTAACAGAGAGCTTATTTTTCACAATGAGTGTTTTTAGGATTCAATGGAGGCGACGCGTTTCATTGTTGTGTACAGTTATGTACCGTTTTGTCACGTTATGTTACTATGTTAACACAGTTAACATGTGTCCCTAATCAATGTGAAAGATATGAAACTCTTTGCTGTTTAATCACAGTTTTTCTGCTGAGTTTTAGTTTGCATAAAGACCATGTTGACAAAGTCGGTGCCTTGCAGGGGGTTTAGCTGACGCATCTGTCAGTTTGATCTTGTATTTACCTGAAGGAGATTTATGAAGCTGAAACTATTTGGTACTAATGACTACGATAAATATTTACATACAACCTTTGATCACTTTTTATTCTGTCTCTGTTAACTGATCACTGATAGAAACCTTTCTTTGTTCACAGCGTGAGAAGATGACAAGCTTTCTGCAGCAACATGTTATTTACATTTGAGCGCCATCTGTTGGCCGAGTGAAGTGTATGTAACACAAAACTCACATTCTTATGGACTTTGACAGAGTTACTGTGAAGTGATCACTATTTGTAAAACTCCAGCAGACAGAGTGAGCCTAATTAAACAGGAATCTTCCAAAAAAAAAAACAGTGTTCTCATAGGAAATTTCCTGTTTGTGTTACTGTCCCTCCACTGCACCTCAGCAAGGAAACCCTGGATAAACATACAGAAAGTGGGTGTCTTCCAAATTAAATGTCAAAACTTTTTAAATATATCAAACAAAAATATTCACATGGCAGGAAAACTTGGAACTTCTGAACAGTTTCTGCTTCCTCTTCTCTCATGAAGATGTGTAGAAGTGGAACTGGTTTACCTTCAAAATAAAAGCTAGGTTTAAAGACTTGGATTTTGGCGACTGCAAAAGCTTTAAATAATTTGAAAATAACTATTTAGTATTTATTTATTTTTCTGTAAGCATTGCAGCTACTTCTATTAGCATTCTGTAAGAGCTCATGCTGGAGCCACCATAACTGACCCATTATGCAAACTGAATGCATCTTCATCCACAGTCGATCCCACGCACCAGACTCATGTTTGATAGAAGCATAAGACACTTTCTACTTTGATCACAGGCTGTTGTGTTTATTTTACATATTGTTTGATATTTAGACATTGTAAGTGTTTCTTTTTCCATTGTTTTCTATCCCTTAACGTCTAGTGAGAATTTCAGTCAGGATAAAAATACTCAGCCTTTTCTTCATGACTTCATTCATGATGGCTGTTGACGTGTTCTCTACAGCCTAGTCAAACACATCCTATGAGTCCAGAGATGATGATGAATCCAGTGATGACAATGAATCCAGTGCTGATGATGACAAATCCAGTGATGTTGACAAATCCAGTGCCAATGATACATCATAATAATGAATTATTTAAATTTAACATGAAGCACAACTACAACAGGCTCCATTGTCATTATAGATAAAACAAGATAACATACAGAACTGATGGAAATAATAAAATGAATGATGGTGCTCCCCCTCCTTCTTCTCCCTGTGGTTTGCCTTAAAGCACGATGGGAACTCGCACACAGATTTCAAAAGAATGGTTCCAAAATACAAACAGGAGTTAGAGGAGAAAAGAGAAGAAAGTGCAGGTATGTTAAAAAATGTTTTACAATACTGGAAAATCTGCTTCAGCCATGTACCTGTGTCAGTCAACTAGCCACAAATGTGCTGGTACTGCCCTGTTCTTCTTATTGCAGTAGTAATTATAGTAGTAGTTGTAGCAGTGGTAGGTGTCACATGCTTGGTGTTTGAAAATTTACTGACAGCATTGGTGGAGAAGTCGCAAAGTCTTTCAACTGGACAGATAAATTAAACTGTTGCTCCAACTATGGAGTCTGGGGATGAGGGAGGGGGTGTAGGGAGAGTTGCAGAAGGAAAAACAGGAAAAGGAGGAACAAAACTAATTCATCACAGGAGTCAGAAGGAAAGCGGGATCAGCAGGGAATGGCAAAGATAATGAGAATGGAAGCTAGCTACGCTGAAGAATTTAAAGTGATCTTTAAAGTGAAGAAAGGGCAGTCAGGGTTTAGCTCATCCAATCCTCACTCGGGCATTTAGGCAGATGGGAAATTACTTCTCACAGACAATGTAGATATTTTGAAAAGATAAATATATCTGGTGTCCTAACTTGTGTGTGTGTGTGGGAGTGTGTGTCATCGAATTCTGTAGGACCTTTCATGTCTTTGATGTGTCATCATTCTAGAATGTGATGTCACAGGCTGCAGCTAGTGAAGGCAAAGCCACAGAAAACAGCAGAAGCAAAATCAGAAGAGAAACAGTTGGACTGGACAGATCACTGACTCAGACATTTCTTCAGGATTATTGCTGAGTAAGAGAAGGAAACCTGCTCTGTACATGGACAGATGGACACAAAAGGAAGGTGAGCACCTGCTGTCAAAATGAACAGGAGTTAACAACAGGAATGTCCATATAACTGCAGAGGCGGGAGGTGTAATCACACAGTTATGGTACTTAAGGCAAAGTGTTTGAGTGCATGTTTAGTATTTCCCACATCATGATGTTTATTTATGCTGCTGTTGTTTGTGGTAGTGGTCTGGAGCGTAATGTAAAGGTCAATAGCATGTTGTAGTGCACTACTGTGTCTTATAATGTACTGTAGTTCTCTGTAATGATCTCAAGTGCACTGACATGGCTGCGCTCATGGGTTGCCAACGGCTGGACAAACATGCTTTGGAAGAGCAAGAGGAGCAGCTCAGGAAAAGGAAAGAGCGACTTGATTTGGAGATGGAAAGAGCTGCCTCAATTGCTAAAGTAAATGTGTTGAGAGCTTCTGGGGGCTCTCATGTGTCTAGTGCTGTGCTTGGTAAGTCAGATGGGATGAATTCATCCTTGGAGAGAGAAAAGAGGAACGTTGGACCATTGAATGCTGACGCTGAAATATTTGTGCCTGTGGCAGTTGGGCAGCCATCTCAGCATGCTCCTGCAGGTGAACAGTTACATTCACATTCATTGGATGTAAGACCTAAAGTGAGAAATATGGAGCTGCAGCCTCAAATTATGTTGTTAAACCAGCTGGAGCCAAAAAAAGAAACAAAGTGGAATACAGAGTTCTCATGCATGTCCTCAGCCTCAGTCACAACACGAACATTCTGCTCCTTTAATATAAAATAGTACTGATCACCTAATAACACCTAATAACCACCTAATAACAGTTTTGGAGAAACAAAATGAAATTACATCCTTGTTGATTGGACAACAGTTTCTTATCTTCCTTCCGAGATGAGACATTCAGATTTTTCAGTTCAATTTAATTCAATTCAATTTTATTTATATAGCGCCTTCCACAATCAAAATTGTCTCAAAGTGCTTTACAGAGACCCAGAGTCTGACCCCAGAGCAAGCACTTAAGGCGACAGCGGCAAGAAACAACTCCCTTTTAACAGGAAGAAACCTTGAGCAGAACCTGGCTCAGATGGGGGACCCTCCTGCCGATGGACGGGCTGGGTGAAAGGAGGAAAAGGAGGAAGATAGGACAGCTGGGAATGGAGGAGAGGAGGAGAAGGACATGCAGCATAATACAAACAGGGTTGGCAATGGACAATGTTAGAGGGTCAGCATTTAGATTACAGTTATTTTTGATGGAAATGACAAATCAGGACTTTTATCTCTACTATTTTGTTGGTAAAGAAACTCATAAAGTCATCACTAGTTAGCGCTAGAGGAATGCATAGTTCAACAGAGCTATGACTCTATGTCAGCTTGGCTACAGAATTCCCCTAAATTAGTGGATAACCACTTCCTTTCCAGCTTTCGTGATATCTGCTTTAAAGTACATATTTGTGAATCGTACCATGGAGCTAGCTTCCTCTGATTAATGATTTTCTTTTTCAGAGGGGCAACAGAGTCAAGGGTCGTACGTAACGAAGCAGCAGTACTATCAGCTAGATAGTCTATATCTGCTGGAGTAAAGTTCAGGTCATTGCCCTCTGTAAAACTGGTGCATGGCAATGGAGTTTTTTCCCAGATGCTGTGCAGTTCATTATTGTAAATTCAAATGTTACTAAAGAATGATCAGATAAAACAGGGTTCTGAGGGAATACTGTCAAATATTCAGCTTCTATGCCATAGGTCAGTACAAGATCAAGGGTGTGATTAAAACAGTGAGTTGGTTTGTTAACATTTTGTAAAAAGCCAATTGAGTCTAATACTGAATAGAAAGCAGTCTTAAGGCTGTCATTGTGGGTATCGACATGAATATTAAAGTCACCCACTATATTTGCTTTATCCGTACAAAGCACTAAATCAGATAAAAATTCAGTGAATTCAGACAAAAACTCTGAGTAAGCAGCAGGTGTTTATGAATGACACCTCTTGCATTTTTTGGCTTATACACTTTTTGTTGACGGGGAGCAGACAGTCTCTATAGGATAAAGGGAATTGTTGGAATGGTAGGAATAGTAAGAATCATGGGAGGGTGACAGCTCTAGAGAAACTGCAGAGAAGCGTGTAGGACTGCAGCTCTGCCTCCTGGTCTCAACTCTGGGTTGTCATGACTTTGGTTGTTATATATATATATATATATATATATATATATATATTTTTTTTTTTTTTTTTTTTTTTTTATTACCTTTCTAGAGAGCTGCACCATCCAAAGTAGGATGGATGCCATCTCTCTTAATCTGACCAGGTTTGCCCCCCAAAAATGTCCAATTGTCTATGCAGGCCACGTCAAGACATTCACAAGTCACAGACAAATCAGAGCCAAAACATTCACAAGAGCAAGGAACGTCTGAGTTAAAGTCTTATGTTTTGAGGGCAAGTCCAAACACTAACAAAAAGCAGAATCAGATATAAAAGTTGGAGAACTAAGTATCCAGAATGATATATTTACAATAAAAGATAAGGGCTTAATTGTGAGCAGCAGCTACACAGGCAGCAGTGTCTCACCTGTTCGTATTTGGTCCTATCTCAGCTTGGTCCTGTAGTTCGATCTGCGTTTGATCACACTGTCCCTTGACATTGATGACAAAATAATGTGCAACACCACCTGTGAAATATACCTCTGTTATTACCATGTGCAATATGTTTTTACGATCCCCATGTGAAATATCATTGGCACCTGTTGTCCTGACATGCTGTTATTTGTGATTCGTTGTGATCCACCATGTCTCAACTAAAATGTTTTTTCTTACTGTAAATTCATAGATATCTAAACTGAAAACTGAAAGACCTGCGGCAACAGCATGAAAACCTTGAGCAACTTTTTAGAAGTTTACTGTTCTCTGTCCTTAGGATTCACGTTCAGTTGTACGCCTTGTTCTTCGTCTCTGCTGTTGTTAGAAGCCATAGTAGTAACATTTTTGAAAAAGCAGGATTTTAAAAATACTAAACTGGAATTAAGTGTTGAACTTAACTGCAGTTATAGTTATTGTAATTGTGTCAGTCATTCCTTTCGATCACTGTACCATTAATATCAGTATGATGGTTTCCCCATGAGCCTTATGTGCACTGAAATCCTGACATCAAGCTTCTCTTTGATTTAGAATTTCCTCAAATATGACGCTATTGAATTTCAAATATTAACTGTTCTGGTTGAGCTTTGTGTTCTGTACAACACAGTAACAGTGCATATCTGCATGAAGGATATGCAGTGTTATGTAGCTTCTTCATAAACAAGGCCACCCCCTCCATTTCATTATTTTTACCACAAGAAGTATTTGTTTATAAGTTGAAGAGTTGAGAACAAGTACGCTGGGCACCAGCAGAGGACCACTGGCAGCTCCATCATTGAGGGTCTGTAACTGTCTTCACTTTGAATGCAACACCAGCCTTCAAACACATGGTGGCAGCAGCACTCCACTGACAGGAAGATGCGTCTGTCTTTGCTGCTGAGCCGGCAGGTTACTGTGTTACTGATATGGCACTGTTTTATCTGTTTATTTTCTTTTCTCTCATTTATTATTTTTTAATCAGATTGATTTTTATTTTATTATGCGCTGTGTTTCGAAATGTTGTTTTAATGCAATTCAGTACCTTGTGTAAAGCACTTTAGATTTGCCTAAACAAATTATCGGACCACTGGAATCGAAATACCCAGTTAATTAACTGAGGCCAAATTCATAAATATGTGTGTGTGTGTTGTTGTTGTTGTTGTTGTTGTTGTTATGACACAAACACGAATGTTAATATGTATTCTACATAAGAACACACTGCTAACTCTTTTGTGATATGATCACTGTGTGAATAAACAGCAGTATCTGAGTAAAGGACAACAAAAAGGACACATCCAAAAAAAAGCTATAGCCTGCTGTCTGTCTGCCAGTGCTGCTGGTGAGCTGAGGATCTGTTCATGAAATGCAGTGAACTTATTTCCTTATATTATTCCTACTCAGCCAGGATCATTTGGCATCTACACAAGGGAGCTACAGGAACATGACAAATTTAAGAACATACATTAATGCGACACATTACACATGTACCACAGTACACTGAAATGTATTCACGCCAGTGACACAAAACAAAGGCCAATACAATAAGGCATGAGTTTACAGTGGTTAACATGGGTAAACAGTGGTCACCCGTCCAGCGTGGGCCAGGTACCGTTTGTATAGCAAATGCTAATGCTAGCATCCACTATTCATATAAACTGTGATATTAATTGTGATAAAAATTGTCTCCACTTCTCTGGTCAGAGCACAAAGGACAACATACAATGTTAGGGCTGTGCTGTGCACATTTTTACTTAACACTAAATATAATGTTCTTTAAAATTTGGAAACCATTGAGAAACTGAACATTTCCTTACTGGAAAAACTGGTCAGATACCAGAATCCAAATCAGGGTCTTCTGGTACAACTAATCAAAGAACACGCTGTAATTATGGTGAACAGAAAAACTAACATATAACAGTAAGTTTTTTTTAAAAGAAATTATTATTCATAGCTCATAAATACAATAAGGTGTAGTATGAGTATAATATTATAGTGCTAATATGATAATAATATGATAATACAAGATTAATAAGAGTAAATTGTTCATATAATCTTGGTCCAGTTTTCGGAGAATTATGACAAATTGCTGGGTCCAATATGGCGGCAACGTTGACACACGATCCGGGGCGTGGCTTCATGTGCTACAGGCACAACTTACTGGATGACCCTTAAAAACCCTCCTCACAACTCTACAAGTATAAACTGTGATTCGTATTTCACATTTACATGTAGGAGAAAACAGCCCAGACTAAAGTGAAAAAAAATAAAAACAATAAAAGCAAATAATAGAAACATATTAAAAAACAGCTTAGATTTCCAAACTTGATCCAGATCACCCAGCTGACACGTTCCACTACTCAGTACTGGTCTCTTCAATGAACCTGGACACATGAAGGTAAAAACAGGGACTGAAACAACATATTTAATTCCAAGCCTCCTTTTTACTAAAAGTGTATTGAGATAGCTTAGCTCTGTAATTGGCTAAATTATTAGTCATTAGTTCCATCATATGCTAATTAGCTCATATGTAAATTGAAGGGCTGGATGAATTCCCGCGCCCGGCTCTGTGTAATTAGTCTGTAATTCCTCTGCATCCTGTGGAACAGGGAGAGGTTGGCAGGCCAAACTGTGTCTGATACAACACAGGGAGGGGACTGGGGACTAATTAGAAATATCTCACATGAAGCATTAATTACATGAATTAATTACAACAGTTTCTGTGTCCCAGTACTTTTTTTTTTTTCTTTTCCCTTCCTTCTCCCCACAACTGGGCTGCGTCAGAGGAGGACATCACAAACCAACAAGGAGCCTGACTGCTGCTTAATCAAAGATGAGGCTCCTTATTTGCATTTCTAATTAGAATTAATTAGGATTGCCCAAATTGTGTGTGTGTGCGTGCTCTTGCAGATGTTCTTGCTTATGTGAATTTCTTCATTCATCTGATGATGATGATGATGATGATGTCGCTATTGAAGAGCACACACGGGCAGCAGGAAGGAAGCAGCATGTCTGAAGGTGGACTGGCTGCTTTTGACACTAACGACCTGTGAAACTCTGGAAAGTACGACAACAACAACGCTAACATCTCCGGCTGTCACTGACTCACTCACTCACAGAATTTGACTAAGCTACATATACTGCTCATGTAGCTACCTGTATGTACAACATGTGGCGAACATGTTTCTCACCTGAACGCTCTCCAGCCTGTTGTGGTCCTGCCTTCTCATGAGAAGCACAGTGTAAACCTTGGAGTCCAGTTTGGTTTTTCTCCTGCATCTCCTCTCTCTTCTCATTCTGTAACTATCAGGTGTATGAATGATGATGCTCATACCTGATGCGTGTTCTTCATGGTTACAGACATGTTATGTTGCAACTGATATATGGGCTGATCTTCTGAATGTGACAGGGTTTGGTTTTCTTGTCGGCTAGTCCTCTGTCAGCAGTGTGTGAAAGCTGCAGTGTTCGGTGAGTGAGGCTTCCCGAGTCCCATCATGTTCCACACTCTGAATTAAAGCTGATTCTGCCACAGCCATAAAACTATGGGGGTAGCAGCAGAATGAGAGTGGGATGACTGGGGCGTAAAGGTGAGTGTGACTATGGGATGACTGGGGCGTGTCAAATAAAAAAGTCATGTTCCATTCAGAGATCAATCAAACAATCTGTTCACACTCACTGAGACACGATGGCCTTCAGGTTTTCACTGAAACAGCCTTTCAACAATTACCTCACTCACTTTTCAGTGAGTTGCACATCACAGCATGACTGTGTGTGTGTGTGTGTGTGTGTGTGTGAAGTACAGGAAGAGATGTTCCCTGCTGTGTGAAAGGTTTCCTGGAAGAATATTTTAAAGAAGCTAATCCGACTCAAAAGGTATTCTGAAGGTTTGCCTGGAACAACCTTCCCCTGAAGTGAACTTCTGGTTTTCCTGCCATGAAATGTTCAGGTGGACAGAGAGAACATCAGCTCTCCTTCAGACGAGCGCTGGCAGCAGACACACAGAATATGTAGCACATGACCTTGGCTCCGGTTGTGTCTAATTCAGTCTGCTGTAGTTTTGAGGGCAGCACCGCAGGCGATGCTTCATACACCACCTCCCACCCAGCACCCCCCCCAAATCCACACATGACCCCAGGCTATCTTGTCTGACAGCCACCAATTAGGACTTCACCAGTAACTACCCCAGAGCCTCATTAACAGTTAATTAAATCAAATCTATCAGGAATTATCTGCTGAAACCCGTGAGGGATACCTTCAAGAAAGCTCTCCAAAGCTCCACGGTGACGAGAAGCTGAGACAGAGCTTTTTGTTCTGAAGTGCGTGTGGATGTGCAAGTTGATTGTTTGACCTGTGAACAAAGCTCACATGTTCTTCAGTGAGGCTTCCTTTCACTAACCATGCCTAAATGTTTGTTCTTTTGTTTTTTTTTTTTTAGCTCACAACATGTTCAGAGAGCAAAGACATTTTTTTCACAAACAAATGTACAGGTTTTTTATTCCAAAAAGCAGCGTGTATGAGCTTAAGCCTTTACACATTTTAAATCTGAACAGGAAAAAAAATGTCCAAAAAAATCCTCCATAATTTAAACATTCATTTCACAAAAATAACATCCATTTATTTATTTATTCTCAAACAGGTAACAAAAGGCTACAAAAATGACTGGAGATCTATGCACAGAAATAAAAACATAGAAAAGTTAGTGTGGCTGGATTGTACACAGGTGGCTTCCTGATCCGCTCCTCCTCTTCCTCCTTCTCGTCTTCATGCCGTCAAGTGAATTTATAAGTGTGACTGTCAAGGAAAGTGACTTTTCTTCCCCCCCCCCCCCCCACAGCACACATCAGTGCTGTCACAAACACACCTCATCAATTCATGTATGGAGAAAATGACAGAAAGGCCTCTCAGTACAACGCAACCGAATTCAACAGCATCACAAACTCCTCCGTCATTGGTTGTAAAGGATATGAGTCATAGTCCAGTTTCTGGGTGAGAACACCTGTCAGGATGAACTCAGCGTTGTGGACATCTGGACAACAGACAACATTTGATACATATTACAACAGATCAGCTGGTCACTTTGTCTTGTCTATTTAAAGACACCCTGTGGACTTTTAGACCACCAACAGTGCAGCGGCAGTGTAGTGTAGTGGGGTCTTTACAAGTGGCTTGTCCCACTGATGGCGGAAACGTGGCAATGTGTCAATAAAAGGAATCGACTGACACAAAGTCTGATCCAATACCTATATTCACACAACAGCAGCAGATTTGCTGATTTCATATGTATCTGGTACACTGAAACACCAGCTGTGCACCACTGAAGATGGGACACCTTATTTTTCACAAGTTACTCAGCTAAAAACGAGAAGCTGCTTCCTGAGTGTTTCCTCCACATCACATTAGAAAGGAGAAAAAGTCAGCATCAGAGGGAATCCCAGTGTTTTGCCAGCCTAGGTGGTAGGGGTGTGCCATCTAAGTCACCTCACGATTCGATTACGATTCACAGTGCTACGATTCGGCTATTCCCCGATTATCGATGCATCTCGATTAATCTTTTTTTTCCCCACATAGAATGTTTCTTTTCTCACTCTGTGATTACTTGTAAAATAATGTATATTTTTAAATATCCATTCATTGAAGTAAAACACGTTTATCTCGATCTTTTCTTTTCTAACTCCTCTGATAAAAGAAGAAAAAAGCATTAGCTCGCATATGTAATGCCTGTTTCATTTATTGATGTAGATTAAAAACAATAATAATAATAAAAATATATATTGTGTGGCTGTACTGACATAATTCTGATTTGATTATTTTATTATGAACATATACATTAAAAAAGGAAAATGAAATTGACAATATTTCCACTTCTATTACAATCTGATATCTTGATTTACATGTCCAGAAAGTAATCCTTTTAAATCTTACTGTATGTGCATGTCAGCCAGATTGTTTCTCATATGGATTTTGGACACTATATGGTCACTGTGCGTATTCTTACGTTTCCAGTCAACGGAGTGTTGACAGAATATGCAACACTCGACGCTAACCCCTCAGTACAGAGCCGAGCAGTTCACGTCGAATTCCGCAGTTTTTGCGCTGACTAACACAGAGCCGTACACAGCCGCTTCACCATGCTAACATTGTTTTGAAGGGGTAGGGGCTTAGTCTGTGGAAGGGGCTTGTTGTGCCACCCAGATTTGCTTCCCTCCATGCAGTTTTCCCCAGACACACGTTCCTATTCCACACAAAAACAGCATTGCACTCAAATTACGTCAAATTCCGCGTTAAAAATAGATTCCGTTTTAGTCGGCCAATTCCGCGATTCAGTGATCGCGGAAATCATAGGGCCCCGTAATATGTCCGGGGGGCACGCGCTACTTTTTTTTCGTTCCGACCGCTGCACTTTCCTTCCGTTATTAAAATAATCGATTTTTGAACATTTATGAATCGATTCTGAATCGTTAAGTGTCACGTCACGATTAATCTATGAATCGATGAATCGGGCACACCCCTACTAGGTGGAGCCTCACAGGTTTAGATGGATGACAAAGTTCACCAAAAAAACACTCGAAGACAGTAAAGAATCAGTAGAGGACAGTAAAGAAAAACAGGAGAGGACTGTCTTTGTTTTAGCAGACACTGGTCCATTAAAACCTGCCCTGACACAGATCATCTCTACTCTCAACTCCTGTATACAATACATGTCTGAACGTTTTCAATAGTTAGCACAGGGGTAAGACTGTGTGTGTGTGTCTTTGTGTCTTTCTGTTTTTCTGTGGAGAAGTCTTGATTTGAAACCATTGTTGTGAGGACACTCCAAACACCTTCAAAGTTGGTTTTAGGGTTCAGGGTAGAATCAGGCAACTACAGTAAGTTAAAAATGTGTGTGTGTGTGTGTGTGTGTGTGTCTTACCAATGTTTTTCAAGAAGTACTCTCTACAGAGGTGGAGGTCATTGTCACAAGAAATTAAGATGATTTCTGGAAGGTTCTGCAACACAAGACCAATATATAATGAGACCTTTGTAAATACATAGAAATAAAGTCATACTTGGGTCAGGTATTTCAGTGTCTTTATTAATATTAATGCTTATCACTGAGTTTGTTTTATTTTGAAACCTGGTATGAAAATAAATGTTATTATAATCAGAATTCCTCAACATCATCACCTACCATTGGCTGTAAGGACTTTGAATAAAAAAAAAAATATATATATATATATTTTGGGGACTTGGGGAAATAATTCCTGATATGTTTAAAAGGACCTTGTTCTGTTTGTGCTCCATGATCTTTCTGTAGGAAGGCTGTTTGGCCAGCAGCTTTCCCCCAGCACTCTCCAGGATGGACTTCATGGTGCTGAGGCTGGGGCAGATCCCTGGGGTGAGGTAGAAGTACTTCCCCTACATCACCCATCACACAAAAAGACAGACAGAGAGACCGTCGGTGAGGGACAGACACAAAAGCCCCTTATGAGAACCAATGGACACAAATGTTCGCCACAGTGTGTCAGCTCTTTCCGGGTATTTAAACAAATGCTCTGGTCTTCTATATCGTGTGGGTGTGAAGCTTGCTGTCTGACCTTGAAGAGTGGTGCACTGTGGGCTCTCTTTAGTGATTCCTCCAGACTGAAGCCAAACAACACCTCCGCCTCCGCATCCCTCAGAGTGTGACTCTGCTCATCTGTGACAAACACACACACACACACACACACACACACACAAGGCTGTTATTAATGTAAGACAAATGCACAAGTTTATTTTTCCAGCAGTGTGGAAAAAAAACAAAAAGGAAAACTGAAATCAAGGATGATTTTTTTTTAAGTTTGAAGTTTCATCTTAGATATAAACAAACACACACATACACATACACACACACACACACACACACATACCCACAAACTTCTGGCTCCTCCAGCTCTCCTCCAGCCACTCTGGGCTGACGATGTGTTTGACCACAGACATGGCGGTGAGGAACTTGACGGTGCGGGTCACCTTACCGGCCACCAGGTGAGTAACCTTCTGACTGCTGTCCGCTACTTCGCCACCTAAAGCGTGTAACCTCTGCAGAGGGTGGGGACCAACATGGAGAAGCTAATGTTGACTTTTTACAGACAGACAGCTGGCCTGATGCTAATGTGGGTAAGTGAGAAGAAAATACATTTAATAATAATAATAATAATAATAATACAAGTGCAGTCTGAGTAAGGGATCAGGCTGACTTTACCTTTGTGTACTGCTGTACTTGTACAGGCTCAAAGCCTGTGAACATGACTCGGGGAGTGGACTCTGGAGGAAGCTTCTTACTGGGGGACTGGATCTCCTCCAGCCTGCACACACAAGTTGCACCTTTAGTCACAACATCACCATTATATTGCTAATCTGGACAATTTGATGTTTTCTGCCACATCACTGCAACAGTCAGACATACTGACCTGGCCTTCTTGCTTGCAGGCTGGTTGGTGGAGTCAGTGATCCTCTGCTTCTGGAGCAGCTGGAGGCTCTACGCACCACACAAATATAACGGAGACAATCAGGTGAGTCAGCCACACAGCACAAACACAAACGTTGCATATTTCACTAACTGCCCCTTATTGGTCTCTCCTTTCCATCGAATCTAGTCCAACTAGACCATTTTTGAACACAAACACTGTATGTGTGGGGACAACCCTGGAGGGGTTTGTCTTTTATGTTATGTTATGTTATGTTATGTTACGAAAGGCTGCTCTTATGTAGGTAATAAAACAGAAGCTGCACTGATATGGAATTTAAGGACTAATAACAATAGCTGATGAGTATCCAAACCTCTGTCTCTCTGTAAAGCCCCAAAAACAGCTAAGTGTTGCTAAATGATGTAATACGCTAATTAGCAGATTGATTACACCATCACATTGTGTTTATATTCAGCCATCAGTTTGCCTACAGGAGTAACAGATCCATAGAGGATGCAGTCTCCATTGCACTCCCCACAGCCCTGTCCCACATGGAGTATCCCAACACATACGCTAGGATGCTATTCATGGATTTCAGCTCCACATTTTTTAACACAGTAATCCCCCATTAACTGGTTTGGAAGCTCCACATCACTGTGCTCCTGGATCCAGGACTTTCTGACCAATAGACCTCAGGTGGTCAGAATAGGCAGCACACTGCAGGGCTGTGTACTCAGTCCAGTCCTCTGTTATAACCTGTTCACACACTACTGCACTGCCTCCCACACTCCCACAGTCTCAGTACAGAGAGGAGGTCCAGCACCAGACTGAGTGGTCGTTGTGGACTACAGGAGATCCAGGAGGACGGGTCATGCGCCCCTCCTCATACATGGGGAGGAGGTAGGGCAGGTTGAAAACATCAAGTTCCTGGGTATCCACATCACCGCTGACCTCATGTGGACCCTGAACGCCTCTCACCTGGTAAAGAAGGCCCTGCAAAGGCTTTTTTTTCCCTCAGGAGGCTCAGATGGGCTGGACTCCACTCTTGGCTGCTGACAAACATCTACAGAACCACCACAGAGAACATTCTCTGTCTAAGTATGGTCCTGCACAGGGCAGGACAGGAAAGACCTGACCCGGGTGGTTAAAACAGCGCAGGGGATTGTGGGGAGTCTTTTTCCAGACTTGGACTGTTTATGCTGGCAGTGTCCAGAAAAAGGCCGGCAGAATAACCACAAAACCAACCCACCCTGGTAACAAACTCTTTGTGCCTCTGCCCTCCAGACCAAGGTAGAGCTTCTTCCCCAGGCCTTTTACATTTAACTGGCATCAACATCATCATTATTCATCCTCTGTCCTCCTTTATCTGCTGGACAAAGTCTGTTTGACTCCACTGCGTCCTGTGCTCTGACGTTCGTCCGCTGTGTGTGTGTGTATCTAAGCGCCACCCACGTGCATGTATTATTGGACGCACTTATCTGTATTACTGGAAAAATAATGACATTTTTGCGCTTATATGCCAATAATATATTGGCCACCAATATATCAAGCATCCCTAAGCATAACAGAATGAGCTGACTAAAGACTGAGCTGTTCTTTCGAGACACAAAATAGAAAATGAAACAGCAACATCAAACTCACCGCCAGAGCTTCAGGGGACACTTTGATCGGCGCTCTCCAAGCAGCTGCAGAGAAATACAGACGCCAAAGTCAGAATTTCATTTACGCACATTAATGTACAAAAAATGAGGGGTGACCCGTTCAAAGTCCTCTGCACTGTAGGCTCAAAATACCACCAAGAAGTCATCTGACTGGTTCAAATTCATTCTGCAGCAGGACAATGAGCTCAAACACAGCCAGAGTCACAAAGAACTATCTTCAGAGACAACAAAACAAGGATAGGACATTAAGACGGACTAAATCCACAGAGGAACCGTGGCAAATTCTCTGAGATCCTGTGATGAACCTACGTGAAAAATAGTGCACAAGTGTAGCTGGAAGAACTGGAGCTGGCTTTTTCTTTGAAAGCATCCTCACTTTACTTTTAGGGTCTAAAACTTTTCCGTAACGCCTGCTCACACTGTATAAAACCATACAACACTTTTTGCCTGCTTGCATGCAAGATAATAAGCAATGAGCTGTGCACACGCTCCACCGAGGACACTGCCACAGAGGTGTGTGTGTTTGTAGTAATCGCCTAGCTTGATGGTATATAATGATGGTATATTCAACTATACATACCCAGCAGGTTCTGGACCAGCTGTGGGTTAGGCACCAGTGGTTCAGGGTGTGTGTAGATGGAGTATCTGCTGTGCTGAATCTGTCTCAGTGCTTCGAAGTTGCCCAGGAGTATATCACACAGCCACTGGGAATTCACACACGGGATCTTCCACTCCTTGGCCTTCTCGTATTTAAGCCCACTAGGCCTGAAGAGAGGTCAGCAAAGACAAACAAAGCATGTGACCCTGACATCATACTTGCTTCATATACCTCCAAGTTTCCAAAAAGAAGAATGCAAATATTATAACTACCTTCTGCTGTAATCCCTACCAAAGGTTGAGAATGTATTGCTAATTACCAGTCATTCTACAGTACTACTACAGCTCATGGAGTATTCAACAGAAATACATTTAATTACAATAGAAAGACTCTGGTATTTACCCTTTGCTACTAAGTGCTATACATGTAATACTCCCAGCAAGCACTCATTTAACTCCCCACACATCTTACTCTTTACAGATGAGGACTGTGTTACTGCGACACAGGTATCCAGTGTATCTGGCACCAGCCAGGTAAGCCATCAACTTCAGGTCATCTCTGTCGGCATCCACAAAACCCGTCACTGATATAATCTGAGAAGAAAGACATTAAAGAATTAAACTGAATGGTTTGACGGAGTATGAAAATGATGTAAATCACATGCTGTAACCTTCACAGTCACCAGATCTCAACCCAGTTGAACATCTATGGGAGATTTTTTCCAAACACCAGAGGGAATATCTTTTGAAGAATGTGTTTATCCCTTCAGTAGACTCCAAAGACTTGGAGAATCAATGTCAAGGAGACACTTTATGATGGGTTTCCCTTTAATTTGTCACCCGTATATCTGAATATTCTGAGTGGCTCTGGGCATTCTCCAAGGTGGTGCCACTAATTCTGTTAGTGATTTTTATGGACAGAAGTTCAGAGTTTGGGAGTGGTGTGTGTCCATGATTAGGCCTGCACTACTGGTTGCCAGTGATGTAGCTCTGCTGGCTCCATCAGCCTGGGAGATACATCTTACACTGATAACAACTGTGACTTTGTGAGCAAAAGGAGTAGTTATTTGTGGGAGTTGGACCTACGTGCTGAGAGCAGGGTTTAGCTCCAGGAGGGAAGGCGAAAGGCAAATGTAACATCCGATGAGGAGGAACCATTCTCTTCTTCTTCAGGACCGTGTTGAGCCAGTGGGCTGTTACACAGCGCTTCCCCTCTCTGAGTGCCTGGCAGAGAACGTCAACAACAGGGACAAACATGACACATCTTTGGTGAAACTAGATGTTAAACTGGTTAAACTGGAGCAGATGAGCTCGACATTAACTATGTTGTTCAGTAAAATTCTTAGCTCTCAGTCACTCAGTCAATCCCTTCTCCTGTTAATACGTTTACTTTGTGGACCTCCTTATCTTCTGTAATGTCTCCCGCTCTTCCATTCCATACAGTATGTAACAGTGTATGTTCTGACAGCACACATCCTTACCTGTACATACATGTTGCTGACCTGGCTCTCACACAGCAGGTGTGTACAGCGGCTGGTCAGGGTGGGGTCGACAGTGCCTCCACACGCCTGGATGACCTGGGCGAGGAGTTCAGTAAACATAAAGCCACAACATCTTGGCTTTCTCTGTCTTTTTAAACATGATTAATAGAACAGCCATGACATAAGGTGCTACTCATTTATCCCAGGCAGTTCTAAAGGGTCTTAAAACTTATCTTCCTTCTTCTTCTGTGTGACTGACTGATTGTCTGTCTTACCCTCTTCCACGTGGCCAGGAGTTGTTTGTCAGCCATCTGCTCTGGGTAGTCAGCAATAGCAAACACGCAGCCTAGCAGGAAGCCGTCCTGTGGAACTTAAATTTCAGAAGAAGTGACATAAGTGAATCTGAACCTGAAAATCAGTTTTTAGCTGATCTTAAAATCCAAAGCAGAATCTCAAATAAGAGCGTTGCCAGAGGGATCTCCATGGTGGATCAATTTTAAAACCTTTTGCTAAATGATAGCATAACCTGCCCAGGTTCTGTGGGGCAGTACACTTAACACAACCATATCTACGTGATCACTCATTTTAAATGTCAGTATTGTCAATCACACAGCTTTAACCTGGACAGTCTGGATTGACCATGATCACCCTGTGTGCTAACTTTGGACTCACTTTCTTGTCCCGGTTCATGCCCAAACAGCTGGGAGATGTGAGGAGTCTGCTGGAGCTGGGGCTGGAGCTGGGGCTGGAGCTGGGGCTGGAGCTGAGGCTGGAGCTGCGGCTGGAGCTGCGGCTGGAGCTGGGGCTGGAGCTGCGGCTGCAACGTCGTTGCCGTCGTCTGCTGCTGCTGCAGGGCCTGTTGGTTCTGATGCTGCAGGTGCTGCTGCTGCTGATTCTGCAGGTGCTGCTGCTGCTGCATCTGCTGCATGTGTTGCTGTTGTAGGAAATGTTGCTGCTGCTGCTGCTGCTGCTGTAGATGCTGTTGGTGTAACTGCTGCTGCTGATTCTGCTGCTGTTGCTGCTGTAACATCTGCATACGTTGCTGCTGTTGGAACTGTTGGAGCTGTTGCTGCAGAGCTTGTTGCTGCTGTAGTTGCTGTAAACCAGGCCGTAGGAGCTGCTGAGGCCGCAGCTGCTGCTGCTGCTGGGCGAATGCATGTTGCTGCTGCTGCTGCGGCTGCTGCTGCTGCGGAAACATCTGTTGGTGCATCTGCTGCTGTTGTTGCAGAAACTGCTGCTGCTGTTGGGGCAACTGTGGGAACCCTTGTTGCTGAGCAACCTGTGACTGCTGCTGTTGTTGATGTTGTTGCTGTTGGTGATGTAGCTGCATCATCTGATGCTGCTGCTGCTGCTGCTGGAGGTGCATCATGGGATGCTGCGGTTGCTGTGGTAACTGTTGATGCTGTTGCTGGGCAGCCTGGTGTGACTGTTGCTGTTGCAGTAACTGCTGTTGCTGCTCTGCTGTGAGGGGCTGGCCAGCAAGTTTGGACTGACTGAACAGAGGAGGGTTGGTGCTGTTGGGGGTCGGAGGATGGCTGTGATTGGGCTGCTGTTCCAATGGTTTTGTCTGACTGGCTCCCAGATTCTGGATGATCTGCAACAGAGGAAAACAAAGAAGTAGAGAAAACATGGACATACAGTACATGAGGAGTATATTCATGATGGCGACATCAACAGCCCATATTCAGTAATATTAGAACGATATAAGTTAAGACACGTGGCCCTGCTCTCTGAGCTGGAGCACGGCTGTTTTAAATGTGTAGGCAGAACTGCTGGGATTTCTTACATGTGCTACACTGGCAGGTCGATTGGCTGGCTGCATGTCAGAGTTGTTAGTAATGTTGCGGAGGGTTCTAGCAGCTGGACTCCACCCGGGAATGCCCTCTGGAACGGATACGCCTAAAAAGCAAAAAAAGAGGAGAAAAATTTCATCACCAGGATCCTGAGTTTCATTTTGATACTATTAAAAGTAAATAATATTCATCCATTTTGAAAAGTGAGATTAAGCCTGTTAGGTCACTGTTATCACAAAGGACATAGGTCCTGACATACTGACCCTGCTGTGTGGTGTGACTAATGGCAGCAGCAGCAGAGCGAGCCTCTGCAGGCATGGTGCCCCCGCTGCCCGGTACAGGAGGCACAGTGGCACACAGGTTGATCAGCCCACTGCCTGCAGATGACACTGGGTCTTTGGTGCCGGGCGGCCCGCCCCGCCGCCTGGCTGTGCCGGTTGGAATAGGGGGCGTTGGCGCGACAACTTCAGCCGGCGTCCAGTTGAGATTGGTGCCCTCCTTCTCTGTGGAGGAGTCATCGTCGGAGTCGTCGAACATGCGCTCACTGCGGCGCTCGGGTTTGCGGGGAGACGTCGGAGAGAGAGAATTCAGTTTTTTGGGCCCCGGTCGTCTGCGGGGGCTGGACTCCTCATCAGACGAAGCCCCGCTGGACAGTCGGGATCGCCGGGGGCTGTAGCTTCCATCTGAATGGGAGTGCTGGTCATATGACTCTGCTTCACTCTCCTCCTCTTCCTCAGGCTCCACATATGTGAGTCTGGGGTGATATAGTGCCTCATCCTTCCTGCTTTTGTCTGTAAAAGAAGGAACGAGTTACAGCTGTTGCGTGTCCATCGACTGATTTATGTTATCGGAGTGATAATTAAGGACATTATGTAATCAAATCTGAAAAGAAAGTACATCTGAAAAAGATTTTTAAAAAATGTGCAAGCTAAAAAGTAAATGAATGTATAAACACATAGGTCTACGAGCAGTACCATTACCTTTCACAGAATCGGTTATCCAGTCTGGGGTGATGATCTTGATGCCAGGATGTTTCAGGGCACACTCAAACTTGGCCTGGATGGGGAAAAATAAAAAGAACAAACACACTTTGTATAATCTGATGTACCCATTAAATGGAACAGAACAACACTGAATTTCCAGTTGTTGAGCAGGTGTATCTACCAAATCTAATTTTACATCACACCAGTTGTGTAAAGTTAACATGAGCTAACCTAACCTAGCATTTGCAGCATAACATATTGTAATATGCCAATTCTGCCAAGTTTATTCTCACGAGGTGTTGATGGAACGCCGTAAAACACAGACTGTTTTCAGACGATATGTTTGTTGTTGAGCTGTGACATGCAAACTGCTGTTCACAAAGTTTACAACCTTTTGGTCATTTGTTTAAACAAAATGCAACCACATCAACGACTTCATGGTGTTAGTTTGGAACCAGCTCCGAGTAAACATTAAGACCTGGCAGTCTCCAAAAGGTTGGGTGAGTTCAAAGTTTTCACCCCTCTATTTCACAGGCAGTCTGTCCCTCCTGCCACTGAAAATAATGGATTCATCCTGGTAGGCTACTGATGTAGCGTGTTTTCCCTTATGAAAGCAAATGACAGTTTGGTGGGAGGGGAGCATACTGACCAACCACTCGACCAGGTGGGAGACTACAGCCCCGCTGAGGATCAATAATTCGGACACAAAGTCCAGGCAAATCGTGTAAATTACACACAGGTCACGCACTTACCCCCTTTGGTTCCTTCACCACTAAGTGGGTGACCTTCTTGTTGAGGTTAAGCTGACATTCTCCTCCATAAAAGGTAATGTAGGCCCACAAGGCGTTGAGATCATCTGGAAGCTGTGTTCAAACACACATACACAGACAATGAGCTTAAGATACTGGACTAGCCAAGTCTTTCAAAAGAAAAAAAAAAATGAACTCAAGTCAGCCCAAGGTACAGGTGCATCACCCGAGTGTGTATATTCCAAATAATGCAACATGATGCATCTCTTAAAATCGTAAATGATATGTACAAGTAGAAATCTTGAATATACTTAAATGAATTTCTTGAATAATATACACACACTTACTCTGGGAAGACAAGCTGTCACACCAAAGAATATCTGTCCTGATTCTGGAGAGAATCCAGTAACTCTGTGGTGTTCAGGGTTATGGAAAAATACAGCAAAACGTAATGTCACTCTTTCCTTTTTGTGGCATTTGATTAACTCTACATGTTCTATAATGCTTTGGGCCAACAAATCCCCCAAGAAAACAAGCTTTAATTTCTGCTATTCTAAACATGAATATTCAGTTGTTATAACCACTCCTGTTGTCCTTTTCACACTCATTTGAGGCATTTGATGGTGGAAGGATACGGTAACAGGTCTCCACATCGGACTGAGAGGATCACCCAGGATGGCTGGAAAAGATGAAGTAAGCATTCAGTTATTTCTTTCTAACAGTTACACTAGTTTCAAGTGGCTCTTGTTCCCCGTTACTGTTTGACTGAGGTTTAAAATGAACATTAAAGACCAGGCACCCACTGATCAGCCAAAATAGCCAAAAACAAGAACATTAAATTAATGAGTAAAATCATCTTCTCCCACAAGCTGCCAATAGCCACATTAGTGTATGTTTTTATGAATTAAAGGACTTGACAATCCAGGAAATATGCTTGTTATCTCTGTTTCTGGTCTTTGTGCTAAAGTGACTGCAGGATGTAATTTAATATTTACCATACAGACATATAGACGAATGGCAGGTAAAAAAACAAAAACAAAAACAAAAAAAAACACACTGCCGTATGAGACAGTTTTTAAAAAGCCAAGTATGTGAGTTTTATGATGTTTGTGATGCCAATTAGTTCTGAATTAAACATAAAAAGGAAGAGAGTTTTAAAAACGCTTATTTAACTACGAGTTAAATGTGAGCATACTGTGGCAATTCCTTACCTTAACAACAGGCAGGTCAAAAACCTCTCGGGACTCGCCCACCTCTGGGTTGTCCCCGTCCTCTGCAATGATGTGAGTGGCCAGGGCATTGTAGGACACCTCCTTTCCTTTTCCTGCTTTCAGCAGTTGCACCACCTGCAGCATCAGTAGACAATTCACTCAATTTCTACTTCAGACTAGACTAGGCCAGACTGACTTAAAGAACAACACAGACACTCATCACAGAGGTAACGCTGACAAAGAACATAATAATATAAAATTAAGAGACAGTACATGTTTCAGAATTTATCAGACTTAAAAGAGTTGCATGAGTCCAGCTTAACCTTCAGGAGTTTCTGAAGGCTGCTGCCACAGAGGAAATTAATTCATGACGAGTGAAAACAAGCTTTTAGTGTTTCCCAAAGTCTTTGCTGCAGAAATGAACTGGGAAGGAATCAGCTAAAAGTCTGTCACAGATGATGAGCTGATGAAGTTACCTGTCAGAGAAGATGACTGTGTAAGAGGAATGAGACCGAGAGAGGAACTGACAGCTACTATAATTCAGTCAGATGACTAGTGGCCACTGGGAAAGTGAGCTGTTTACAGATATCCAGCCAAACAAGGATTACTTCAGGACACAGCACACACTTCAACAGCGACCATTTTTATTTTTGCTTTTATTCCTTGCTGAGTCTGAATGTACTGTGAAAAACAGCAACCTGTCCTGTATTAGGCTTGTTTTTTTTTTGTAATGACAACGGACCAAAATGTACGCAAACGCCACCGTCTGTGCATGAAACAAGCAGAAACAAGCTTCTACAGGGACTAGGAGTCATTATCTGGCGGGAAGTGCCGTTCTGTGCCACAGGTCTATAGTGCAGGCGACTGAAACAGCGGTCACACATGCGCAGTACGGGGTGCACTATTCGGCAGGATGCCGACAGTGACAGGTTGCTGCAGACTTGAGTGTATCTGATCGGGTATATATTTATATTTATATGTTGAACTGCGCGTCACATCAGCGCAGGAGCAACGATAGCGCTGGGACTGTTGAGTAGTCAGGGTTTAGAAAAACCGAGCTGACAAACGCCAGCTTTAGCTTTGCAGGATAAACCACAGCCTATGAGCTAGCACATAAACAGCTGTGCTAACGCTAAAGTGCAGGGCTAAGTAGCTCTAGTACAAAACATTCACAGTCCACGAGTGTCACAAACACAGAACTGTCCAAGACACAACACAAGGACCGCCACTACACTTTAGTGCCCGTTCACTGTTTCTGATCTAGCATGTCAGCCGCTTACCTAGCTAGTTAGCTTCTCCTGGACCACCCCATTCACGCAGAATGGTGCTAGCTACTTAGCCTGCTATATACTTAGCTACAAGAAGCTAACGTCCAGATGCTCACCTCTTGGTCAATGTCCCCCACCACGTAGAATTTTACATCTTTGAAAAGTTCATGGGAAACCGCATTTTCCTCTTGAGACATGACTATCCATGAACGTCCTAGGATTCAGTTATTAAAACACAATCCGAGGCTGAAAGTAGGAAACGCCAGTAGTACTACTCCGGAGCGAACAGTACACACTGCAGCGCCAAACCACTGAGCGCGCTTTGGACGCGCTCATTCTCAAATACCGCGGGAGGGGAGGGACTGTTTGTCTATTACTATTGTCTGTTCATTTACTTTGTTATTTTCTGGCCATGTAATGCATTGTATCGTTAAGTGTGGCTCTGTATAACGTGAGTTAGGTCCACAATACTATTACAACAGATTCACAGAGACGGGACTGTATAAATATGTTTTCTATGGAACATAGATTCCCCTTCAAATGAAGATGGATGTTTTCGTCCAAATTTGTAATCCAGATTATTTTGCCCAGACGGTGAAGTGAGGGCATTTCATTATTTTTGCTTTATTTCATAAATTTATGTTTTTATTGTTTCGTTATGTCATTGTTTCATTATATATCCTTTAAAGAATGAACTTGTGAAGCTCCTGGGTGTCATTTGTCTTTTCTTCTTGTTGTCTTGTCATTTGCTGTTTCATATTGTGTCAGTGTATGTATATTTTGTTGTTCTTTTTGTCATAGTGTAATAATTTGTTCATAAAGATCTTGAACATGTACACTATACAGAGAGGGCGATGTCGGTCACAGAGGAGGGCAGGGGTAGGTCTATATTTACAGACATCAGCATTATTTTTGAAATCAATGTTATCATTTTCACCTTGCCATAAACATCGCCTCTTTTGCTTCTGCTTTTCCACTGATTTTCTAAGATGTCATTTCTTCTCCAATTCGTTCTTGAAGTAGTTAATTACTGCATTCATTAGTGGGTGTCAAACTGACTGGCAAGCATGTACAGTACACACAGGTAGGTGTGCGTGCATCCGCACACGCTGCACGGTGAATCATAGATGCTTCAGTGCTAAAAGACCTTGACAAACTGAGATTCAGCAAATTGAGAGCAGTAATTGGAGAGGCTTTCTGACAGCTACATTAATGATGGAGAGGGTAGCCTCTTGGCCGTGGCATGAAATGGAGACATTACTTTGCACCACACCACGTGTCACTATGCATCACACTGGTCGTGGTCCTTATTCCCCTCACCCTTTACAACCCCCCCCCCCCCCACACACACACACACACACACATACACACCTCACCTCTCCAGTCAAACGCACACAGCCATTAGTACAGTGATTGGATGATTTGACAGATACATTAAAGCTGAGCCTCATCACCTGATGACCATACACCCATTAGATATAGACATCTCTCTTTAGGCAGGAACCTGTCATGATGTAGTACACTGATTAAGGAGCGTTTACCCATGTGGTGTTTTCTTTCACAGGTATGAGAGTTGTATCTTCATAAGTGGATTTGATTTGACACAGAGCACATATAAGAGTAAGGGCAATATGAATTTTGTATTCATGTAAACTGTTTCTCAATGAAAGTGTCACGATGATAAAAGACATTAAATGTTAAGGCTCTGAGACGAAGTTATTGTTTTATTTGTTATAGTTGTGATATGTTTGTTTTGCCTTTGCCTTTACGGGGGCCCAGGGTGAGATTTCGTTTTTGGATCTTCCTTACACATCCTCACTGTCCAATAATTTGTCCAGGATGTTATGCAGAAAATTATGAAAGGAAGGTCAACTCAATTTATATCTTTGTCCAGATATTATTCCCAGTCTGTATAATAGTTAGAAAACATTATTAGATGTCAGTTAATTAAAAAAAAATATATATATAGAGAGAGAGAGAGAGCTGGTTATCAGCCTCCCCCAACACACACTGCAATTCCCTGACCCCAGTTTAATTAATGATGCAACACCTTCATGCAAATAGCTTGAAATTGTGAATATGCAATATCAGTTCTCAGGTCCCGCTTTTTTGTGCTGCATGTGAATGCTGTAAATGAACAATGAACTTAGTGGGTCCCTCTCATAACGTTATAGGATTAGGATAGTTTAAAGGATCAGTGTGGTCAGTCAGTAAGTCATTCTATATTTGACTTACCATCAACAAATCCCAGGAAAAGACCAAAAACAATTTGTTAGTCAACACTTTCTGACTTCTCTTTCTGTGGCCTCTCAGTCCCAGCCCCACCAGTTTCAAATGAAGGTATGAGTCTTTAAAAATACCTCATAAATATATAGTTTCAGCATCGGATGAATCCACATTTAGTGTCTCTAGTGAGTATTTGTGGCAGTGTGACGTGTGGCTCACTGATGTGTTTGTTACAGTTTTCAGACAACAATGGATCCGGTGTAACATTACCTCCATACAGTGCCAAAGTGTTCTCTGTAGATGGTTAAAGTTGTAATCAGAGCATTATAGAGCAAGAGTACATTTTAAGAGCAGGGTGTTAATTGAAAATGAGAGAATGACCTCCATGAAGCTGAGTGTAGAGAAAGAAGCCAGAGATTGTCTAATAGAAAACTTCCCCAGGGTTTCCACACAGTGGTACTTACTGCCACCCAGATTCAATTAGCACCATCAGATTAACCAAGCAGCACAATTTTTAATTAGGGCATTTGAAATATGATATTTAGCCGGAATAATAATAGCCTTTGCCTGATGGTAGGTAGAAAGATGACAAGATGTGGTGGGAGAGAAGATAATGGAAAATAAAAGGATATGGTAGTCCTGCATCAGGTCAAGGTCATATTACTGTGCAATGATGCTCTTTTTATTCTTTCCCTGTCTGGTAAATGTCATACATTCAAGCCTTGTCCTTCAGTGTCATTAAAAAAAAAAAGCTACTTTACAAATCTTTCCAGACAATGATAACAAAATGTAATATCAAAATAAAACACTACAGAAGATCTGAATATAAAGATCAAAATAACAGTCACCAGCTGAAAAAGGAAAGTTTCTCTGAGCTCATCTTAAATCTTACTTTATGGACTTCTCAGTGACGTAAGTGAAATGTTATGTCCAGTATTTTAACTGTTGAACAGAAATATATTTACTCATTCATAAATTCTGGATATTTCAGTGACAGAGCAGAAGTAGCTGAATTTTTGAACACCAGAAGAAGAAAAAAAACACTATCACAAGGAGACTGATAACACAAATGAGTTTAAAGCAACACTGAAGCTGTAGACAAATAAGACAGAACCTCATATTACACTTCATACACGCTTCATTGAGATTCAATACTATTCAATCCGATTTTAGTCAGCTGCTCAGTCTTCTCTGAGATACAGTGTGACTGATAATGGAATCATTTAAAAATCAAACATGAAAATATGGCAGGAATATGGATTCCAGTTATAGCTGATAGCATGTGTGTCACTCTATACCTAGAAGACCTTACGTCTGCACACATAAGGAGGGATCCCTTATCAAAGATAACATTAAAGAAGCTGGTCCTCAAGAGCTTGTTGGTGTTCCTTTAGGACACATTAAATCCAAACAACAGCTTTGCCACTCAGCTTTCTCCTTCCCAACAAGCATGTCCTAAACTGCCAAAACAACAGCCTGCTTTGTCTCTTGTCACAGAAACCCTGTGTGCGCTTCATCCTTTTCTTCTATAGAGGAGAAAGTCAGGGAGGCCTTTCAAAATTAAAAAAGCAACAGAGCAAAACCTTCCTTTGTCAGCCAGCACTGCTGTGAACGCATGCAAGGCTGAGCGAAGGTCTGGGATACCAAGCTCTGCCGGAGCCACGGAGGCCAGTCCAGCCAGCAGGCTGCTTTCACATCAGGGTTTATACACGGCACAACGATCAGGAGGATTAGAGCAGTAAGTGATAGCGACAAGCCTGATCGCTGACTTTTCAGCATGCTATTTAGAGGCCCAGAGGGAAAGACACTCAGTCGAGAGGTGCCAGATGAGCTGACAGAGTAGGGCAAGGACTATGTCCAGGTAGGACTCGGATTCAGGCTGTTTGGGGACTGAGGAGTTCACCATGTTGTCTTTTATCACCTTTACCTTGTAACGGACAGGAAAATCACTTAGATGAATAAGATGAATATTAAGAAATTCAAATGAATGCATCTCAAACTTGGACCTAAAAAAGTTGGACATTTTTGCAAAATAACCTTCAAATAATCTTCAGAAAGGACTCAAAAGAAAAGGTAACAACATTAATTACCTGACACAGCAGAAGAAATCTTTGAATATGTTTTCTAAATCAAAACGACCAGCTAGCTGTCAAGCTAACAAGCTAGCTGTAAACTGCTAACTGCTTCGTGCCACTGTCACGCAACTTTCTAAAAGAGAAACTAACAGAGGACCAGAAGGAAAAAAAGACATCGAGCTCCATGATGGACTCCATCTACACAAAGACAGGATGAAGTTAATCTCAGAGACTCTCAAAAACATCGTTGCTGGACAGAGTCCATAACCCCTCTCCCCTACTAGGACCTTTAGAGACCATCTCAGACCTCCTCATCATCATCATCACCACCCCCAGGATCATCCCCCCTGCAATAAGGACTGTGAGGAGACATAACAGTTATGCCTGTCGAGATCTATACTTCTGTGTTATTTATATACCCTCAGGAGATTCTCCTTATTTTAAAGAGGACCTTTTTTTGAAACCCTTCATTCAGAACTTGCTTATTTCCAGGCCCAGGAAAATGTTCCTCTCACTGGAGATCTGTTGTCATTGACCCATGAGGAAAAAAAAAAAACAGGTGTTTGTTCAGTCTCCTCTGTTTACCACACCAACCATCACCCAAACAACCTGGACTCTGAGATAAAGCAAAGTGGCAGGGAAGCTGTGCGTCACAGTCAGGCCTTAGGCCTGCACATGGTTAATGTTAGGTTCAGAGGAAACTCTTTATGGAGATTCACATTCTCCTCAGCTCTTGGATTTAGTGCAGTTGACTATGAAGTCACTGACTGTCACTGTGAGACAGCAGTAACCAGTTCACCATCAGTAATCAAATCATTGAAAACAGTATGAGCTGTACCTACCTTGGTACAACCACAACCTTTTAAATAAAAAGCTCTAAGAGCATGAAATGTAATTATATATAACTGTATATTTCAGAACTCTCAAATTCCAAAGAAAATCTGGCTTAAAATATTTGATAGCGTTTTCCTGCCCATTGAGCTGTATGGTAGTGAAGCAAGGGTTCACTCAGTCTTCACAGTTATCACTGTTGAAGTGAACATGCTATAGAATCCCTACATGCAGAATTCTGCAGATAAATTTTACATGTAGAAACACCAACCAGTTCCTGTGGAGCAGAATTAGACAGATACACTCTGATAATTAAAATAAAAAAGGAACATTTACTTTAACCAATGCAATTCTGTAATACTATATTTCAATGAACTAAATGAGTAGACAGGACAAATCGTTCTGCCTGGTATAAATCAGCATACCATACATACACATGCATGTACACATGCACACATGTATTTAATATGAATTTATATACAAGTTTCCAGTTTTAAATAAAAAGTTTAAGTAAAACTTTGATGTAATCTTTAATAAAAAAAAAAATACAGACAAAACACTGTAGAATTATTACTTTATTTCACTACGTTTGAAATCCATTGTACTTGTCATGAAAATGTAAAATAGACATGAATTTACATCACCCTGTTAATTTAGCTGCATTTCTGCAAGAAGAATGATACAGAAAAAAATGCAGAATGAGTGAACTGAAGGGGCTCAGCTCCTATGACCTGCAAACTGGAGCTTTGTTCAAAAGCTCCTCCTAGTCTTTTGCTTTGAAAACCTGACTTTAGTTTCTTGAGGAAAGACAAGGTGAACAGTAATATTAATTGACTAAAATTAATGTTTCAACCTCTCTGTACCGTTCATAGTTTCAGAGGCTCACACACGAGGAATCATCCCAGAATTTTTACCAGTGATGTCTGTCTGTGTTTTCAGTCATATTTTATTTCAAACGTTTGTTTTTCCGATGTTTTTGTCCTGGATATGTCTGGGACAGCTGTTAGATGGGGTCTTAAAGATTTCAGAGAGTGAAACATGCATCCAAATCTGGACTGAAACTGAAGCTTTCTGTTTCTCATAAAGATCATCACCAACTGGGGGTCATAGTTCAACCAGCTTTTTCATTTCCCACTGCCACTGATTGTTGAGTGGCCCCATCCCTGCGTAAACAGAGCAGACAGAGCGGAATAGGAAATGTCCCCTAACCTCCAAGCTCCCCTCGTCCCTCCTTCCCCCCTCAGGGAGGTTTTTTTTTTTTTTTTTTAAAGCGGACAGGAAGCTGATGGTCCTGGTTGACCTCTGCTTTGTCTATTGGCTCATCTCACATCTGGGGACCAAGACAAAGTAGGAGACAGCAGCATTCAGAGTGTCACAGAACCTGCCTCTCATTGTCAGGATGCACATTCACCACAGGATGAGATATGGAAATGATCCAAATGACACAAGATATGATCCTTCAACTGATTTGAAATTTTAGTTCCCAGACACAGAGGGATGTTCTCCAAGTGTTCTCTTTCTATACTAATAGCTCTAATAGTTCCTGATATATGAAAGAGGAAAAAGGGACCACCCTCTCATACAGTGTTATTAATTCAATCATACTAAAAGAAAGTTCAGAGTGGTTCTTAAAAGGTTCTTGTTACTCACTTGTGATCTGAAATGGGGCAAAGCTGATCCTCACATTACTTACACATTTAGAATGTAAAGCCGTGCAGAGAACGGAATTTACACGAGACTGACAGAAACCTTGACAGTAACAATGATAATAATAATAATAAATAATAATAATGTACTCCTTGTGATGAGTATGAGAGAGACGTGAGATTCAATCCGCGTGCGCAACATTTCCGTTTCCTTCAGAAACAATGGCGAGGATTATGAAGGATAAAGACGTCTCAGATCCCAGTGAAGCTGTTACAATAAACTGTAATAATCCATGTTGAAGTGCTGACGGCTTCCGTTTTTGTTTTGTTTTTTTTACCATAAAATGTTCTTTGAGGTTTCAGCTCAGATTGAAATGGACTTCAAACACATTTAATAAATGAATTTGATCCTAGAAATGAACTCTGACACACGAAATGACAAAGAGTAAAGCCAAAGATTTGTAGAAACGGTGTCAGACACAGCTGCGGCAGCAGCCGGACTCTGGGTGGGTGCTGCACCCAGGTGCTGTCACGCCTGCGGTACACATATAGGCCTACATCTCACACCATGTGTCATTCATCCAGTTTTTTATTTGGGGATCATGTGAATTGTGAATAATCTGTGTTTAGAATATTAGCTGGATTAGATTTTAGCCGGTTTGTTCTTTGGGTTAATGAAACTTTTGTTTTGTGTTTTGATCCACGCCACACACCCACGCTCCCAAACATGTTCCAAACCTCTGAATGACTGAAAGCTGGATCACAGATTATAGGTCTCCTGTAAAATCTCCGCTGTCCAGTGAAAAACCTGCCGTCCCGTTGACATGCTTGATAAATTCTACCATTGTTAGTTCTTAGTATTTTCAGTCTGAGCCTTCTCCCACTGTCTCACTATTTATCCCGATGTGTCTAAATAGTTACTTTGCATTTTGCAGATTTTATTTTGAGCTTGATGGCCATAATGCTTGATAGTGTCTGCAGAGCGGCCCGTTAGACAGGGGAGGGCCGAGAGACTGTACCCGGCTTTGTTTTGATGGAGCCTGTATTCTACTGAACCCACAGCAAATACAAATCGCCGTCATTCAACAAATACTTACAAGTAAAAATACGCATACAATGTTGATACGTATTATGTATATTCCTTTTAATATACATAGCAAATGTATTGTCTGGAAATCTATGTTGAAACCTGGAAGCGAATGTTGAAACCTGAAACCTTATATTTAAACCTAGTCATCTCTTACTTCTTTTTAAAGACCTGACAAATCTAGTTTCCACATCGAATTTCGTACAGAACCCAGGTGTGAACGCGACATAGATCTGTGGCCACATGTGGCACTGTGTGCACATGATCCAGATAAAATTAACATATATATATTTTTAAGAGGATGATCCAATCATCCCTACGCCATATGCCATACAAGAGGCACTAGAAACCAATGGTATGCTGAGAGTTGTCATTTATATTTGAGGTGTATTGATTGATTCTCAGCGTGAACGCATGCATTAAGTAACATGCAGCAAAAGTTTGCTGAGATAAAAAAAAAAATGAAATTATTTATTATTTGCATGTAGAGCAGAGAAGAGAGAGAGATCTGATCTCGAGTTTCACTGGAGAAGCGCGCGGAGACGCATTTTAACCAGCCACAGGTGATCACCTGAGACGCAGGTCAGCGACTGGTGTGAAAAGATAAACTGCCGCAGCCTACATCCAGACATTCTAAGCAGTCCTATGTGAGCACAAGGATCCTGCTGCACAGGCCATAATCTGATGTCAGCACATGGGTCGGCCGCCATCAAAATTCAAAACCCGAGATTAGAACCTGCTGTCACACTCCGACAGGACAACCAGCTGTTAAATACATCTTTGAATCAGTCATGCGTGTAGAAGCAGTAGGAAAAAAAAGACTGACAAATACTTTATTTTAAAAAAAAAATGACTGAATGAGCCTTTATAAATAAGACACCACCAGGATGCAGAGGACAAACTGCGGGTTATAGCTCCCTGATTGTGCGTCGTACTCGATCCAGCAAAGGTGGGAGAAGACCGCTGCTAAGAATCCAGGTGTCTGGAGACCTAAGACTCAACAAATCTTAACCTTAAAAATAATAAGAAGTGTCCGTTGTACCCTGAACGCAGCATATAGGGACTTGGGTGGATTGGGTTAATCTGCGCCTCCAGGGAATTCCGGGAAACCTCACATGACACCAGCTCTCTAGCTCTATTGGTCCGAGGCACGTGTCTGAAAGACCCGTAATATAACGTTGTGGCAGCGTCTCGCAGCCAATCAGAAATGAGAACCCAAAATCCGTAGTGAAAGTATTTGAGCGGCACCTTCATCTGAGCACTTTAGAGCTGCTGGAAGCATCAATAATTTTGTGCAGGGAGCTACAAAAAAAATTAAATAAATAAACATACTGGAGGTTTTTTTTTTTTTTTTCAGATCGGTTTCCTGGTTTTAATTCACGAATTTGAGCACAAGGTGCAGTCATGAGGAGCAGGCGTTCACCACAAACTGAAGCATGATTTTCCTTTGTCAAAATCATAAGAGGCGCCTTTTCGCAGCAAACACAACATTAACTCTTCTGCCAAAGAGGATTTCAATCTCCTCATCGCCGCCTTCGATTTTTTGATTCATAAATATTGTAATTCTTTGAGAAGAACGTGAACAGGGATCATCAGAAATTTGGGATTTACTACTTTTGCAGAAGGACGCACAGAAAGAGGTGCTGAGGGTGATCAGGCTTTCATCATTATGGAAGAAAATGCTCGTCGAGACCCAGAGCGCCCTGAGGACTCCGGTCGAGGCGAGGAGTCCAACCGAGCCATCCTGCCTCTCTTACAGCCACCTGGCAACCAGCAGTCCCACAGGATCACCAACTTTTACATCGACAACATTTTAAGACCGGACTTCGGTCGAAAGAGCAAGGACGGGACTTCGGTCCGGGAGGGAGACGGTCTGGGAGTGATCATACGAAGGGACGTGACGCGGAGAAAGGCTTCCAAAACTGGCAACCCGCACCAGGGTGGAGCAGGAGGCGATGAGGAGGAAGACAGGGGAGCATCCGAGGACCGGCATCCGGACCCTGAGGCCAGGAGGCCTGACCTGAAAGTCGGTGTTGCGGCTGTGAAGGGCCGAGGGGGCAGCGGGGACGGATGCCGCAGCCCTCAGGCCAGCTCTGCCGCTGCAGGCAAGGCGATGCTGTGGCCAGCCTGGGTTTATTGTACCCGCTACTCAGACCGTCCGTCTTCAGGTTGGTGGGAATAAAACAGGCCGGAATTGCTCGGCCTCTTTTCTTAATTCAAAGAAAAGTAAAAAATAATATTAATAATAATGATCATAATAACGTGAAGCTCAGTTATGGCACTTTCAAAGTCAGTTGAAAGAAAGCTGGACTGCAGACAACAACCGGCCTGTTATTTCAGAGGGAGAAAATCCGTTTTCAAGTTTAAACCCGTGGAAAGAATTCTTCACAGAAAAAGAGTCACATAAGATTTTATTCTCTCAGATGGGCCACAGTCTGTTCCAGCTCCTAAACTAACAGAACATAACTTATTGCGCCATCACAATTAACATGAACTTTAGATTTATTATTTCATACTTTCAATATTTAAAAAAAAAAAAAAAAAGAAAGAAAGAAAGAAAGAAAAATGATGTGGCCATTTTGAGCCAGACAGAACAAACTTTAAACGCAAACGAGAAAGCTAATTCCTATTATTTTTTCTGGGCTGGAATTCGATCCGGATTTTGGCTCTGAAATGAAAAGACGAAAGTCAGAAAGTGTTTCAAAAAAAAAAAAAAGAAATCTTAAATACGAGTCGAAAGTAAAGTCAAAATGTGGAGAAGTGAAGTAAAACCAAGTTTAACGCCATTGTTCCTCAGTCCTCTTTGTTAATATTCCATTAGCATATTTTTTTTTTTTTTTTTTTTTGACAATGGAGGGGGGGTTTCTAAAAAGTGAGGGCCGAGTGTCCCACAAAGATGGATTCGATGGGATCGTTCTTTAAAACCTCGTTCTGAGAAAAAGATATATGTATTTATATATTTCTATATATAATAAATTAAAAATAAATAAATAAATAAATAAATAAAAGTAATTAGGAGAACATGTCCATGTGGCTCAGAGATCACTGTGCTCTGCAGACAGGCCGAGGCTTCTCCCGTGGCTGCCGCACCGCTTTCTCCCACCAAACAAACATCACAAGCGGCAAAGTCAAAAAAATGTTTTACTAGTAGAAATATTATATATACACATATGTGTGTGTGTGTGTGTGTGTGTGTGTGTGTGTGTGTAGCAAAATATGATTTAACAGCCTAACAAAAGATTTCACTCTTAATCGATGGGACATTTGGAAAAAGTCATAACGAAGCGAAATCAGTCTGAAACGGTTTTTTTTGTTTTTTTGTTTTTTTTTTTTGTTTTAGTTTTTCATTGTTGAAAAGAAGCTAGGCAAAAAAGTTTCCATTGAGATCCAAGCCCGAGCTCATGGAAGTGACCACAAAGGGCCTTCAGAGAGGTCATGGAAGCTGCAGCTCTGCCCCCGCTTGATCAGGCCCTGATAATCAAAAACCCCAACTTTCGAAAACAAAAATTCCACGAATGGAGGACTGTGTAAATGTCACAGGTGGAAAAGACAGATCATTGTAAACAGCAGCCCATCCACTTCAAGTGGGTATTCACCTCTTTCTAGTATTATTTAGAGGAAGAGTTGGATGACACCACTGATTGCCCCCCCCCCCACTTGACAGAGCAGAGCTCAGAGAGAAGCAGAAGATGTGACAGAAACCAAAGGGCTCTTTCTAAGAAACTACTTTTTATTAGAAGAAAAATGGAGTTCCAATGCTAGTCCGCCCCCCCTCCTCCTCCGCCATCATAACCTAACCCCACCCCCATCTGTGCCACCCCCCGGTCTAAGTGAGGTTTGCAGTCCTAGATCTGAGAGGACATGCTGCCACCGTGCAGCCTGAAGGGCGGTCTTTCTCTTAAGGTTTATATAAATAAATAAATAAATAAAAAAAGTCTCTTAAGTATTTGAAATTTTCTGCTTCCAGCAGGTGTTTACACAACTCAGATGTCTACAGTTATAGATTTCTTTTCTACAATGTCTCATTGTCTCAAATGTCTCATTGACTTAAACGACTCTTGGAAACATATGAACCATATATATCTATATGAGAGAAACATATACTTCATATGTGTGCGTGTGTGTGTGTATGTATACATGTAACCCTAACCCCCTGACCCCATAACACACTGCTGGTAATTTAGATTGTTGTTATTATTCATATAGCCTGTCTGTGATATTAAAAGTACTGACCCTAACCACTGGGTGTCTTTTTTTTTTTTTTTTTTTGTCTTTACTCCCAAGGACCCAGATCCCGCAAACCAAAGAAGGCTCCGACCCCGAGTAAAGAGGACAAGCGACCCCGGACGGCCTTCACCGCGGAGCAGCTCCACCGGTTAAAAACTGAGTTCCAAAACAACCGGTATCTGACCGAACAGCGGAGGCAGAGCCTGGCCCGGGAACTTGGCCTCAACGAGTCTCAGATTAAAATCTGGTTTCAGAACAAACGGGCCAAAATCAAGAAGGCCTCCGGGAACAAAAATTCTCTGGCGATACATCTCATGGCGCAGGGACTGTACAACCACTCCACGGCCAAGGACGACAAGTCGGACAGCGACTAGAGGAGACATGGGGGTGTGGAAGGGAGGGAGGAGGGGGTTCTGAACCATGCAATGAACGCATTTCAGTACCAGCATTCATATTTAAAACCCAACCACAGACGATTTTGGTTCAGTGAGTGTGCGTGTGTCCTCAGGGCTGCAGTTTGCATCACGTCCAGTCCGAGTCAAAGATGGTGCTGCTTTCAAGTCACAGTCAGATGTAGGAAATTGTGCACGGTTGTACATCCGTACACGCAGAGGGTCCAGTTTAAAATAGCCACGGATGCTTGTGAACCGTTGCCCAGGCAACGTCTAACAACGTCTTTAGACTACATCAGTGATTTGGGTCTGGTAGTGACACTTGGTGTTTGGCACGTTAGGTCTTCCTCTCACAGCAGCCATGTGGTGCCGGGTTAGCGCTGCTCTGGTTTCATGTTTTTTAATTCAACTCAAATTAGCTATGCATTGTTAAAACATCTGGAGCAAAGTAAACATTCATAATATTTTATTACTGTCCCGCCACCACCACCACCACACAGATGTGAAGCACACACAGGGGCTTGTGTTTGTGAAGGTACCGCTGTTCTGACTGCACTGTCGGGTCCAAAGCGGGGGACACATCCAGGTCAAAGATGCACGGTGAACGGATGTTTTTCATACACACACACCTCCTTCACTCTCAGAAATTTCAGAAAAAAAGCAGTGTGTATGGACGCTACAGAGAAACGTAGGCTATCCCTGATGCTTTTATAGGCGGGAGCGGGTAAAAGTCAGTCAACAACAACATCCAATAGGGGGGGTGAGACGGGATAGGAAGAGATGGAGTGGACCCAGGCATGAGATGCGTCAGAGGAAGTGTGTGAAAAGAATGAGCTGCAATCCAAAGAATTTCTGTTTCTGTCTGACTTCCTGTCTGTTTTCTGACTCTGTCTGCGCTGCAGTCACCGTTCACCTGCGGCCTGCAGCAACGCGAAAGGCGCACAAAATGCGCCTCATATCCGGGAATAGAAGGCCCGCAGTTAGTATATCTGGAATGAAAGATCGCCCTTATAGAAGCTGTCCGCTTTCATTACAACTCTGCTGTTCATCAAAAAAAAAAAAAAAAAAAAAAAAAAAATTGGTCAGTCCCAGTCATGATATTATTTTATGGCCTGATTTTAGATGGAGCTGGAAAAATGTTTCCACACAAATCCGCTTTTCTTCAGATTTTTTTTTTAAATATTAAGATGCAGGATAAAATGTTTTTCTTTTTAAAAACCTTTTTTTTTTCTAAATGTATTTATTTGTTGGGTTGTTTTTTTGAAGCTGCTCATTTAAGTAACAGCACATTGGATATTATCCAAAAACTCAACGATTTGAGCCTAAAGCCTAAACACCCCCCCGGCTCAAACAATTCTTATGAAGCCCCAAAGACCAGGTCCCATTATCATCATCCAGGTGCAGGGTTTCTTTCATGGAGCTGCAGTGTGTGGAGACATGGTCCAGAAAACAGACAAGATTTGATTAGAGCTCGACAAAGAGCTTTCCGGGCTTTCAGGATCCAATATGCAGACCCGGATCCTGAGTGTTTACATAACTTATTTTTCTCTGTGAATGGTCGAATCGACGTGGATCCAAACCCGATCTGTGAATGTGTGCGGTTTTTTTTTTTTTTTTTTTTTCTTGCACTCAGTTACAGACCACCGGACACGTTTCTGCCTTAAAAGTGATGTAAATACACAGTTCAGAAGATTTTAGAGCTGCGGCCTTTTCTATATCGCTGACGGGATTTTGATACCATGATTTTTTTTAAAAAATCATGAATGAATTTTTTGAGTTTTTATTTCCCTCTCTTTTATATCCTACATGTAAATAATTTATATGATAATGACGTGACGGCAAATAAACAACAATGCAAATGTGACTTTTCAAATGATTGTTTTATTGTATAGATAAAAGAAAGATCCTGTGGAGATGATATGACGACAGTGAGGCTGGATTCACTACAATATGATGATAGTGATAAACGTAGCACAGCACGGAGGACGCAAACAGGTGCATTCGGTTTTACCTTCAAAGGTGTGCAACAGTGACGTGAAGACGCGTTTAACGGAGGTGACAACGTGGACTGTGCTGCGTTCACTGCCCACACGCTTATTTTCAGAAAAAGAATGAATCCGAACTCTTACATGAACTTTGGTGCTTCTTTAAACTGCACGAAGAATGTTAGTGAGTAATAGTAATAAGATTTTTTTCCCCCAACATGTTGGACTGTTGCCTTCCAAGAAAAAAAAAACATTGGTTCCTCTCATGTTTTTAGAAGAGTTACACAAAAGGAATGTTTCACTGTCAAATCCGATGTGTATTTTTTTTATTATTTCTTTTCTTTAACAAAGCACAAGTGTTGTTTTTCTAAGCTCCGCAAACCTTGATATTTCGGGGATAAAAGCATTTTACAGGCAGCGGTACGATGGTGACATGGGGCTTTTTGAAATAAAAATAAATTAAGTGTTTTTATCCCCCCCTCCTCCTTGCCCGATAGTGCTGCGTTCAGGTTACAGTCAGAAGTCGGAGATGTGCGTAGTCATTCAGAAATCCAGTTCAAAATAGCCACTGATACTTTACAAATCTACCTCAGAGTATTTATGTAAAGACGTGAATTTAGTAGTGACCAGATCCCTGCTGGGAACTGTGTGAGCACTCGTCGGCAGACGGGATTTCTCTTTAATAATAATGCTATTGATGAGTTGTCCAGGACTGCTTTCTAACCTACAAACACACGATCACTGTACTTTACAAACTACGCGTTCATTTAAAACAACCTTGGACGTGTGATCAATCCTTCAGCTGCTATGAAAACTATGGAAAAATGACCCAACATGGACGGTTTTCAACGAACATCTGCTTGGTCACAATATGAAAGCCACTTTGGATTTCAAAATAAATAAATAGGCATCAGTGAGGCCAGTTAATAATAATAATAATAATAATAATAATAAATAGCACGAGCCAAGACGCTAAAACAAAAGTAGATTTTCAGGGAAAAAAAGACTCAGTGCTGAAAAACAAAACAAACGAGATCAGCAGACCTTTACTGCACCTGAACCTTTCACATCAGCAACCTAGATGATTTAACTGATTTCCAGATTTTTTTTTTTTTTTTCCCCCAGACAGCCACTGAAACATAAACCAGTGGCGAACAAACAATGTGATCTTCGAGAATAGGTTTGCATGTTTTTGGTCATTCACACGACTTTCAAAAAACATTTTTCTCATTTTTCTAGAGTTTATTCTGTCCATTTTTGAATGTGTACAGTCCAGACAAAGTGCGTCCCAGCGGCGCTGGCTTGACTGGGGAAAAGCGGGTAATGAAAGGGCAGATGGAATTTGGGAACACTTCACTGTCCTGATCAGTTTGTCTAAGTCACAGTAGAAAACTCTGCAACACAAGAGATGAAACTGGAGGTTAAAACACACACGAGTTCATGGCAGCTAAAAAAAAAAAGAAAGTCTCCTGAAATCAGAACTTCACATCTGTTCACTTCTGCGTGCTGTTTACCTGAGCATCTGAGCGAGGTGGAGAAGAAACACTGGAAAGAATGAAACAGGGAGGAAGAAAGAAATATGGAGCGCAGAGGGGGAGATCCGTCAACAAAAAGCCAGAGAGTTGTCTGGGACTCGTCCACTGGCAGCAGCAGCAGCAGCAGCAGCAGCAGCAGCAGAAGAGACCTGGCCTCTGTGAATGGCTGCAGAAGCCTCATCTACATTTCCTTTCTTAGCGGGCTTGTATGTGGAAGTAACGCCCAACGGTCGGCCTGACTTGATGAGCCGGGCTATTCCTGACTTGATGAGGAAAGGAGGGCAAAAGCTGGGTTTCTATACACAGTCTGGGGCTGCCATTTGTGGAGTGGGGGGGTGCGGGGGAGGGCAGAGAACCTGGATGAAGGTCAAAATGCTTAGGGTGTCCATGCAAAAAGCAGCATGTGATAACACCCTGGCCAAAAAATTGTGAGAAATGGACATCTTTCCCCCCCTCTGATTCCCACTGTGGAAATTCCCGGCACTAAATGAGATGACCTTCACTTGGCTCTGATTTGATATCAGTCACGTCCTGCTGAACTTTAAACATTTTAGAAATCTAAAAATCTATTTCTCTATTCTTTCTCATGGTGGTTCTGCTTCAAAAACCTCACAGCTCTGCAGACCCAAAAAGTATAAAGGGTTCAGTGAACTTGAAACGAGCAGTTTGTTTGTGTGGTGGTTTTTCTAGCCTCCTCTGAAAAGTGGGATCAGCCATCAGAGTCTCCTCCCGACTGCATCCAGCTCGCTTTACAAGAATACCCTGCCTACTTTCACACCTCTGCACACCTGGCCAAAAAAAAAAAAAAAGTCAGATGCAGCTCCCCCAATTTCAATTTTCCCGATTAATTTGTGCTTTTTTTTCTATCTTACTACATAACTCATCCCTAGTTGTAGAATGAAATTCCATGTTTGCAGCGTCGGGAAATCATTGGAAGAAATACAGGTTTGTACTGCAAGTAAAACCTTGCACCAACATCAGACAAAAGCTGCATCAGAACAAGTTTACGCCACCAGCGCTGGGTTACAACAAGTCTATAACCCATTAGGCTAAAAATCTGTTGCGGACAACAACACAATCAATCTGTATGCACTTGTCATGTTGAATTTAGTTCTAAAGATACACAAGAGAGCAGTAACAGTAAAAACCAGCACAAGTGTCTTGTTGAGACCTGTTGTTAAATCTCTGTGATAACATTTCAGCTACAGGTCCTGTTGTTGCAAGGGAGAAAACATAAAAAAATCGTCTTATCATCTTATTTACCCAAAGTTCACCCATCCCCTTGTCATAACTTAACCTTTCCAACAGGAAGAGGCAAAGGGCAGATGAGTAGAGAAAAGAAAAGTACATATCACAAAGTATTGATGTCCCATGTGTCTGTCAGACAAAAGGCGGCCTATCCAGTCCCCCTTCCCCCCACTGAGTAATTTAGCCATAGTTCTCTAAACGCTTCCTAGTCAAACTTGGAATATGGAATGAAGGGGACTGGGGGCTTTGTGCCGGAAATATAATTACGGTGGCTAAAAGCTGGTGAAGGTGGAGAAAGGGGGATGACATCAGACCAATTTCACACTCAGGCCTCGGATGGCCAGGCCAAGCCTGGGCCTCACCGCGCTACACTGATCAAAGCGTGCTGCTGCTGCTGCCCCAAAAGCCAAAAAAAAAAAAAAAAAAAAAGAGACTTAACTATGCTAATCTCCAGGACAAATATATTTTAATCTTGTTAGAATACAAGTTAATGCCACAGTTCAGTGACCAAACTTTATGCTGTAAGAGTATAAGGACACAAGAACACAAAATCACACTTTGTCTCAAAAGGGTTTTTCAATTAAGAAGCGAACACTGAGTCTCAGAAAAACAACAGCAGAATCAAGCAGTCGTCCTGTCCTCACACTGAGTTTGATAAGTAAATCACAAAGCGATACACCAGACGGCGGCATATATTCTGCTAATGGCTACAATAATAACCCTGTCAGCCAAACCAACACCAGTCCTCAAACCTAAACAACCACACAGATGGTCTTTTATGGCCCATAGCAACATTTCCTGCCGATAAACTTTTACAAATCACTGTTGAAAAAGAAAGAAGTGACTCTTTGATGACGTGACAGTGCTATGGTAAGAGTTTCGTTTAGGTTTAGGGCACTAGGTCTGCCTCAATCGGTTAGGTCGGGGAGAGAGAAGAGAGAGACCAGGAACAGCTGTTGTATTCAAGCACTGTCAGACTGGTTGTTATAGTGACAATACTAACAGTGATACTTATAAGATAACAGGGGCAATAATAGAAGCTCCAGTCAACAGTAATAATGTCGTATGGTAGTATGATAGAAATGCCTGGAGAGAGGGGGTCTGGAGGCAGAGAGGGGGAGCTGATAGCTGAAGGGTCTGCCTCCCACTTTACTCTTGGAAACTCTAGGAAATGCAAGTAAGCCTGCATTTTGAGAGCAGGGCGTCCTGTTGGGACAGTAGGGTACTATGATGTCTTTGATGTCTATAGAAGAGATCATCAGCCTTTGTGGAAGCAAAGTTGAGATAACTGTCCTCCGTTACACTGGAGTAAATAACATGAAGTCAGTAACAGTGGAATAGTTTTCTTAAATTTAGTTACAGCATTTTCAGACCGACACCTGCTGTAATGGAAATGTGTAGTCCATCATCATGTTACTAAAAATTATCAGACAAAAGGTTTTGGGGAAACATCATGAAATGTCCCGTTTCTGCGTCATGTGCCAGAGCAAGATGAAGGCTGATGAACAGTGAATGGGTCCATTTGCATTTTGAGAAAAGCCAGTTGAGTCTAATAGTTTATGCAGAACTAAGGCTGTCTCTTCAACACACACACACACACACACACAATGCTTTTTGAGTCTGTTTTTTTGGGTCTATTAAAGATTAACTCCACTGAGTAGATGTTTTCCATAAAATATTATTATATTATTGCCATTGAAAAATGAATAAGAACTCCTTTGAGTAGATTATTTCTATTAACAAACAAGAATCAAAATACAGGCTCGTGGCATATTTAACCTGTAGCTACTACTCGCTGTTCCAATCCTATGGCACTTGACTGGAGCAGCTGTGAGACATAAAAAGTCCAGAGAAATAAGCGTGGACCAGTGCTGTGAACAGATATTTGTGGAGCTGAGAAGAGAGCTGTGGTAAAGACTTTAAAACTTTATAAATCATCTTTTTTAATGTTTCCCACTCCTGTAGTCTTTGTCCCTGTGGGTGTGTGTGGGCGTATGTGTTGCTGTTAAAACACTGCTGTTTCTCTTGTCTTCTCTCTCTCTCTTCTGTCTACTTGTGTTCATGAAGCGTGATGAACTGATACTCACAACAAGTTCAGTGCACAGCAGCTAACAGGAGGACTGGAGCGGGCGTCAGTGGGGCTAGCTCTACTGCACAGTGGAGTGTCAAACACTGTGGACGGACAACCAACGACAAGAAAAGGGGTGCAGCCTTTTACCTGAACCCTAGTGGGGGGCCTAACCTGACCAGGGGGTTCAAGGCTCTGCTTCTCAGTGGTGCAGAGCAGGACATTTAAAACAAACACCCCCTGCTGGAGCAAATGTGAAATTTGAGCTGAAATATTCACTTTTTAAAGAGTCTCAGTAATTTCCTGAAACATCTGCTCAGTGTAATTTCCATCTTCATATTATATATACATATACACATATGATTTTCAGTGTTTAGTGTCACTATTGTGACAATCTTTCAGATGAGATTTTTTTTTTTTTCCTTTGAGTTCACTGGTTTTCTAGCAGCCACAGACTTTTAGTCTCCTAACATGCTTGCCCTGTGGACATGCAATCCTTTAGCATATCAATACACAGCGTTCTAGCCAATCAACAAACCAGCTGCTGCGCTGTCTGCTCCAATCAGACAATGGATTCTTCAGTGTTGGCTCCAGTCTGTACACCTGCTAGTTTGCGTGAGAGGACACTTGTCTATCTGAAACCGGTATGGTCTTTTCATACACAGTCAATTAAATGATTCAGCATTTAGTCCATGAAACCTCAGAAATGAGCAGAACATGGCCGTCACTCTCATTTTGTCTGACCAGCGGTGCAAAACCCAAAGATGATCAGTTTACGTTGCTAGAAAACAGAGGAAGGCATTCGGAGAAAGAAATATCGGACATTTCTGTGTGATAAATGCATTTGTCAACATAAAATCCCATCTTACAATTATATGTGTCCTGCATGTCAACACTATAAATTCACTCTGACAGGAAGCATGCAAACATAGTCCGGTCGCAGTCTTCATTCGTTGCACCTGGTTTGTAGGTCTGATTATGGTCTGTCAAACCAAGAAGAAGCAGTCACTGTACAGAAATAAGAGCCGGCAGCAAGACAAAAACTAAAACGCACAATAGAGTGTGTCAAGATTTCGTCTTTTATTTTTTTTCATTCATTTGTCAAAAAAACAGATTTTATTTTCTGGTCTCTTCTTTGTCTCTGTGACAAAAATGTGGTCCCACTTTCATCCACCGAATATATATATATATATATATATATATATATATATATATAAACAACACTATAACTCCTTGTCTGTGTGGCTGCTGATTCTACAGTAATCTGAAATCCAAAAACAGAAAGACAAACATATGAGTGATGAGGTTAATGACTTGTCTGCATGAATAACAAACTATGTTGCAATGTGGTGACACAATGAGAAAGACTGAATTTGCTGTTTATGGAGTTGATCGGGATGATTTGTGGAAAGGGGCTGACTGTGACACTGTGTTAGGCCCAAATACGGGCAGTTTAAATGGGCAAAGGTGTCTCAGTATAATGATGATTGCTTCTTGTACTCAGATTTAATCTTTGACCTACTAAATTCTCAATGAAATTGTGCAGTGTTGCTCTGAAATGTCATTCATTCATTTCTTCTATCCGATACTTCGTCACGTGACGAGAGGGGCTGTGGTAGAGAATGTGTGAGGAAGCTGTGGTACCTGAGACTCTGTTGCATAACTCCTCCTGCACATGCTCAACGCCCTGGCTGAACAGAGAGATGATATCATCCTCCAGCTCCTCCACGATCGTTTCACACTGAGACAAAAACACAAGAGCACAAGAAAGAGTTAAGGGGTGGGGGGTGGGGGGCAGAGCTGAGGGTGCTTAGCCATGCATATACAACACACACACACACACACGTCTTTCCGCACAATCATGGGAACGCCGTTTGCCAAAGTGTTCCGACATCTTGACAGCTCAGTGGTCACACTGCTAAGCCAAAATACTTCAAATTCATTCACTGGGAGCTTGATATCAAGCTCGGCCTGTGATCCGGGCTCTGATTTAACTTTTATTTCATGGATTTCTGCAGGTAGCTGCTGAAAAAAAAACAAAAAAATCTGCTTTAACTCAGACATGCAGCGATTTTCAGGTCCACCTGCAAAAAAAAAAACACTTTATAAATAATAAAGAAGAAATAACGAGATCTTTAGGGTGCGCGCTAAGAATCTTAAACATCCCTGTCACCTGAATTAAGATGATCAAAAGGAGTGATTTTAAAACACAAACACACATGAAATCACAGTTTTTAATGAGTGAAAAAATACTCTGCGCTGCCCCAGTCCACACAGGATTTTTACTGCTTTTTTTTTTTTTTGATTTGATATAATTGGTGGAAATTTAAATATGATCGACGAGATCTGTGTGGAAGTTCACACAAATTCAAGTCATGCTGAATGTGACACGGTGCACGCCCTCTGCAGCTATACAGCAACCGGAAACGTCATTTCAATTTTTTTTTTGTCCCCATTCATTAAAAAAAAAAAAAAAAAATCAATGCCAATGCTTTGGTCACATGACACAACAAGGCATAATGTGTGGCAAAGCTAGAAAGCTTGCACCAGCTAACCACATGAAGGCTGCACACACATGAACACACAAATGTCTGCAGAGACGAGTCCGGAAATTGAATATTTACTCTTGTGAACTGCAGGAAAAACTGTTGCCTGATCCGAATGACTGAAAGTTTCTAATATGATGCACTAAGATTACAGAGCAGAAGACAGAGCATGGTGTGACTATCGCAAGCAATGAATATCTAAAACATGTCTGGACATAAAACAGATCAGATAAATAACAATTAGACAAAGCCGAAACTCCCAAGGACATGAAAGCACAAAAAATAAAGTATTATTTATATGTTCAATTTTTTTTTAAGTAGAAATTTTGTTGATATTTGTTTCTTCAGTTAAAATGCGTGTTTGTTTTTGTCTCCCTTTATACACTGTTGCATCAATTATTTTATCATGAATAATTCCAAAATGAATTCAATAATCTATATCTAACTGATATGAAATGAATTTTATAGTCAGCAAAAAATAAGCAGCCACCTTCAGGCTTGGATCTTAAAGGGTTAATAACAAATATAAAGCGGGAAGATTTTAAAATACAACATATCTCAAATGTATTTAATCAAGATCTATAATATGTTGTATTTAAATACAACATATCTCAAAAATACTTCCTGTTTACACAGTTGATTGCTTTTGACTGAACCGTGCTACAAATGTTTCCTACTAACCAATTCATACAAAGTCAGTTTAAATGAAGCAGCTCAGTTAAGAAAGTGACTTGTCTGAAAGTAGCAACAAGCTACTTCGCTCACAAGCGGAGTGAAGGATGACATGTTGTAAATACATGTCCCCAAAATTCGGTATATTCTACAGTGTCATTATGCGTGTTTGCACTCACTGCAAATTTCAGGGCGCTGGGTGCCTCGGGTCCGTCGAACTGGAAGTTTTTGAAGTCGGGGAAGTCCCCGGCGGCCCCGCTGCTCCTGGGAGCAAACCTCATGTACTGTTTGTGCTGGGTGTCAGGGTCCACATGGAGGGCGTAGTCGCTCATGCTGCCGCATACTCCATCCAGGAGCTCGCTGAGGTGGGTCTCCGAGCGAGCGAGAGGCACCTGGCCACACAACCACAGAGAGAGAGAGAGAGAGAGAGAGAGAGAGAGCAGATAATGAGCTGCTTCATGGCATGACTGTACCGGCGCCCTGTGCTCCAGCCAGCTTTCCTCTACTGATTCATAAATAACACAAGAACACCAAACTACTACTAGTACTAATAATAATAATACAAAAAAAACAACAACAACAATAATAATAATAATAAAAAAAGAAGAAGAAGAAGAAACCTAACCTAAAAAGATTAACAATACACTTCACTGCCCTTGCAACCAAACAACACAAAAGGTCTGTGTGGGTCAGCATGGTGACCTCTTGCTTCCGCTGGGTTTTCCTCCATCCTCATGAACAAATCTCTGACTTTTAACCTGGGTGAATGCCCTCCCCACCTCTCCATCCAAACTCCTGTGCCCCCCCGAACCCCGGACCCCCTTGAGGACAAAATAGCGAGGAGATGGTGTCTAGACAGGTCAAGACAGGTGTAGCACCCTCCTCCCACCATCCTCGGAAAGGATACTGGGAAACAGGGGTGATGCGCGGGTGTGAGAGGGCAAGGATGGGGCAGTGAAAAGGGTGAAAAGGGGGGAGTGCTCTTTCCACCTCTGACCAGGCATGGGAGGGGTTGGTTTCCTGAGGAGAGCGCGGTCGGTGGAGCTGATGGGAGAAAGAGGAAGGCCTCAACAGAAGCCAAGTGCAGGGTAAACAACTCATCCTCTCAGCCCCCGCACTGCCTCTGCTGCTCCTTTTAGCCCATTCATCCCCTGTCCACTCTCCATTGATCAAAGGAGGAAATCTTCCTTGTCTTCTCTGGTCAAAAGGTGGCAGGGTGGGGATGAGGGGAGGAATTTTTTTGTGTTGTCTTTTTTTTTTTTTGGGGGGCACTGAGAGGAAGACGGGATCGTTGGAGGGCATCTTGCAGATGAACTGCAAGATATCACTGCATGATAACAATGCAGATATATTATTCCCTTACCTTGTGTGTCTCTCTGACTGTGTTGCCTTCTGGGCTGATTACACACACACACACACACACACACACACACACTTTGAGATGTCACAAAGTGACAAAGGGCCTCTCCACCATCTGTTTTCCAGCAAATCCCTCCTTTGCGTCCTCGGTCTTTCTGCCTCCTTCACTGCTCAAAAGGCAGCTTCTGCATAGTTAAAAAAAAATAAATAAAACCAACCAATCACTGATCCCTCTGTCTTTAAGGTTGACCCCATCTCTTTAGCTTTTGATTCATTCAGCAGAAGATCCCTTGAGCTTGACAACACTGTTGTGCCGAGGAGGAAGGAAGGAAGTTAGCCGGTCGACAGAATGGGATACAGCGCGGGGCCAAAGGTTGGAGGGCGAGCACCGTGGGGATGTAGGTCACGCCGGCAAATGACGATGAGGTTCACCTATCAATCAAAATCGGCTTGCGATGACTTTGACACCAGTGGTGACATGTCATCTACTGAATGAGTAAAATTAGTGTTTATGCCAAGTCTAGTATGCTGGCAGAGCTCATTATTTTTGATTATCTACTTGTGCACGTCGATATTTTTGACATTGTTCGGTTTAGAAACACAATTTCACAATTTCCCAAAGCCCAGGACGATATATTTAAACAGCTTGTATTGCGTAACCAACAGTGTAAAACCACTGCACAGTCAACAGGACAGTTTTGCACAAAAAAAGTTTCTTGTACAGTAGGGCAGACGCTGTGTTGCAGTACTTCCTGTGACTCCTGATGTAAGTTCATTAGAGGGACAGATCCCAAATGTAGAAAAATATACTTTCTCTGCTACGATGGCGGGTATGATTACAATCTGCAGATTTATATTAAGCATTTGGAAAACGGTTCAAGTGAAACATTTAAGACTGGACAAACACAATGGAAGAACTAGCATCTTTGAAGTCGTTTGGCTTGGCGGTTTTTTTCCTTTGTAACTTTTTAGGACCATAATAATGGACAAAGTGCTTTAGATTTCAGTCCCAGCCAAGCATGACTTTTCATTTCATTTAATTGTTGACTGGGTGAAAGCACATGACTGTTATCACCCAAATAATTAACACATTAATTATCCCAAGAAAAAAGTACTCAGATGGAAAATGAGCCCTTGCAGGTATTTCTAATATTATTTTATATAACATGCTTATTGTTATTGTGTATAAAGTAGCATTAACATGCTGCAGCTAGCCAAGCTGAAGCTAATTTTAACTGCTTTACATAGTGTTGGGCATTTTTTTTTAACAATGCATCATTATATAATATAATAAGTCTTGAATCTCATCTCACCCCCATTTTAAAAAAAAGAAAAGAACCCCCCACCCAACAATAAAACCACGTCGGTCCACCTCAGCCCGTGGGCTTGGGTCTGAGTCATTATCATGCCATGCTACAAAATGGTTTGGAATTAAACCCCTTCCTTGCCAGTCGGAGCCATGTGAAAGGGAGCTGTCAGTCACAGCGTTGTTTGAAGAATGGGGCGGGGGGTTGGTAGTGCTGGTGGGGGGGGGGGTGCGACCAGTTGGGGCCAGAGAATAGGCTTCTTAGGGATGCTATCCTCCATTCAATTCCCATTGGATAGGGAGCCATTATTGCACCGCAGACGACAGGGGCCTTTCAATTTCATTGTCCTGGTGATACGGGCCAATGAAGAGCAATAAATTAATAATAATAATAATGTTGTCATCAAGGTGCACTGTGGAAGGAGAAGCTAAAACGTCATTTTGACTATTATGCTATTTAAAACATGGATTAGCAAGGAAGAATGTCCCTGATAAACTGACTTCATCATGACATAATGAGAGAAATAATGAGGCAGGTTGTGATTAGCAGACTGGATATGATACGCAACCTCAAAGTAACATTAAATGACGCCTGGAGCTGGTTTAATGTTCATGTGTAGTCGGGCGCCGTACCTGTCATACGAGTCCTGAACAGAAAGACTGGCTCTCCTCGTCGGGGAAACACACTCGTTTGACTTCATAATTATAGTGGCTTCATCTGAATTCATTTTGTTGAGTTAGTTGCTGAGTTACTGAGACTTTTTTTTTTTGTCTTGTCAGATTTCATCAGAGCATGTCCTTCTCCTCTTCTCCTCCATTCCTAGCTGTCCTATCTTCCTCCTTTCCCTCCTTTCACCCAGCCCGGCCATCAGCAGGAGGGTCCCCCATCTGGGCCAGGTTCTGCTCAAGGTTTCTTCCTGTTAAAAGGGAGTTTTTTCTTGCCACTGTCTCCTTAAGTGCTTGCTCTGGGGTCAGGCTCTGGGTCTCTGTAAAGCGCTTTGAGACAATTTTGATTGTGGAAGGCGCTATATAAATAAAATTGAATTGAATTGAATTGAATCATAGCAGCTTCTACATTTCAGTAGCTGTCGGGAAATTCTCTCTCTCTCTCTCTCTCTCTCTCTCTTACTGCCTCAGGGTCTCTCTGCAGGTCTCTGTCCAGTACTATCCCATGTCCTAACACCTGACAGTGCAGCATCAGCTACTGTCCGAGTCTCCGTTCTGATATCTCAGCGACTATCGCTCCCCTTTGCTTTAGAAAAACGTTAGAAAAACGTTTTGTAGTGTCTAACTTCACATTCCCTCTGTTTCTGGCACTTTTACTCTTTTCTAATTGTTCTGGGTCTAATGCGACGACTGACTCGGCTGAATTTGTTCTGTTTGTGTTGCTGATTTCTGACACAGCAAATTTGAGGCTCTGCAGAGTGAAATTCTCCATCTAACTCTCTGGCAACATTTTTTTTTTGTGAACAAAACTTGAGACTTCTCATCTCATGTTCAGAAAGAAAGTCAATAAGTGTTATCTCTCAGAATGTTGAACTATTCCTTTAAGAACCCAGCGGAGAGAAAAGAAAACCTCTCTGGATTAAAAAAAAAAAAAAAGAGAGAGAGAAGAAAAGAGAAGAAAAACTGCATGTCACCTTACTCAGTCACATTTCTGGGCCATGATATTGTGTGTCACTGTGTCAGCATGCCATTGTGCATCCTCTCATTCTCAATGCATGACTTCCCACCGGTCACTATGAGATCAGCTCACCGCTCCAACTAAGTTCAATGTCTTTGGAGGCCTTAAATGTGTCATTGTTGCGGCAGGCAGGTTTAACTTTTGTGCCAGAGAGCTGCCCCATGCATCCAGGAAGTCCTACTGTGAGGAGGCCAAAGAGCAGAGACTTAAAGCCTGCAAATCCTCCTCACTGATGGCATCTAAGCTGTGACATCCCTCCCTCTCTGATTCACACTAGCTCAAAGGCTGCTGAAAAGGAGGGAGTCGGGGAGGGCATGGGATCAAGGTTTGGCTTCTTCTCTGCTCAGTAACATTTGATTGACCAAACAATGCAACAGGTGGAGGTTAGTGTCAGCTAAGAGCTGAGGAGGAGCTCATCTGTGGAGGAGTCACACTATACTGGCCTGGTGACTAAGCATGATTTAAAAAAAAAAAAAAACCCAAATCATTTTCACCGGGAAAACAACTCCTCTGGGTTGTAGTGATGCATTCAAAGAAGATTTTACAACAAAAATGTGTTACAAACTGAGGTGAGAAGTAGACAATATGCTGAGTTGCATTATGGGAAGTATGGGATCCAGCCTCTTTGAAGCTTGAGGCAAGTCCCCAGACTTTTATAGACGTGCCACATTAAATCATTTGGAGTACTTCTCATGGAACATTAACTCTGATAAAATGAGATTTATGTTGGAATTCTTATTTCTGGGGATGAACTCCAGAAAGCAGAGTATTCAGAATTCATATCTAAATAACATTATCTATGACATTAACTGCACCATGAAAGACACTTGGATTTTCTGGTCTGGATGATATCAGTGCACCATCCATCCAACCAGCAAAACGGCTGGTGTTTAAATGTGTCTGATTCTGGAGTGCTGCACTTAAACCCACTCTTTACAAGGTAATATAACCTAGGGATTTGTACTTAATCCCATAATGTAAAAGGAGGACTCAACTCATTGATTCATTAGGATTAGTCTAGCATAATGCTATATTTCTCAGTCAACACCAAATGTAAGCAAAGCTGCTTCTTAATAAATGGAGATGTAATATATATAAATAAAATTAAAAGAATATTTTACCGCTTTGGCTCAGCTCATTTGTCTTGCCTGCACACATCCATCAGTGCAGCTATCAGTGACAGTCTACACAGAGATTAAAGCCCAGGAAATCAATGGCAGAGCTGGACACCTCATGATAGCCTGGTCCCTGGCCATAGAGGATGTCCAGGTTCCAGTGGGACGTGACCTCATTAGGTCAGGAACAATAACCTGGATCCATAGTCTGTGTTCACACACAAACCCCAGCGACATCACAGACCAATCAACTCCGAGGAGAAAAGGACTGCAGTGATCTCTCTAATCACTGCTTCCCAACAAATGTAGTAAAAATGAATGAATAACAGGGAAGGAGGCCTCTCTCTTTCTCTCTTAGCATACAGGCTGCTTCAAGCTCCACATATAACTGTGAGCGGCAGGAGACAGGTGGAGTGAGCGGTGAGGTCAGAGCGTCTTTAGTGACACATTGGTGTTCTGTACCTTCTTGTCTTTCAGGGTCCCATCAGGGTTGAGTCTAAAGCTGCCCACGTTGATGGTTTTCTTTGGGTCCACCTGACTGATCGAGTAGTTCAGTTCGTCCACAATTGCTCGGCACGCTGAGAAACACAGATGAATGTCAGAAGATCCATTGAATGAATTTTTGATAAGGATGTGTGGTTATTAAAGGATTGTGGTGAGCAGGACACTTTACAGCGTCCTGTAAAACAAAGCAACTGGTCGCTGCTCTCTGCTGGACACACCATGTGACAGAGTCAGTGTTTTTTTTTTTGGTATTAATACACTTATCCGCTGTATCGATTCAATATTTTTAGCTCTCAAGGAGCTACTTCTTGGTTTAACTTTGTCCTACTGTGAACAGGACAGACATCTGGACACAGCTACTTCTGCAGTCTGACCTCTAGCTAGTGGAGATTTGACTTTCCAGTGGGCGCCTTTGTTTTATCTATGTTAAGGTACACGGTTGCACATGATACTTTTGTTACCCGTCAAAATATGGGATTGCTGTTCAAATGCTGCGTTCCTTTGAGCAACAGCAGTATGTAGCAGTATTTCATGGAATAAAATCGCTCCGCCTGAGCCGACTTACCAGAACAGTAGAGCACCTTGTCTCTCTTTCCCTGGCCACTGCTGATGAAGACCGATAGCACCATCACAGCTGTCTGAATAATCCATGAGCCCATGCTGATAACCTAACAGGACAGACAGACAGATGGACAGACAGACAGACACAAACTAAGTCTGATAAATCACATTAGGATGTCTTAAGTAGGGCTGGGTATCGTTCCTAAAAATTTGGATACTGATACCTTGCCCTTTATACCGATTCCTGAACAATACCCTTTTCAATACCAAATTTAAAAAAAATCTATTTTAGAAAATCTACATTACATACCACTTTGAAAAACTTTGGTTTTATTTTTCAGTTTCTGCACTTTTTCATTCATACATTCATGGAAAACGTACAAAGTAAAAAAAATGAAAAAAGTAGAACGTAACAAATGTAACCAACACAATGAACTACTGCAAATAGTTTTCAGTGCAAAATTAACAGTTTGCAGTCAGTATATTAGGCTTACTGCAGTTTACCATTATATCACTCAGCAATTGTTCTGTAGAAAAATCAGCATGTCTGCTTTTTCAGGTGTCAGACAAGCTCGCTCCAGGCTAACAGTGTCCCCAGCAGTAGAAAAGGTACGTTCTGAGGGTGTGGATGTTGCTTGCGTACAGAGATAACTTGTAGAGTGTCCTTCATGTCAATACATATTTTGCATTGTGCACTGTTAGTATCGATGCTGCTAAAATGGGGCCACGCTCTAGATCTTTGACGAGATTAACCCATTAGGTATTGAAATTTGGTATCGAACTAAATGACAGTTTTCGATACCCGATAGTATCGAGGCAATTCGGTCGGTACCTTAGGAAGTACTGAATTCGATACCCAGCCCTAGTCTTAAGTGCTAAGAGATGAAACAGAGGTGCAAACTGTGAGCACTTGTTTAAGACGCTGCAGGTTCCTATTCATTTTTCCAAAGACATTAATGGTGACTCACAACTGGATCAAAACATGTGCTTCTTTGATAAAAGGTAAAAGCTACAAGAAGCCTGCGGACAGAAGTAAACCACAACTCACAAGATGCAACCCTTAACAAAAATCCAACCGCAAAGCTGGAGGAAGCATGTATATAATAGCGTTGAGAAAACTAATTCAGGTCACAAATTCAGCAAGAAACCAGTTTGAGTTTTCTACCGCTCTGAGCTTCTTCGCCATATTGCCAGCACAGACTCACAGGCATTGTAGTTTTTAGAGCCATCTGCCAAAATGACAACTCGTCTTCATAAAGTCATAATGTTGCATGATGTCAGTAGGTGGCGGCGTGCACCTTTAACACTGTTTTGTAGTCAGCCAGTAAAACCAAAGAAAAAGAAGAAGGTATCTCACCCCCTGTCACGTGTGTGTGTGCGTGCGTGTGTAACACTGTTTTAAGATGACCTCTTGTATCTGAGGTAACAAGAGAGTGCAGTGTTTTAAAGAATGGAATCATTCATCTCTGTACATTTAAATCACTCAGTACACTAAAAGTACTCTTATCCCGCCAAGTTTCGCTGTCTGTCATGTGGGTTTCCTGAGTCCTGATCTGAGACTAGTTTACTCACTTACGTACGAAGTAAGAACACGATATAAAGACTGTAGCTTCGAAAGCAGCGTCTCTTCCACATTCAAAGCGCACAGGTGAGGAATAGAAATGAAGGATTACGTATATATGACAATGATACTGCATAAGAGCAGATGTCACATACTGAGTTAGAAGAAGCTGGTGAGGATGATGTCTGTGATTTAGAAAAACAGCTTGAACACAACTTAGCATCTCTTCTGTGAAAGATACAAACTACTCTGCACACTGAACTTTAAAATACTAAATGGGATGATTGGGGAAATTTAACTGATATTACAAAAGATCTGAAGTTCAATCAACTTTATATTTCATGTATGGAACTTAAAATAACAATACCAGGCATTAAAGCATTTAATTTAAATCCACTGAAGTGTTCATTTCACATTACATACATTTTTTAAGGTAACAGGTTACCTAATATGTTTTAAGTAAACTCAACTTACAGCGCATTCACTACTTGTTCCTGTGCAGTCAGTCAAATAAGGCTTTAAGATGGCCTCTAGCATCTGTGGTAACTACAATACAGCCAGGTGGGGACCAAGACTTTTCCTTAAAGGTGGGATTTTTAAATAATTGTGAAATTGTTCTGTTTAGACAACATTTCCACACCAGTGAACAGTCACTATTTCATAACGCCACAAGTACGGAGACAGGTGTCACGGTCACAGGTGTCACGAGCATCTTGAGAAACTCGTCCCGCGGGACGCCGTTAGAGAACAGGTCTGATAAGCTGGACTGTCCCGCACCTGGACCCTGGTCGCGCGCAGCCTGCGCTTAGGACACTTTCCGGATCGACTGGAATCAACTAGTGTGAAATAAGCAGTGTATTGTTTCCTGAAATTTTCAATTGTAATATATCAAATTAAAATAAAATAATTAATAAATAATTATTCATTATTATCTATTATTTAAATACCACCCCCCACCCCCCCGCCCGGGTGTACCTTGATCAAGTGAGAATGACTGTCAACCCAAATGTAAAAACGATGAAAATGTATTTGAAGTCGTGCTGTTTGGTGGATTGGGTATACGCCGAACTGTAGGCAGGCTCAAGTCAAATCGTTAAATGTCTTTCATTACCTTCCTGCGGATACACTCGTCACAGAGGACGCAAGACCAACTTAAATTGCAACGCTTTGCGAAGGGGGTTTGGTGGTCGGCACTGTGCATACCAGGGCTAAAAGGACGGCTGAACGGCTGGCAGGCAGCCTGGCTTACCTGGCGAGGACAGCAAGCTGCACGCGGCTAACGTTAGCGGCAGACAGCGGTGTTGAACCAGCAGTGAACTGTCACTACAAGTTTTCTCTTTCCGCTCCTTACTTTCAAAGTAAAATCTTTATTGACTGACAATTAATACTTTAGCTGTCCGCGGGGACTGAGATGACCGTGAACGTGTAGCAAATAATCCACAAAAAGTGAAGGTCGTTTTTTTTTTTTAATGTTCCTCCTCCACTACAATATCTGAGTCTACATTCGACACGGTTTGGGTTTTAATCTTGAAAGCGCAGTCAGCTGCTTCCTTCTGACTTAACGCGGCTCACCTGACGGTGAACCGGGGGGCTGTCTGTCGGTATCTGTACGTGCCCGGCTCTGCTGTAGCCACGTTCGGGCAAGCTCGGCCCGGTCAGCCAATCATGCTCCAGACTCAAAAAGCACTGGCCAATCACACAGCCGCGGTGTCTCTGGCGGTTCGTCCCAGGACTCTTTTTGTGTGTCTTTGGCTGGGGCGTTCAATGGCCCGCGGGGAAAAAACAAAAAACTGTAGCAGTTTAAACTCCTCACAAACAGAAGAAATAGATTAAAGGCCTGCACATGAACGCAACACGATTTATTGACCAAGTTCAAAACACAGGCTTCCTGATCTGCAGTCAGATACTTCATGCACATGCACAGGCTATTTTAAAACCAGACTCTAACACTCACTCTCACTCTAAGCCTAAAACGTTTGATATCTATTCATGTGATTATAATAACGTGGTACAGCAGACCCCCAGTGTAACTGTAATTAGGATAACAGTTACAGTTACACTGTGACTGTAATTAGGATAAATTGTGACTATTTTTCTTGTATGTATTTTATGGTCAAATAAAGCTTTTGTAGTTGTAAACTGTGATGGATCTTACTGAAGAATTATTCCCCTCCTCCAAACATAACAGCTCTTCTCCACCTGTGTGTTGCGTGTGTGTGTGTGTGTGTGTGTGTGTGTCAGTGAGGCACTGAGCCAGGTGGTGTCTTCACAGGGGGATCTGACCTGGTTTCCAGGGCTACTAATTGAATGTCATCTATAACATCAAGGTCTTGGGTGCTCCAGTACATGACAATGTCCTCACTTCAGCAGTCTGGTGTGACCAAAAGCAAAAAAAAAAAAAAAAGCGGTCGGCTTAGCTACAGTCAGATGATGGTTGTTTTTCTCTATCTCTCCCATCTACAAAGAAACAAACATGATGAGTGTAAAGTCCCTTGCCGGGCATCGAGGAAGGAAGCTGTCTGGAAAGAGAGCAAGCAGGGCCGAACTGCAGCCCTCACTCCTGGGGACCCCAGGTTTCCCAGCAAAAGGGTGCCATGTCAGACAACAAAAAGCTTGCTTGTTTCCTGTGTTGTGCTGGCTGAGTGAATAAAAAAAAATACTCATGTTGGTGAGAAAGCTGTTCATCGAACCCTGGTGCAGACCAAACAAGTGGACCAAGACCATTTGAAAAAAGGGCTCTTGGTGTGGTTTGTGGTCTGAAAGCACAGGATTTTGTAATATTAGATATGTGGTTTTAGCATGACTTCCTTCTGTTCAGGAAGAGAGCTTTTGAATCTGTCTAGATAATCTGTATATTTATCTTGGTAAAAAAAAAAAATCATTTGGTAACCAAGGTAACATGTTTGCATGTCAGCACAAGTGCAGGGGATTTTACTTTGATCAATCAGATAGACAAAAGCAGTTGAGACTGTGCTCGTGAGTGTATCATACTCTGTGTACTTTGCCTGTTCAGTAGGTTCATGGTCCCTCAGTAATCCCCCCCCGAGACTCTCTTTTTCCTCCTGTACCAACCTGTTTGTCATCATTCATAACATGCGATCAGTTTGTAGCCTACTACGTGATATTGATCGGTTTATCTTCTTCTGGCATGGCAGCCATATGCTTCCGAAGGAATGACTGTGATTGTGGAAAGAAAAGAAAAATAACAGGAGAAACATATTCACTTAGTACTGTAAAAAATCAATGATGAGTGATTTTCAGAGATTTGAGAATAGTGTCCAGTGATGTAAGGCTTTCTAGTTGCGGCTGTGCTTTGTGTTTTAATTGAAAATATAAGAAAGAAATGAATGTCAAAAAAAAAAAAAAAATAGAGATAATTGCTAGGCCTTGCTAATTTCCCCTGCATTGTGTAGGATGTGGACATTACTTGAAGCTAATACATGCATGTAATTTGTTTGTTTGTTGGTTTTGTTTTGTTTTTTTTTTGTTTTTTAGTTGCCCCGATCTCTGCAAGGGGACTGTGAGTGCTGTGCTGAGAGTTTGAGTGAGCAGGTGTTCCCAGCTGGAGTCAAAGACCCACTCCAACAGCTGGATGTGCTGCATCCTCTACCTGGACTCATTCCTCTGGATTACAGATAAGCTTAAAAAAAAAGGGGGGGGGTATATTTTCACACCAGCCTTAGTTTTGTTTGCTTCCTGTTTCTTGATGACATCACATGACAAGACTTTTTCATATCAAAATTACAATACTATTACTATTACTTCTCGTCTTCAGTGAAAAGATTTTTTTTTTTTTTTTAAACAGCGTAATTAACTTCTTTTTTATATTAAATGGACCTACACTGCTGGAGAGCCAACGTCCAGGCCAACGTGTCAGAAAGAAACGGAGCCAACAATTTCAGGGAGAATATGTTGAGCATTTCGCTGATGATATAATTGTCTATTATCTGAACTGAGCGATCTACCAGAGAGCGGCAAATACTGTCATTTAAAACCCCCTTGATCAGCAGGAGTGTCAGATGAAAAGCTGCATTCTGACCTTTAGCTAGATGTCCAGACAGAACTGAGAGGTTACGTGAACATTCCCACATCATCACGAGCTGACAGCACTCTGAACATATGAGCAATTTATGTTGCATACTGTGTAACTGTGTGTGTGTGTGTGTGTGTGTTGTAAAGGTTGCTGTTGCTCTGAAAGAGAACAAGGTCAAGGTTAACGTGTGAGTGTGATATGATCTGTCAACTGACAAATGGGCAAACAAGGATTATGTGACTGTTTTGAACAAAGACAGGGAACATGGATTATCACATACACTTACCCAGCTGTGCTTCTTCTTCATGCAATAATCCAATCAGCCAATCCTGTGGCAGCAGTGCACTGTGTCTCTGTCCGTGTGTCTGTCTCTCCGCCTGTCTCTCTGTCTGTATGTTTTTGATTTTGTTTTTCAGTCTTTAATTCCTTCATGGATGTTTTTTTTTTCCTGAGTTTTATTTCCTGGCCTCACAGACTTTATGCCAGTGACTTAGTTATTAAAAGACATTGTAACTCATCAGTTCACCTAGTGTGTCGGCATTTGGGTCCTTTCCCTTGTGTTCCTGGCCACAGCCCACCATATCATAATAACTATATTTGTAATACTAGTGTATTGACCTGTGGACTGTAACATTGTATTATGATTTTATTATATATAATATATTATTAGTAACTGCATGAATTGCTTATGCAGCTGTTACATTTGGTGATGCAGCCTGTCCAGATGTGACATAATGACAAAATGAATGCTCACACAACTCATCACATGACATGTAGAGGAGACAGGCAGAAAACGATGATGCTGCTCTAAGCTGTTTATGAATCTATGATTGTTGTTAGCATCGTGTGGACAATCAGCAGTGTTACACTGTGACCTTGGCAGCAGCGTGTGTTCTGTATGTCTGTGATCTGCTGTCACAGCTATCAGTGACAGCTAATTCAAAGCCTCTCAGTCCAAACTAGAGGCCTGCTCTGATAAGCTCTACCTTACTGAAAGGATTATTGACCTCCTCAGCGGAGTATAATCAGGTGTCAGGGTGACAAGATAATTGTTTCCCCTCCTTTTTTTGTTTTGTGGCTGTGGAAAGGAGACTGCATTGATCCAGTGGCAGATGTTAGAAAATTGTGTATTCCTGATATTTTTTTTTTTGGTAGGGATATTATAATGAAGCATACATTTCAGATCAGTCCAATGGAAACTGACTGACTGCCACTGCTGACATAATGATTCTTTATTCTTTAATCCCCACCACAGGGAAGTCAAGAAGATGGGCACTCATGAGTTGGCAACCTGTTCTCAACTAAAGGTCATCAAATACTGACAATCAGTCCGGTGACTATACTTCCTTATCTGGGTGTGATTTTTAAATGTAAAACCCAGTTTTAAACTCAATGCTTTTTCTACTGCAAATCACCAAAATCACTATCACTGGGTCAGACACTTGACAGTCAGAGGTTTAGAAGTAAACTTCTGTCTTATCTGTTTGATATGGTTTCATCTGATTTCATCTTCTGCTTGCACCAGCACTTTGTCCCCATCAGGTCACAGCTGAATGAAGATACTGAAACATTTGATCTAATTCCAGCACTTTATCAGCCATGAATAAATTCAAATCTGACAAATAATTAATGATTGGACTACACTGAATGAAATGTAACAGGGGTTCTTTCACTGTTGCTGATGTTTTTTTTTTTTGGTTGTTGTTGTTGTTTTGGTTTTTTTAAGAGAAAAATGTACATTAATCCCACACATGAATCTTTTTAGTGACACAATTAAAATGGCAGCTTTGCTCTTTTTTTTTTTTTTTTTTTTATCCTTGGTGAATTATAGAATGTATTGTATGCATAGTAACTCAGAGTGAACATGCACAGAGTCAACTGAACTAAATCTGATCAGCTGACCTGGATCTAAAAACGTCATCATTTTCAAATCAAATAATTTCTGCAAGTTTATCAGCTGCACATTCAAGCAGCCAATCCCCTGTTCTACCAAAGGGGTTCTATTGGATTCAGAGCTGACATACCCATACAAGGATTTACTTGCTTTTTCCATTAGCACCGTGAATGTTTGGTGGGTGTGTTCAATAAAGATACAAAAGATTATGGCTGTTTGTGACTGAGATGAAGATCAGATCACATTTCATGACCAGTTAAAGCAGTTCATTCCAAAGGATTGGTTGACTTTTTCTTGCCACTGGACATGATTAGATTAAATTAGACTAGATTAGATGACTTTATCAATGTTATAATTTAATACAATTTAGACATGTATATCTACTTATATCCCATGCTACCTATAAAACACCTCAACAGGTAGAGCGGGTCGTCCACTAATCAGAAGGTCTGTGGTTTGATCCCCTGCTCCTCCGGTCTGCATGTCGAAGTATCCCTGGGCAAGATACTGAACCCCAAATTGCCCCCGATGTGCACATGATCACATCGGTGTGTGAATGTGTGTGTGTTAGTGAAAAAGCACCAAAAAGCCTTAGAATGGAAAGAGCAGTATGAATGTGTGTGTGAGAATGGGTGAATGTGAATTGTAGTGTAAAAGTGCTTTGAGTGGTCAAAAAGACTAGAAAAGAGCTATATAAATGCGGTCCATATACAGAAGCATCAAAGACCTCACACAGTCATGATAAAAAAACAAAACAAAAACGGAACTTGAACTGAACAACTCAACTATGAAAGAACTAAAATGAAGTCTTAGAAAAATAAATGTTATATAAACAAAGAATAAATAAATATGGAAAATGAAATATGAAATGGATATCTCACTGAACACCTAGGGGAATTTTTGGAGCAATGTGTTAAACAGTGCTCTTCACCACCCTCACCTTCAGAACATTAGTGCCTTAGATACCACCTCCCTACAACTCATACAACTCTACACATTTTGCCACCAACCCTAACCCTAACCCACCAACATAACCCTGGCAGCAAATAAGTTTCGCTAGAATAAACTGGGCAAGACCTTTGTAATTGTAATTTTAAGAAGCAGGGTCGATACTGGTAAACCTTGTGTCTCATTGTAAGGGAAGACCATCGACTCAATATCAGCATCTTTCTTACTTATCTGCACCCCCAGCTACAATAGACAATGCTCTCTTCCATGAAAAGCACAGGCTACATGCCCATCCACCACATGCAGACACATTCATCCCCATCTGGGCCAGTGTTTTCTGATGCCCCCGCACCCCCCCTGCCTTTCTCCACACTGCTTCAGTGAGACTGATGTTTTCCCTCCCTGGAGAGTGTTTTCAGATCGCATCCAGCGGTGGATAGTAGCAGCTCGGCATGGCTGGAAGGCCAGCATAGAGAGAAAGAGAGGTGTGATGTCACTGCATTCAGGTACAGAGCCAATGAGGCTGGCTGCCTGTGACAGTATCTGTTTGATGGCACTGAACAAAAAAGATGGAGTGATGGACGGGAGGGAGTGGAGAGGAGAGGCGGAGTCAGGAGGAGGCAGGGAACTGGGATGGTTTTGAGGGAGGGTGAGGGGTAAAGGGAGGCACTTGAACTGGTGGGGCATGGGGGGGGGGGGGTCAGGGGAAGGGCAGATTGGTTGCCATTTAAAAATGACAGCTGGCTAATGTCTCAGTGTCCTAATATCACAGTTTTGTTGTGCGTTGTATGCCCCCTTTACATTTCTTTGATAAATACAGGCATGCAATGTATAATACAATGTTCTGAGACGTGTGAATAAACAATAACACAAGAATGCAGAGCTGCAGAGATTTTTACAACAACAAAAAAAACTCTTTTCATTGTAATGGTGGATGTCGCCTTGCCAACTTCATTTCCATTTCATGTCTATTTTAAAGCCAGTGTGACAGGGAGCTTCTCTGGTGGGCAGGGCTCCAAAGGCACCAATTGGAGGTGTCATGTGGAATCATTTCATTACCCTGGGTGAGGGAATTAACCTTGACGTTCAGTAGCAGGGTTGTAATTTAGGATTCACAGTGTTAAAGAAGATTGCCTGTCAGGTTTGATCCAGTGCCACCTTTTCACTGCGCATGCTCCAGGGTCTCCATCTACCATTACATATTTGAGGGTTGTTTTAGGGAAAATTTGTCAAAGTGTCATTGGACAAGAGAACCCCCAAGCTGCCCCTCCCCGACGTACCATATGTGTATGTGAATGGGTTAATGTGACTTGTAGTGGAAGATCAGATATTAGGAGGTAAACTAATGAAATTAAAAAAAAATTATAAATCACACATTTACATTCATTAACAACATTTCATGTCATCGTCTGCCAGTTCTCTGGGTCCAGGCCCAGGACACAGGGGCAACTGCTGTCCTACGGCACCTCCCACAGGTGTTGGGCCCATGGGAGGCGGTGCCGCCCGGAGTGGGTCTCAAACCCACAACCCTGAGAAATTGAGTATCGTGCTCTACCAACTGAGCTAACCAGGCGGTCATTAACAACATATCTTCATTAAATTAATTGAAAATGTAAAATGACTTAGAATATGAATGCCCATATCTATGCTGAATCAGACTTTGGTGGCTATAAATGTTCCTCCTGTCCATACAGCAGGAGGGTCCCCCATCTGAGCCAGGTTCTGCTCAAGGTTTCTTCCTGTTAAAAGGGAGTTTTTTCTTGCCACTGTCTCCTTAAGTGCTTGCTCTGGGGTCAGGCTCTGGGTCTCTGTAAAGCGCTTTGAGACAATTTTGATTGTGAAAGGAGCTATATAAATAAAATTGAATTGAATTGATGGTTACAGGTGATACAGCATGTTTGTCTGTGAATTCTTTGATTCTGAAAACTTGTTCAACTATTAAATCGTCTTCTGGTACACCACATATGCCATGGTATACTATACTTCCTTATAACGAGGTGACAGTTGCTGTAGTTTATCCCTCGTTGGTCTAATCACACTAAGTACCACTGTTATCTATTGTTTATGCAGAGAGTTGTTCTTCTGTTTGCAGTGTGTCCTCAGTGATGCGGCAAGTGTTTGTTTTCCACAAAATACCAATTAACCCAGTCCACAGCTTGCCTCCTCTGTGTTGGTACATGGGATTACTCTCTAGATGACTTGGCACTGTTCCTGTTGTCAAAGTCTACAACATGACATTTCAAATCCCCCCCCCCCCCCCAAGCGATATTTAGTTGGTTTGGTCTCCCCTGACTGGAATGTAATATGACGGCTTACAGCACAGAGCACTGCTGAATGCAAGATGCTACAAAGCTCTGATCAGTATGTGTTTGTCATGAAGGTTGTCCCAGTCTCACTGGGCTGTTTTAATGAACTGAACTCAGTGGTGGCATCCAAACAAAATCAAAATGGATGGGATGGCCCAGCAACATCACTTCCTGGCATTGGTCTAGTCGAGGTCATGTAAGCCTCTCCAATAGTGTTACTGAAACTATAATCGCTAATAGCTCAAATATGAATTGTCCTCTCTGCGCACTATTTAAAGATACATACAGTCAGTTTACATACCACACATTGTCCATATTCTGTCTGCATATTCTACACACACACACTATCCAAGGTATTCTGCTCTCTGTGTCCAGTGTGTGTGTGTGTGTGTCTGTCAGCAGGAGAAGCTGTACCATGGCTGAACAGCCCAACATCTTCATTCACTGCCTGTCACAATAATCCGACACACTCCTTCATCTCAATACCGGAACCATTTACCATTTGCAGAGGCCTGTGTATATGTGTGTGTGTGTTTGTGAGGACGCAGTGTGGAGACATACGGCCTGAGGACAGTATCCTGTCACGCTGATCAATTTGCTTTCAGTCCTGCAGGTGCTCGACGCTTTTGCTAATCTAATCTAAAACTGCTATGCTATACTGTACAGCTGAAAAGATGTGAGTGTGTGTGTATGTGTGGGAATGGCAGGGCAGGAGGAACAATGCAAGTTCCACATCGAGATATATTACAACAATCATATTGTGCATGAAGACAGAAAAGTGCACAGATGGACCCTCAAAGGGACTGAAAGTCCCTGTCCTTTAGCCCACAGACTTGACAAGCTTCACTATATAGCACTATCAAGGTCTGACCTAATGTGAAATGAATGTGGTCGACTTGCTAGGGGATAACATGACATTTCCTAACATATGACATTTCCTGACAGTGACTGAACATTGGCACACTGGCCTGTAGATGTTTTCAGGGCAAGACTCTTATCAAACGTGACATCTGGGGCAGATTGGACAATATTTGACTATATTTGACTTACAGCTTTCACGGTGACACATCAGAATTCACCATGCCATCACAAACACACCGTTCAGTACAAGCTAAAAGGCAATTTAGCATTGTGAAGACCTTCAGATTACACCGAAAGAGACAGAGATGACACAGCAGAAACAATATTACATTAAAATAACTACAGCCATGGTGAATGCTGAATTCTGATTGGCTGGAGGTTGTGTATCATATTCAGATAACAGTTCTGACAGGTTTCCATCAGCCTTCTAACTACCTCCATCATGTTATTTTGGTGGTTTCTAGCAAACAATGTGTGCTAAAGTAAGGCTGAATAAATCAGATCCATTTTTAACTGTGGTTTAACATGTGACCTGGATCTGCACATCTTATCTGGACCAATAAAAATGCATCCTACTGTAGGGCTAAATGTATTCAGAACATATAATATCATTGTGTTTGATATCTATAGATAGATTTCTTTATTAATCCTTTATTTAATTCATTAGAAATTCATGCTTTTTGTACATTTTTTGTGTTGCAGCAGCCACATAACATGAATCAAAAAAACAATGAGGTAGGTTAATAACAAACATTGCAGTTAAACACAGAAATCTGTACAGTAACTTAACTGATTAAATAAAGAATAAAAATTTAAAATGAATATAGATAGAAAAAGAAAATAGAGATTAAAGATAGATGCATAACTATACTGTGTGCTGAATGTAGACTGTGCAATGGTGGTAATATAATATACTATAACACACTGTGCATTAGTGCAGTTGCTGTAAGTAGACAGAGCCACACAAACCTTGAAAGACCATTAAATCTGATATATAACAGACGTAATACATAATATCATCAGTAAAAAGTCCAGGTGACCAGTCTGTCCTTTACAAGGAAAACCACTGATGGGCAGAACTATAAAGAGTCAAAAGCCAGAGTTTCTGAGCGTCCCTGAACGGAATATGTCATACACCTATCTATCCATCTGTCCACCGTTGGACTCATTTGTCCCACTACCATATTTACCAATGAAAATACAATCATTTAATCCGTGAGGCTCGTATCACGCAATACCAGTTGTGTGAGGGGATACATATCAGTGTTTACCAACCCTTACAAATAGCAAGCAAGCATGGCAGAACTCTGTGTGTGCGTGCGTGTGTGTGTGTGTGTGTGTGTGTGTGTGTGTGTGTACATAGCAGCTGCTACTCTCTGGGTGTCTCCTAGGACCACAGCAGGTCTCTGAACGTTTGTTGTGTGTGTGTGCGTGTGTGTGTTTGCTTATTAAGGACACTTCAATGAGATGCCAACAAAACCATCAGACAAAGGCCCAACACACACACAAACACACACAGACACACACTAGCTCTCTCTCTCACACACACACACACACACACACACACACACACACACACACACACATTTTTGTCTTACTGTCTTTGTGAGGACACTCTTTGATAGAATACATTCCCTAGCCCTTTGTGGCTTAGGTTGGAGACATGGGTATGTCTCCTAACCTAAACCTCATTCTAACCCTCAGTCTTAACCCCCAAAACACATTAATGATGGTTACAGGTGCAGCAGAGGAAACCTCTCACCCCACCCACTGAGAGTGTCAGAGGATCAACAAGGCCTGACATCTTTAGCCTCTTTAATTTGCAGTGTCATTCCACATATACAGTAAACCTTAGTACAGCACAGCCTAAAGGTTATAGTTTAGTGTGTAGTGTGAGATTGGGACATAGCTGTAGGTGTTTATTCAGGAAGGACCAAAACTTTACCATAAGCTTCACAATACAGTATTGGTTACATAAAGCCAACATTGAACAATTTTGATAAAAGGCAATTTAAGGGGCCCAGAGTGTTCTAATAATTTTTAAGACATTTCCTAAAGAGAACCATATTATTTGGTACTAATTACAGGGGAAGTAGAAAAAGTTTCCAAATGGTACTCTTCAGTTAATTAATTCCAATCCAATTAATTGCTCGTCTGTGCACAACAGATCAGCTGAAATGTCAAATGTGTCTGCAGGCAAACTTGACATATATGGAAAAATAATAATAGATCATGTAATATGTATCGAGTAAAAAAGGAGCAATAGAAGTGATGATTTGGATTTGAGTGGAGTGGAAAGCTTAGAAACTGCTCCAGATGCATCTGATCACACTACATAATAGTGTAACACCTGAGATTGGAGGGTCGATCCCTCGACCAATCACAATTGATATGGGTGGTGGTGATGAAGGAGACATACCCCCCCGCCTCCTCCCTTTTGCGACCATGGCTGTGATGCCCCTGAGCAAAGGCACTGATCCACCCCAGCTCCCCGGCACCATAGTAGGCAAGAGAGTAATTTCCACGCTGAGGGATAATAAAAGAAATAAACTTAACTTAAATTTGCTTCCCCATTTAACCTTGCAGGATAACCTGTGAATGGAGAGCTGCTGTAAAAAGAAATCTCTTTGTGTGTGTTGAAGAGCTGGCATTTATCACGTGAAGAGCAGCCACTGGTTCTTTGTATTGTTCTGATGCTTGTGCTGTTAGCTCTCATAGTTCAAGGTCAGGAAGCATTTCTATTCAGAGCTTTATCATTAGGCTAGATGATGAGCTCTGACAATGGCTCAGGGACAGATCGATGTACCTGGCTGGGCCTCTTTCATTGGCTGCTCTCTCAATCAATAGTCGCTGTCAGACTCAGCATGAGCCCAGCGTGTCCCGCCTGCTCTGATTGGTCTTTGACTGGGAGGCAGAGGTGGAAAAGAGAGGTGTTTATTACTTGATGAAATGCAAGGTAGCAAATATATCAGGCTTCATTATAGAAATGTCTTAGTAATGTTCCACAAGTAAGTGTATGGGATGCCTCACTGTGGAGGAAGTGTATACATGGCCAGTTTGAGATGCAATGCTCATAAAGAGCTGACATGGGGATGAGTATGAAACAATGTCCCCGCTGCACATTATAAAATAATTCAAACTGTCCTTTGACCCCGGAAAGAAGACTGAAGCCACCAGAGGATGTGCTTTAAGAGGGCTAAAATCACATGCACGCAGTTATCCTAAGATGTAACAATCAACTCCTTAGAGCAGAGATAGTAATAGAAGCCCATTTAACCAATGACACTGATGTTAGCTTATTCTGCTGCCCCCATGTGGCCAAAAACTGCGTGTGATTTTAGGGGGGAGTATTTTGTATTTTTGAGGAACAACAGTGTATCTGCCAGGTACAGTCGATGAGTTTTAATCTCTGCATAGGCAGGATGGAACCAAACTTGACAACCTGTGATGACAAGAATAATAATAATGAAAAGAATAATAAGGAATAATGAAAAAGACATCTATTTAAATATTCCAGTGTTAGTACGCGGGTTGTTTACTGGTTGCTTATGTAAAAAGTGCTGAAACTACTTTATTCGTTCCATCACATTCAGTTTCTTGAGCTGTTGTTCAGACCCACGTCAGCACATCTGTACAGTAGAGCAGCATCTGTACTCTCAGCTTTGATGGCTAATTGCTCTAACTTCAGCTTTCTGCTCCCACAGAGGGAAAAAAAATCCTGTGTAAGAAACACTGCTGTGTGTGAGAGAGAGATTGTGTGTGTGTGTGTGTGTGTCAGTAGCCCATGTGTAGGGATTAAACACAGTCGACAACAGAATCAATGTGTTTTCCTCTGACATGGCCGAGCAGGATGATGCCTTATTGCCCTGGGACCTTGACTAGCTGTCTGCTCTGTCTCTGAACTGAACCTGGAACAATGTTATCTCCATCTCTCTTCTCTCTGTCTCTCTGTGCCTCTGACTGCTCCTTTATCGCTTCATGTTGCTCTGCTGCCACCACCCCCACTTCACTTTCTATTTTCCTGAGCTTTCCTGAGCTCTGGCTCTCAATTATTTCCCCTGATTTGGATCCTTCAGGTAAACAATACATGTGGCTAATTAATCTTTTATGTATACCGTGTGTGAGTGCGTGCTTCATGGCAGGGAATAAAGAAAGCCCTTCTTATTACTTGGGGGAATTTGCCATTGAGGTGCTTATTGTGACAGACGGCAGATGAGGGGAAATTAAATTTTCATTGCCAGTGATACCTAAGAGCATAAAGAACGTCTAAAAGCCTGGCTCTGATATAACACAGTGACAGGGATATGTGTGTGGTGTGATGGGGGGACTATGAACTGCCTTGACTTGGTGTGTAGGTTGGTTAACCTTTCATCAAAGAATGTGACAACTATGTACACAGGATTATTAAAGCTTTTAGCTGCTGATGCTTCTGTGGCTTTACAGGCTTTAAACAATTTACACAATAATACTGACTGTGGCTGGACTGGTGAAACTGAGTGAAATGTCTAGAGGAAGACTGAACAGGATTTTTAAAAGGCCCACACAGTAATGCTGGAAAATGAATCATGGAAGAATTTGACTTCAAATGGTGAGTTATTGAAAACTGCGCCCTGCTTGTCTATACTAACTTATTTTCCCAGCTACATTGTTGTGACAAATGTAATTGCTGTCTGGAGGCAATGGTCCAACCTTTTTTGTGAATGAATGAAGTGACACTTCAGTATGTGGTTCACATCCAGACTCCTGTCCTGTAGTCTGTAGTTTTAATGAAACTTAACCTTAAATAGAGCTGTTTTAGTGGCTTCTTTGCCCTTGACTATTTAAGACATTTAACAGACTGCAAACAAACAAGAAGAATAAATAATCTGACTTTGACTTGATTTACATGTCACTGAACATCTTCATTATCTGTGATCGTCAGCATATCACAAAATTCTCCATCAATTGATTTCACTGATGAACCTTGTCTACCAACAGCAGAACATATTGCACCTTTAATTTCATCCCACATTCAAGTAAAGTTAGAATAATTTTGTTTTCAGGCACATTCCTGTTTTTATTCCTATTTCTGTCAGTAATCACATTGGAAGTTGGAATTGAGTACCACTCAGTTCTCAGTTTGATGTCTACATACTACATGTACAGTTATATGTCTGTGTCTGTGTGCACACATGCCTGTGTATACTAGTGCTGCTCATTAATCCTCTGTGGTGTGGGCTCACAGTAAAAAAAAAAAAAAGTCAGGCCATATGCAGCTTATCAAGGTCGCGGGAACACACCTTGGTGCACACACTGCAACACACTACAGTACACTGCACCACACTACAGCACACACTACACTACACATAAAACAAATGTCAGGGACTGCCTTTTTTCACCTATGTAGCATTGTCACAATCAGGCACATCCTGTCTCAGAAAAATGCTGAAAAACTTGTCCATGTTATTCCTAGGTGGGATTATAGCAATTCCTTATATTATCAGGCTTCCCCAATATGTCTCTAAGGATTCTCCAATTGATCCAAAATGCTGCAGCACAAGTACTGACAGGAACCAGAAAGAAAGATCACATTTCTCCTGGCTCCCTTTAAAATCCAGAATAGAATTTAAAATCCTGCTCCTACAAAGCCCTCAATGGTCAGACGCCATCAAAATTTTAGGAGCTACCCCATTAGAACACTACATTCCCAGAATGCGGGTGTACTTGTGGGGCCTGGAGTGCCTCCAAAAGCAGAATGGGAGGCAGTGCCTTCAGCTGTCAGGCTCTCCTCCTGTAGAACCATCTACCAGTTTGGGTTCTGGAGGCAGACCCCCTCCCCATGTTAAAGAGTAGACTAAAAACTTTCCTCTTTGATAAATCTCATAGTTAGGCCTAACGAATGCTTTCCTTGAACCATCCCCTAGTTATGCTGCTGTAGGCTTAAATTGCTGGAGGAATTCCCATGATGCACTGAGCTCCTCTCTCTCTCCATCTGTTCTCATTCATATCCCATTAATGCTTGTTACTAATTCCGCTTCTTCTCTTTCCTGTAGTTTTGTTCTTTCTCTCCTCTTTTTCTTCTCCTGTCGGTCTCTGCAGGTTCATCTGCCCTCAGAGCTATGGAGTTTGGATCTGCGGATGTGGGCCACCTACTGCCCCATAATTAGTCTCATTAACTATTATTATTAGTCATATTATTGGTCTTATTATCAGCAGTTATTATATGTTATTATTTGTATTATTATCAGTGTCACACTCTGCTCCAGCCCATGGACTCAGTACTTTTCCACTGCCCTGCTCACACCACACCCACTGATCACCACACCCACTCTCAGTCACTGATCACACACCTGCTCTCACTCACCAATCAGCTCACCTACCAGTATATATTCTCCAGCCTCACACTCACTCAGTGCCAGATTGTTCTCTGCAATGCAAGACTTTCCAGCGTTTACCTGCCTGTCTTCCCGGTACCGACCCTGCCTGATTACGACCTGCCTGTTTTGCCTGACCCCCGGTAAATTACCTCTGCCTTCTGTTTTGACCACGAGCTCAGCCTGTCTCTCTCTGGACTGTTGGCCTGATTCTGCCTGCCTCCCTGTTACTGAACTTTTGCCTGCCTCGACCAAGCCTCCTGCCCAGTCCTTGAACTGTTTTGTGTGCCAGTTAATAAACCTATTAACTGATCATCAGTTCATTGCCTGTTTTGTACTGCACTTGGGTTCATACTATACCCGTCACAATCAGTCCTATTACTTGTCCTATTGTTGTCTTCTTACCTACCTGAAAGCCAAACATGTCTTGTAATGAGCATGAATGCAGCATGTATCACAATTTGCTACCATGCCTTCACTGATGAAGCAGACATCCTCATATTGTAGAGGTTGTGACTGCTCCCAGATAGGCCTCTGCCCTCACTTGTGTTTTCAGATAACAAAACAGTTACAACATCTTCATCCTGTTTAGTTTAATGGCAGATGGAAACAATGAAATGGTCCATCAGAGCCAAAACCTGCTACAGAGCGTGGCTCTATTACGCTCAGAGACTGACCTCAGCTGGTTAAAGCTCCTCTATGTCTCTTTCTGAGAGCCCGCAGTGGAGCTGATCACACAGAACAAGTGCTGTCACTGATGTGTCTTTTACTTTCTTTCCTTCCTTCCATTATGTTCTAAGAAGAATAAGAGTTGCATGACATCTTAAAGTGTTTTTGAAAAGCTCTGTTTTTGTGGATGTAGTTTACTGTGGATACATTTCACAGATATCACAGGTTTCAGATCATTGTTAATGTTACAGTAATAATGGAATGACAGCGGTGGTGCTTTCAAACTTTTTGGACTAGAAGCAGGAAACAGTGGTCTACTGTGTTAAGGAACGCATTGATGGAACTAAATACCTGCCACTGCACATGCTCAGTACTGCACATACTCAGTATGTTGTAACACTCAGCCCACAGCCTTTATACTGGGATTACATCACACCAACAAAAAACTTTTTGGGGGCAAATATAAATATATTAATGTCATTATAACATCCATCCATCCATTTTCTATACCGCTTGATCTGTCAGGGTCACAGGGGGAGCTGGAGCCTATCCCAGCTGACAATGGGTGAGAGGTGGGGTACACCCTGGACTAGTCGCCACACAAAGACAAACAACCATACACGCACACACTCACACCTAGGGGCAAATGTAAAGTAGCCAGTTAACCTAATGTACATATTTTTGGGATTGTGGGAGGAAGCCGGAGAAAACCCATGCAGGCACAGGGAGAACATGCAAACAACACACAGAAGAGCCCAGACCAGAGTTCAAACCTGGAACTCTCTTGCTGTCATAATACCCAGCATCATTATAACATAAAATAAAAATATAATAATATAATACATATACACAGTCTTTACAAATATACCATCTGTCCCTCCTGTGGTCCATCTTCATGTTGAAGCAGGAAAGAACAAAAAAACAGCACATACACTCAAATGCATGCGCTGCAGTGCCTATTCCTGGTATGTACGATGATAAGGACAGCAATATGTATGTGTAGACATTCTTACATGTGTCATTTCTCCCCATATTTAACATGCAGAGTCTTTAGTTACTCTTTACTTATAACTGGTACTCATCAATGTCACTGGAATATTAAACAAAGAAATTTTAGCCTTAACAGCATCGTAGAGCTCAATCTTAAGAGAGGGGACGGAGGGAGTGAGAATGAGGGAACAGAGCCAAACAGATGAAGGGAGTGGACAAACAGAGGAAGGAGGAGAGGTTATCGATGTAGGAGGACATGGGAGGATGGAGAGCACTGAGATGGGATCTGGCCCATCTGTGTTGTTCTGTGTCAGTTGAAGGGCTTTTTCCATCATCTGCCAGCGTCCTGTGGAGAGACACCTGCTGACGGCAGGAAGATCCTCTCAGCTGGGTCAGAGTCTCCTCCACATGTTTCCTGCAGGATGCGTCAGAGCCAGTTAAAGACTGGAAGAAGCGCAGATGGCTGATAGCATCAGAAAGTAATCTAGTGTGAAAACAGAGCTCTTTAGCTCTGTTAAACACTGTAGTGTTAGAATGCAGGTCAGATTGGAAGGGAAGGCAATGGATTAGACTGGGTGTCAAATGCAGCAACTATGAGATCTGACAAACCAGATTCAGGACATTTAATTCAGGACAGAATTGTAACAATGATTTCAACAATGATTTGAAACTAAATTGACACAAAAATTTAAACAGGTGGAATGCTGCAAACTAAACAGGACAAGGGACAAAGGAAATACAAAGGTCATGCTGTGGTGTTTACTACCTTTGTTGCCTTCTAGGCAACAAGAAAAGATTACTGTTCCAGCTAAGAAATGTTCCAGCAAGTAACCTTTTTGAGAAAGGTTTTGGCTTTTGTACAGAAGATGCAGCTTATTAATCAGTCAGCTGTAGAGCTGGTTTTGTTACCTTTAGAAAGAGCCAGGCTAGGTGCTTCCCCCTGTTTCCAGTCACACCTTATGCTAAGCTAAGCTAACCAACTGCTGATTGTAACTTTGTATTAAACAGATGTGATAGTGGTTATTGCTCTGAACATCTAATTCTCAGCAAGAAAGCTCATAATCCCATTTCCCAAAAGCTAATAATCCTATTTCCCAAAAGTAACAGACCCAAAAGTAACAGCCAGCAACATCTAACCCTAACCCTGTAAAAGGGTTAGGGGTTAGATGGGGTATTTCATTTTTCATTTTTCAATTTAATTTATTTCGGTTACATACGTCTTATAAAATAGACAAAAATCATTTCACACAAATGTCACAGTCAATAACCGAAAAAGGAATAGGCTGAAGCACAAAGCTTATTATTGCCTATCCTATACCATCCAAGGAATAACCCAGAATATCAACATCAAAACAAAGAAAGAGAAAAAAGAGAAAAGAAAAGAAAGCAAGAAAAGAAGAAGAAAAAAATACAAGAACTACATTACACCTACCACATTACACCTGAATTCTAATCCTTAACTGTTTTGCATTTTATTGACTCTCATTATAGGAGTTAATTACTTTGCATTTTAAAGTTTTCTTAAACCTCAACAGGGAACTACATAATTTCAATTCATCTTTAAGTCGATTCCACAATTTGACACCCAAAACTGAAACGCATCTATATTTTATATTTGTTCTCGCTTTACATGTTTCAAACATAAACAATCCTCTTAAATGATAATTTCCTTCTCTTAATTTAAATAAAGTCTGAATGGAAATAGGAACACTATTTTTCACATAGGAACACTATGTTTAAAGACTTTTTACTCAAAACAAATCAACAAATGAACAAACAAACAAAAATAATTTTGTCTAATTACCCCTTCAGCCCATCAATGTGATGTGGTTAAAGAAACGATTGCGGTAACAGTGGAAATGGTAACAAGGTTCATTTGAAAACATGAACACATAGAACCTTGACCTTTGTGGAATGTCTTGCCTGCCATGGCACGAGGATCATTTCCAGCCTCATCACACATCTTCACAAACTGCTGAACAGCACCATCTGCTGCCCATCATAGTGCACTCCAGGGATGTTTGTGTATGTATGAGGTCCCGCTGCAGCCTGAAGATACACATTGAATCCACCTTGTATCATCACCACCACAGTACTCTGCACAGTACTGCACAGTCAGAAGGCCTGGAGACTCCCAGCTTTAAGTCAAAACTACAGTTTCAAATGCCAATGTATACTTTACTGTAGAACTAATCTCTCTCTCTCTCTCTCTCTCTCTCTCTCTCTCTCTCTCTCTCTCTCACACACACACACACACACACACACACACAAATACAGTTGGAGACAAAAGTATTGGCACCCCTGTCAGTTTGACATGTTTTGCATAAAGCAAGGGTTCAACGCAATGTTTTATCGAAGCAAACTAAATGAACATTTCAAAACTTATTTGATCAACAAATAACAAGAAATCATTTTGTCTGAAAGAAATTTTACAAAAACCTAATTGGTTGGTGACAAAAGTATTGGCACCTTTTATATTTTGTTAACTTTTCAAGACTGAATCATGCAAACAGGTGTGGAAGGGTCGTTAAGTGTTGACACACCTGTCGGTAGTTGTTAGATGGCTTTACCCAGACATAAAAAGGGGGACAGCCAAGTTTTATTCAACTTGCACTTGCCCACTAGCCAAGCATCATGGTGAAGTCTAAAGAAGTCAGTTTACAAGTTAGAAAGTGCATTGTAACTGACCACCAGAAAGGGAACAGCTACAAGAAAATTGCAGAAAAGTTCCAAATGCCTAAGTCAACAGTGAGAGGAATTATCAAAACGTTCAACCTGACTGCTACAGTTGAAAACAGGCCTAGATGTGGACGTCCAAGAAAGATTGACAACAGAAGTGCTAGAAAAGTTGTGCGAGAGGTCAAAAAGAACCCTGGACTTACAGCCAAGGATATCAGGAAAAACTTGGAAACATCTGGAACATTTGTACACACAAGAACTGTACACTCAGCAGAAACAGGTACAGAGGATGTCGACCCATGAAAAAGCCTTACCTGAAAGCTGTCCACAAGAAGATGCGACTGGAGTATGCTAAAAAGTATGGAAGTGAATCTGACAGCTTCTTCTCAAAAGTACTGTGGTCAGACAAGCCAAAAATAGAGTTGTTCTGAAATAAAGGCCCTTGCTATGTTTGGAGACAGCCAGGACAAGCCTTGGCAGAAAAGCCTCTGGTGCCTACTGTAAAGCACAATGGCGGTTCCATCATGGTTTGGGGATGCTTCACTAGTGCAGGCACAGGGACTCTTCACATCATAGAAGGAAAGATGGATGCCACAATGTATCAAGAAATACTTCGTGATCAAATTCAATTCAATTCAATTCAATTCAATTTTATTTATATAGCGCCTTCCACAATCAAAATTGTCTCAAAGCGCTTTACAGAGACCCAGAGCCTGACCCCAGAGCAAGCACTTAAGGCGACAGTGGCAAGGAAAACTCCCTTTTAACAGGAAGAAACCTTGAGCAGAACCTGGCTCCCATCAGCCAGGCAGCTACTGGGTTGACGTTTCTACTTTCAGCATGACAACGATCCGAAGCACACAGCAAAATCAACAACAGAATTTTTGAGGAAAAGAAGATTTCTGTTCTACAGTGGCCATCCCAGTCCCCAGTTATGGGCAGATCTGAAAGTTGCAGTTGCTTCAAGAAAGCCTTCCAGTCTGACTGAACCGAAGACCATCTGCCAGCAAGAATGGGCCAAAATACATGTGCAGAGGTGTCAGCAGTTAGTATCAAGCTACAAGAACAGATTACAAGCAGTTATAAAGGCCAAAGGTGGACATACAAAATACTAACTTGGAAGTGCCAATACTTTTGCCACCAACCAATTACATTTTTGTAAAATTTCTGTCAGACTGCAAAATAATTTCTTGTTATTTTTTGATCACATCATTGTTTTGAAATGTTCATTTAGTTTGCTTCAATAAAATTAAACCCTTGCTTTATGCAAAACATGTCAAATTGACAGGGGTGCCAATACTTTTGTTTCCAATTGTACACAGTCCTGGACATCAGGAGAGCAATTCAGACTTCACAGAAAAAACAGTCCTTCCGTTAGCTTCTCAACTTTAATTATCTGGGGGTTTTTTCCATTTAAATTTTCTGAGTTCTGAAAACAACCTTTTAAGCCCTTGGAATTCCATACTTTAGTTGTCCCAACTCAAATCTCTGATGCCCTCCAGTGGAAGTTCAGACACATCACATCCAGATTCCTGTATTATGGGTTGTGTGTGGTAGGACTCCTTCAACCTTTCACTACGTTTGAAGCTGGTATCACTGACACATGGATTTCCTTCTTTGCTGCCTATCTTTTGTGTTGGAAATGGGTCAGTAGTTGTAGGCAGAGCCTTCTGCCTTCATCTAGTGTCTCTTCTATGTTCCCCTTCGTGGTGTTTGTTGTTTGTCCCTGTATGTTCTCCTCACCTGTATGTGTGTTTGTCTGGACACAATGTGGGGACCTACGTTTCCTGCCAACTCACCTGCACACCTGCCTGGAATCTCATTATAATCCCACCGACAGCCTGGGATTATTTAAGACCGGTGCTTCTCTCTGCTCCTCACCAGTTTGTGTGATATCATCTCCTGGTAGAACTGTTGGCTGACTTTACTGTGATTTGATTTACCTGCTTGAGAAACTCGAATTGTTTTGTGGATTACTTACCTGTATTCTCAAGCCTGCTCAGGCGCAAACACCTATGTACTAAAATGCAGCATTGCAAAATGAGTTTGAAATAAAATGAGCGTGGTGTCTGCTGAGAAGTCAGGACAGTTCATGGGTAAAAATCTGCAATGCAAGCACTTTACAAATGGCACCTGTGCAGCAAGGAGGGCATGTGTGGACAAGTGTTTATTTATTGTCTTAATTTATTTATGCATGTATTGATTAATCACTCTTAAGTCTTAAGATCCTGGTAGGCCTGCTGTGTAGAACTTGGACCTGCCAAACATAGGAATATATAGTTTGTCCAGCAAACTGTGAATAAGAATACAACATAAGAATAACCATTTTTATATTAAAAAAAAGGAATCACTGGTAAACAAAGGGAGAGACTAAAGTCTGTTCAGCCAATAACAAAAAATGTTATTGGGAAAATCCATCATAGGGAAAAAACATAAAAAGACAGGGATTCATACATGAACAAAACAGCAAAAGGAGACAAATGACAGGAGGCAAAGAGAGACAAACTCACAAGGAGACAGGGGAACACTGGGGGACTTACTACTGGGGTAGTATGTAAGTATGTAATAGAATCTTCTGGCCATTTGGAGCATAAACTGTCTAGATAGGCTTTATTGTCATCTGAAGAGAATTATTCTGTGTTTTGAAGAGAGAGACTTTCCACTGTGACAGATCACATGATTGACGATTGATGATTTACCGATTTACTGATCTCTAAGAAAGAGATGTTTGTTTTACTTTTCTGCTAAAAGTTACATGTCATCCTTGCTGCACCCCAAAACTGTTAAGCTGGTTACATGCCAAAGTTTTTGTGTGGTAGAAATGAATAAATATGAGTATTCAGGATTTTAGTACTGTGATTATATTTTGTATCTTTGGTGAAAGCAAACCTAATAAGAACTAACTAGTTAGCCTTAGCAACTGTATAAGGTGAAAATGTGTCAGTGTTTTATCTGTAGCTTGTTTCTACTGTCTGAATGTGGTTGGAAATAAGAAACACAACAGAAACAAACAACAGCAAAACAAATAAATAAATAACAGATTCTTAAATGTGTCAACATTGGTATGAACATGGTTGTGTTACAGCTACACCTGCCGTGTGATAACAACATACCCAACAACAAACGTTTTATAAAAAATTGTATTTATATTTGAACAGAGTCTCAAGTTTATAGTTTCAGTTCCAGCGTAACTCTTTGGATAAATAAAAGAGTAAAACACTTCTTTGGCTCCGGCCAGTGAAACACAAGCTCGAAAAACAATGAGCTGACTCCTCCCCCTCCACAGCTCACCTCTGAGGAGGGAGGAATTTGCATACTGCTCCTGAGCAGGCACTGATCTGTGTGCCACAGACGCATGGAAACCACAGAGTCCAAAATCTGATCCACTGAGATGAACACAGTATTTATCTGTATAAACCTACACTGCATCAGATATGCTGATAATATATTTATGTTTTATAACCCTTGAGTCAGTAATATAGACTAATGCATTTAGAGAGATTGAACCATGGGCTGTCTGCCTGTAAGGCTATACCCAAATGAAGCTATGATTGCCAAATGTTTCCTCAGGCTACTTATTAGTTTGAGGTCAACATCCAGTGTATAAAAAATACAATATACTGATGTTCTACTTTCTCCATCCATGAAAATATAATTGGCCCTGACAGTCAGTTAGAACAATCACATTAACTCTACAGTCGTTCACTACACCTTAATACACTAATCATTCAGTGTGGTTTTTAGACTCAAAAACATTGACAAACTTAATATTTTCATATGTCACATGGACCATTAACAAATATTCTGTCAGTAATACAGAAAAAATAAATACATCTGGATATATATAAGTATCTGTATATATATTATTTCATTGTCCATTCAGTGAAAACTATTCCAGTGTCTTTGATCCATTAATCCATCCGTTGATCTGAGATCTGGACTGAGACACACTGTAGATTTGAACAGATTCTATCTTACATTCTCACAGTAGAAATCATTTCATATCATCTGTGCATCTTCTTTGTGGTAGCTACAGTTGTGTTCCCTTTCAAGATGCCATCACTGGAACACACTACATGCTGTGTTGTTGCATACAGAGACAGGTCCGTGACATGTTTTGTCTAGCTTAGCACAAAGACTGAAAGCAGGTGGAAACTGACTGCTGTGTGAACACTGAAGCTGAAAATATTATAAAGGAGTACGGTCTAGACCTGCTCTATAATGAGAAGTGTGCTGAGATAACTGGAGCTACAGAAATAAAACTCAAGTACAGGATGGGACTAATGTGAGGACAGCAGGTCCATTGCAAAAGAGTTGGTAACTGTGGCCCGAACTATGACTGGGTCATGGGGAAAAAAATCACACGCATGTCACTTTAGACTGGATCAAAAATCATTCATCACAGGTCGTTAGGAGTTACAGCAGTGTTCAGTTGTGCTAAGCTAGGGATGGATCATATATCAGCGGACACGCAGATGCCATGTAAGACAACATACAAGAAAATTTCCTGTCAGAATGTTCCATTTAAAATGTGTCATTCCTTAATTCAAAGTCCAGTTTCAGTCTGGGGTAGTAATTTCGGCCATTGTTCCCGCCGAAGCAACTGCTAACATATGGAAACATGGTGACATCACTTAAAGGAAGTCAGACAGACACAGTCAGGAGACACTATCAGACAAAGAGACAGACAATCAGACAGGTTATGAACAGACAACAGTTGCTGTGCTCCCAGATCTCAGCAGTTGTTTTTGTGAGTACAATTTAAATGCTGAGAGCAACAATGGCCAAAACAACAAAAATAATGTTAAACTGTGACAAACCAGCATAGTAAAGAAAACTAATACTTCTCGTTTGACATTTTTATCACTGTAAATCCTCACAACCCCAAGTTATCGTTTAAGATCATCAGCTCCCTCATCCAGTGCTCTCCCAGTCCCAAAGAAGTCGCATCTGTCTAGAGACGTGAGGCTAGATTTTTTAAAGGAGGTTTCTGGTTCTAAATCCCTCAGATGTCACCTCATTTACCTCGCAACCAACCATCTTGCAGACTCTAGGTCCAAGATATTCTGTAATGTTTCAATGACGAAGCTGAAGTGACAGTGCTTGGACCAAAAGCCTACAGGGACACTGCAAGGCAGAACTTCAGTCTCCTGGGATTTTCAGTCCACTCATGACGCCAGAAGTCTGGGAGAAATCTTTGATTCAGACCTGAATGTTTCAGCAAAATCACCAAATCAGCTATCACACAGATCAGGAATGTTGCCAAGATCTATTCTCTGATGCACTCACTGATGCAACACTCATTCATGCTTTTGCCTCTAGACTATCAGCTCCTGCCAGCTTGCACATAATACTGCAACTAAGGTTCTAACAAGAACTAGAAGCATATGAGCACATTTCCCCTATTCTTGCCTCATTGCACTGGTTATCTGTGGTTTACAGAATTTATTTTTAAAAATCTACTGCTTGTTTTTAAATGACTGAACAGCCTTGCCCCATCTTACACTACCAACCCTCTCGCCCCTTAGATATGCAGACCAGCTATTGCTCTGGGTTCCCAGGGCAAGGCCTTAGTCCTAGGGGACTAAGACATTTGTCGTCTGGGCTCTTCAACTGTGGAATACCTTTCCCTCAGGAATCAGACAAGCTACCTAAGAGTCCTCTTTTAAAACCCTTCTACAAACTCATTTTATAAAAATGGCTTTTAATTAGAGTTTTTCTTTTGTTTTACGCTTACTCATTTATTTATTCTTAAGATTCTTCATTATTTCTTATCTTTGTTTCCATTTCTTGTTATATAATTTCTTGTTATACTGTCACATTCTGAAAACTGTGTTAAAAAGTTAGAACGCATATGTGCTGTCTCAAAGAAGACATGATAAATGTGAAACATCTGTGTTTTTTGAACACATGGTTCTATGGGCTGAGCAGGCACAAGCATAAAAGTCCTATTTTTTATGTTTAGCTGAAAGGGTTGGGCCAAAAACATGATGTTTTTTTTTTTTTTTAATCCAGTGTGAATATACAGTCTATTAAAGAATAGGGTATATCTCAGCTGTGTGGGTGAAAAGAGCTGCTGTCCATGAGCCAACTTCCCACGTGGTAGAGAAGTTCAGGGTACCAGTGGACGCCCTCTGCTTGGTGCACACTGCTGAACTCTTTCACCATCCCAACCAGTGACACAACTGAGCGCCACAGTCGAACCGGGGCGAAAGCCCAGTGTGCAAGGTCATGATCCCCAATCACTGCATAGCACGATGCCAAAACCTGGTCAGCTATGATGGTTCCATGAGAGGTTACAGGTGCATAAGACCCTTCATACTGCTCCACATAAACTCTTGTAACTCTTGCAGGGATTAGGTGGTCTGGCCGTTCATTCCCAACAACAAGAAGCCATTGTCCTAGCTTTACATTACTGGTAAACACAGCCCTGATGTCACTGTTGTTGGTACTGTTGCTGTTCATAACAAAGACGAGGTGAGCTGGAGTCAGCGTCAGTCTGCGCCATGGCTCGTCGGTCTCCAGCACATGGAACTCTCTTGCAATCTGCCGGTCCTGGTCCATGAACATAAGAAAGTCACTGAAAACAAGATTTCCTTGTTGGTCAGCAGCCAGCACCTTATCCCCGACTTGGAGCTCCCTCATTGGTTTAGTCCTTCCATCTGCCAGTATCACCATGGATGAACCAGGGAAGCAGCCTCCTGCCTTTGCTGCCACAGAGTTTTCTGTAATATTCAGAACATTAATGTTTATTATAGCTAATTAATAAATATTGTAAGAATTGTAAGTCTGTTAAATTAATGGGCTGGTAACCATAAACACTGCCGTATCCTTAAAACAAACTTGTTTTGTGCCAAGTGTTGTCCAACCTTGTTCATAGTCAAAAGTGTTCATATGTGTTCAACAGTCACACTGGAAGAAAGGCTAATGACGCATTCTCTCAGACTGTCCCACCCTACTCTTGTCTTCTTGTCATAATGCTGTAAATGTGCTTTTCCCTGATTTTTCTTTTAGCACCACAGAAAGTCAAAGTTTTCAGTAAAACAGAGAAATATAAGAATCTATGCAATGGACAGATACAGAATTTTATAAAGACATTTTTGGTTCGTGGAAGATGACTTCTAGTGACGTGGTGAGCTCCTGACTTTTCCTCTAGGGCCGACATGAGGTTGCAGTTATGTGAAACGCCATTACATTTGTAACCACATTTAGGTTCCCCTCAGAAAAACGTTCATAACTTTGATGTTGAAGGTGTTATGATCAGCCCCTTGGTGACTGTGTTTGAACTCTTTTTGGACTGTGGGCACGATTGTTGGTTTTTCCATTCTAGAGGAGAGGAATTGTCCTGTGCAGCTACTTCTATTCTTAAAGGTGTGGAGGGAGGATTTCAGGGTTTAGATTCTGTTTGAGCACCCAACAAACATTTTGAAACACAATGACCCCGATTGCAAAAAGGGCCTTAAGTCATGCTAATAGGACAGCGTATGTAAGCCTCATGTAGAGGATATAGACATGTAGAGGATATGTAGAGGGCATGACAGATATAGTCCACCCACCTGCTTTCACAGAGCAGTGGATGTGGGCTTTGGACTCATAGTAGACCCAGTCAAAGCCAGCCTCCACAGCCAGTCTCGACAGCATGCCGTACTTGCTTTTGTCTCGGTCTGAGGTGGTGATGTCCACCGCTCTGCCCTCATAATGCAGAGACTCCTCAGAGTGATGTCCGTCCTCATCCCAGCCCTCTGTCACCCGAAGTTTAACCCCGGGCCACTGATTCATGACTGAAATAGCCAAAGAGTTCAGTTTGTCCTTACACCTCTGAAAAGGGAGAGAAATGTCACAATTATCTTGTGTGCTTGTTGAAATATTAAGTTGCTTCAGTGTAACAGTATAAATGACTTACTCCTAAATGTGTAAACATGTGTAAAGGGTCATTCCAGTTTATTGTAACTTTGATCTTACAGCATTGCCAAAGTTTCTACCATTTAATAACACTCATATTTGTACTGTTGCTGTGTTATCAGAGGGTCACAATAAATAAAATAAGCCCCAAGCTGTAATAAACTGGAACTATCCTTTATCATCCATCAAATTTTATTCTGTAAACATGTTATTTAGACCATGTGTTGAATTGTCTTGTTATGATTTGGTCATGGAGCTTTTTTTTTTCTTAGCCTCTTTGTTTTTGTTTCACTGCTTTGGTTTACTCGCACAGCAGCAACAGGCAGCTGTTTTCAGTAGAAAAGCTCGGACCATCACTGTTCAGCTCACTATACACATATGCATACAGTGATGAGATCTATTGCACTTCCATAATGCTGCAATACTCACAAGAAATGGAGGGAATTAGAGGGTCACAACAGAAGCAGTGGAAGCTGAGATTTCCTGCCCCCAAATGACACTCGCTCCTACACTTACCATTATGCAATGTGAGTGGTCCTGTCTGGTAAATGTCTCTCAAACTCCACACATCTAGTTTGTGACTTGATGATGTGATATAGCTGAGTATTGAAACACATCTGTCTATCTGTCTGTCTATCTGTCTATCGATAGATAGATAGATAGATAGATAATCTATCTATCTATCTATCTACCTGTCGATAGATAAATAGGTAGACACACACAGAGAGAGAGAGAGAGAGAGAGAGAGAGATGTACAAATGTACTATCTTAAAATCATTTATCTCCCATCTCCCATTTCTTTATATTTATACACACACACACACACACACACACACACACACACACACACACACACACATCTCTAGGCTCTGTACCCTAACGGAGGACTGGAGTGGAGAGAGTTGAAAACTTGCAATTTCTTCTGACATATTCTGAGCTCACTGACAGTTGCATAACGGTAAAGAGTAGCACTCTGATCGAGTTACTGAGAACTTCATTTACCATGGTCGTTCATTTACCATACATCTGCAGACCGATGTTCTCTTGTGCCGCTTCACATCCGACTGTCATTCATCTGATCCGCATAATTACACCGATGTGAAATTCCACTTACATGACACACACTGAAATTACCGACCTGTGTCATGAGCCGGTCGGCGTTGGTGTTCTCCTCATCCTTAAAAATAATGTCGGGGTTGTAGTTGGGAGTCAGGTCCTTGAACCTCTCCGAGTTGCGGGTGATCTTGCCTTCGTACTTGCCGCTGGCTCCGAGGGTTTTCTCTGCCACGTTGGGAATGAACTGTTTCAGAGTCAGCGGTGTCAGTTTCTTGGGGTGCCTCCGCTTGCCGTATCCCCTGCCCGGTCCACAGCCCGAGATGACGGGCGCCAGCAGCAGGCAGAGGGACACCGACAGCATCACTTTCATCAGGACCATCTTCGGTTTACCTGGAGGATCCTGGGGAAGGTGACGTGCATCCGATAGGTTTTAGTATTAATCTCGTTTTCTTTTCTTTTCTTTTAAGCGCCTTTCTCCACTACAATTGGAGAAGTGCAGGTGCCATAACTACTGTAGGTCTCTCTCTCTCTCCCTCTCTCTCTCTCTCTCTCTCTCCCTCTCTCTCTCTCACTGACTGCCCTGAGAAAACAGTAGTGACAGAGGAAGAGTTTGACAGTCCTGCGTAACATAGGTATTATGCACTGATCAGCCACATCGGTAATAAAACCTCGGACAGGTGAAGTGAAAAAAAAAAAAACCTCCACTGATTCTCTCATTACAATGGCACCTGCAAAGGTGGAGATATATGAGGGTGGGGGGATAAATGAGGCAGAAGCTGATGTGTCAGAAACAGGAAAAATGGCCACACATAAAAATCTGAGTGACTTTGACAAGTGGCAGATTGTGATGTTTAGATGACAGTGTCAGGGCATCTCTAAACAGTAGCTCTTACTGGGTGTTCCCAGGCTCCCTGGAGCAGGCGTCACAGTCCTGGGTATCCAAGGCTCATCAGTGCACACAGGGGAGTGCAGGTTGGCCCGTGTGGTCCAGTCCCACAGAGCTGGCTATCATATTTCACTGTCAGAACACGCAATGCATCACAGCTTGGGCTTCCAGTTAGAGGGCCCAGGCTGACTCCTGTCCACTACCAAAAGCACCTTCCGGGCATGTGAGCGTCAGAACTTGGACCATGGGGCGTTAGAAGAAGGTGGTCTGGTCTGATGAATCATGTTTTGTTTTTTTACCCAAACATTGTTGCAGACCTGTACAAAGTACACCTGTTCGTGGTGATAGTATTCCCTGATGGCAGTGGCCTCTTTCAGCAGGATGAGGACTGAAGATTTTTCAGGAATGGAACATGACAAAGAGTTCAAGGTGTTGCCTTTGCCTCCAAATTCCCCAGATCTAAATTCGACTGAGCATCTGCAGGATGTGCTGGAAAAACAGGAGACCCCCACCTATCAGTTTACAGGACTGAAATGATCTGATGCTAACATCTTGCCTGACACCACAAGACATCTTCAGAGGTCTTGTGAGGTCCAAGCCTCAAAGGGTCAGACCTGTAATGGTGAAAAAAGGGGGGCTCTGCACAACATCAGGCAGCTGGTTTTCATGTTGTGGCCGATTGGGGTAAACACCTCCAAATTATGATTTATTGTTATATAATGTGATCTTGACACTCCTACAAATCAAACAGAACATGGGGGCAAACTGGTGATCTTAACATGTTAAGTACTGAATCTAAAAATATGGAGTCAGTTGGAGAACCTGACTTCAGAGGAGAGCTTGGGCCCTGCTCATAGAGAGGAGGCATAGTGTTTAGTCTTGCTCTTGGATGAAAACATTGTCTCCTCCACTTTCAGGCATTTTCATGTTTTTCAACTAAAAAAGCAAAAAGAAAGAAAAAACAATGAAATCTAAAAGAGAAAATGAAGCATGGCTGTTTTCCAGAGGTTTGGAAATGTTGCCATTTTGAAGGTTTTATGTTACAACATCCACAGTCATTTCATGTAAAATGTCAGACATCAGCGTCAATATTATGTCTAAAACCAGTTCAAGATATTATCTTACTTATTGAAAATATCATAGATTTAGTGTAATGTAGTATTTAGTAGAAGAAGCAGCAATTTAACATCATGAAATTTTTACATTATATATATATATATATATATATATATATATATATATATATATATATATATATATATATATATATATATATATATATATATATATATAAATATATATATATATATATATTTTTTTTATTTTTTTTTTTTTTCCTGAATATATACAGAATGAAAATGAATGAATGAATATTGTGGTTTGTCAAAAGACATTTGAACAAAGAAATCTGGAGTTGTATTTTTCTAAAATCCTGTTTTACAGTCCTGGATGTAGGGGTAGCGTGATACACAAAATTTCCTTCTGAAATGTTCTGGAGGAAAAGTAGGAAGTCGACCAAAACAAAAATTCTCAAGGTACTTGTAACTCAAAAGTGGTACCAGGGCTGCAACTAAGAATTATTTTTCTTAATTAATCAAGAAATTGTTTCGTCTAAAATGGTGAAAAAAAAAAAAAACAGTGACTAATAACAGACTAGTTGCAATGTTTTAAATCTTGGAAGAGCAACAATGTTAAGAGAAGACCTAAGGTTATAGTTAAAATCATGCACTGAGTAGCATTTACTTGGCAAGTGTTGGATGGGGGAAAAGTAGCAATAATATCTAAAAACCTGGTCATAGCCTTGTCATTGAGAATTCATTTTATAGCAGCAGTCTCATCACGCTGATGAGATGCATTAAAGAAAACACTAGAGTCAGAAACAGGAACATCAGTGATCAAGGAGCTGACTAAGTCTAATAAATTTCCATGGTTGTGGGTGGCACCCTTTACTTTTGTTTTTTTATCAACAGTCCAAAACCCAAAGATATTTAGTTCTCTATCATGTAAGGCAAAGAAAGAAAATAGCAATGTTGAAAAATGACTAAAGTTTTCAAAAGAAATGCCGATTAATTGTCTTTGGATCAGCCAATTATTGAAGCTCTAACTGGCACAGAACAGCTGTGGGAACTTAGTACTTAAGGTACCCTGTGCAGATTTCACACAAACAAAAGTAAAGTTTAAATTAAGTGTTTCCCATCAAAAGTCTTCTTCTAACTTAGACACCATCCTGTCTCTGTCTCACACACATTTTGCCTCTACCCCTGCAATCAGCCACACCCTGGTGCTCCTAAAGCAAAGCAACATTTCTGGTGACCTACCATGGAGCAAGATTCCTTTGCACATGGGGAGACCTCTCATCGACCTGCGCTGCTTCAGCTCAGAGACTTTATTCGTTTATATCCTGTTCAAAACAAAAGACTGGTCTCTGGTGTTGAGTTTGGCATTTTGGGTCCTAAGAATTTACATAAATATGACAAAAGTAAATATGACAAAAAACAATGGCACAAAACTAACAACTTTTGACCTCAAGATTAGGAGTAAATCTAAACATAGTTTCGTCATTTGTCCTTGTCCTCTAGATTGACGCATACAAAAGTTTTCTGAACGTGACCGCCTACCAGGCTTAAGGTTAGGTTTAGGCAGACCATGGTTTGTGTTTGAAGTAGTACTTAGTGAAGGTTAGGGGCCTTTCATTGTCATGGTTACAATAATAAAGTTGTTAATAAAGTTGGATTGATGGTGGCCTCTCATAAAAGAAACCAGCGCTGACTGTCTGTAGGAAAAAGGGCATAAACAGAGGTCACCTGACCCATCATCCACCCTGACCTCCTCTCTGGACTCTCTGGCCCAGCTTTTGTCTAACTACCATCTGATAGTAACTAACACATCCAACCCATTGAATGTGACTGTTTTCTAAAAACACTAAAAGTTCATTTCAAGCCACTTGTGAAAAAAAAGTCAATGACGATGTTGAAGACAAAAGGAAAAGAATGAGGCTGATGATGATGTTAAAAGAGGCCTGAAGGTTCTGCTTGACAGATTTCATACTACAGGTACCCACTGTTTAAAAAAAAAAAAAGTCAACATGGTGTACTGTGGTCCATTTTAAAAAGGATACTTTTCATTTTGTGATGAAGTCTTTCAACAAACAGCTGTTACCTGTGAGAGATCATTTCCTTGTGACAATCAATAACTGCTTCTGTCTTCATGCCTTGGACATGCCTTCTGTCATGCCCTCTGCTGCTGCATTAACGTGGCCCTTCATCAATTAACAACAAATACACATGCAGCTTCCAAGCATGAATTGTTCAAATGTTGGAATTGGAATTAACATTTCTTATAATCCTGATCCTCAAACTATGTTAAGAACCTTAAGTGGGGAATCAGGCTGGTTAGTGCCTTTCAGCAGGAATAGTCACTGTGGGGCCCCCACTCCGTATTGATACATGCATACACATGGGACAAAGGTCACTTAGAGGATCTAGAAACAAAATATTTTTGACGGAAACCTTATCAAGATCTGTTGCTGTATCAGTATAGGAATGAACCACACATAATTATAGTTGTGATCATGTTGTGTGTCTAAGTTCAGTGTTAAACTGGATTCAGTTTCAGTGTGTGCGCTGAAGCAGGAACACAGAGAAGCAGACCCAAATGCAGACACAGAGGCAGGCTGATGTGGTGCAGTGCAGTACATTTTGATAAATCATAAAGAAACAAGTGAGCTGGGTGGACGAGATGGTCACAGAGTCCAGGGACACCGACAACAGGAAAATACACACCAGGAAAACTAGAGAGCACAAAAAGACAAATTGACACAAAGTGAGGGGAACACAGAAACCAGATACACAAGTGAAGAGCAGACAATGAGACACATGTAAAAAATAATCATTTCAAAATAAAACAGGAAAATAATACAGGGTCCAGGCATGAAGTCAGTCAAGGGGCAGGTCGTGACAATGGTCCTGTTCAGACCTGGCATTAACATGAGTCTCTCGTGATCCCACAACAAATGGACTCTATGTTTTATAATTTAACATAGAGTTCATATACTGGAGATGAATTCAATTCAATTCAGTCTTATTTATATAGCACCAAATCATAACAGAAGTTATCTCAAGGCACTTTCCATATAGAGCTGGTCTACACCGTACTCTTTATCATATTATCATATTAGATTTCATTGCCTAAAAAGTACGGTCTGACATTTTATGCTGTCAAGCAAGAAGATGGGTTTTTATGAGCAGCTATTCATCTTCACCGGGTCAAAACTCCGAACAGCTGAACTGGAGGTTGATCTCATCCTAACAGGCGCTTTATGATTATGAGACACTAGGGAGTCGTATTCTAGTGTCATCATCACTGAACATGAGCCACTTTCTGTGAGTCCACAGTGAGCGTATCTATCTCTCTTTGAAGAGGAAATGTCAAAATGTTGGGTCAGGTCTGATCCATTGTCCATGCACCGACCAGCTTATAGAGTATCATGTGAAATTAGTCATGGCATGCATCAAGGGTGTACTGAATGCATGTTTGCAAATTTGGTGGGTGACCTGGTGCACCTGAGGCACATTTAGATATGAGCTGTGATCAGAAAGAGATACATTATTACACACCATCTGTCTGTTAGAGGCAGATTTAACTTCTCAAAACTTAAGATTTTATTTCCATTTTCATGAAACATACAAAATGTGGCATAACAAGTGCCATAGAGCCCCGGTCAACAAATAAAACAAACAAATAAACAAACAAACAAAAATTGAGGGGACATAAGAAATCAGTTTAAGTACATCCGAAGACAACAGTACTTCTCTGTACTTCTTATAAAGAGAAGAGGGTGAGGGGAGCTTTTAAAGCCTTTTAGCCCAGTGAACCTTTTCCCTTTAAAATGTTCTCCCCCTAGATCTCCAGGCAAGTATTCTATCAGAGGCCACCATATTTCCATAAATTTGTTGTCATTACCCTTAAACCTGGTACTTAGTCTTTCCATTGGGAAAACCCAGAAAATTTCCCTGTACCACTAAGTTACCTTAGGGTTTTTTTTTTTTCCTGAATCCAAGTAAATAATATACATTTCCTTGCCAAAAACAAAAGTTTATTCAGCAATCCATAGTATATGCATAGTAATACATGACCAGAACTTACTATGAACACTGCAGTTCTCTAAATTTATTGCTGGCAAACACATCATCTTCATCATAAACATTCTGGAGATCATCCTCCCAGCATTTAGCTCTGCAGATTGTTCTGTAGATATGAAATAAAACCTTTGTTCCTCTTGAAATTAATTATAAACTGTTCACATGGTCCCAACAAGGTTTCACCTTATATTGATTTGAAGTTCGTGGTCATGAAGTGGCGAACCTGCAGGTATGTGAAGAAGTCCAAAAGTATTTTGAATTTGTGAAAAGCACATCAGAACAGATCCCCTATGATTCTCACACCAGGAGCGAAATACCACATTCACTCACACTTTGCACAAAAATCTCTGTTATCCATGACTGGGGGCCTGTAAATTTATTCATGTCCCACCAAATCTTGACAGAGTTTTGAACTATGCGGTTATCCCAGCTTTTGAAATTTCTTTTCTTATTACTAGTGAGTTGTCCTCGTAAGCCAAAGGAGAGACATCCCCATGCTTCAATGGGATCTTCTCTTCTCTCTTCTCCTCCCAAAAAGTTAGGAACCCTTTCATGGGTAACTCTATTGTAGCAGGCCCAATTATACATTACAATATTGGGCAAGGCCAGACCACCTCTACCTCTTGGTTGCTGTAAAGTTTTTGTACTTAATCTGTTTTTTTTTTTTCTTGCCAGACAAACTTAGAAAAATCCCTTTCTATTTCTTTTGCCAAAATTTTAGGCATGTAGACAGGCAGCATTTGCATAGGTGAACTGTGGCAAATGGCAATTGGGAGGAGTGCTAGGAGTGGTGTATGCTGCACAAGCTGACTGAATCAGTCAGGGAAAGCCAAAGTTAAACCCGGGACTGTTTCTGCTTGTTACAGGCGCGGTTTCAGAGCTTTGATCGCACCTTAGATATTATATCGTCCAATAAGGGAAAATGAAGTTAGTTGCCCCTTGTCTTTACTTGAGACAGACAAGATTAAAAAATGGATATGACTTCACCTCAAATACTCTAACTACAACCTTCTAATTAAGAGTGATCAATAAATGAGACGGAGAGCGCACTGGTATTTGTGTGTGTGCGTGTGTGAGTGTGTATAGGGGCAATTTGAGAGATTGAATATTTGTCTTGTAAGAGTGTGATTTAAAGAGTCTTGGCTTTTGGAGCAGGCTCTTGCTGAGCTGCCTCACTCCTCATAGATAGAGTGTGTCTGGTCACCAAGTGGATGCTGACCTCAGCTAACATACACCAACATGACACCAACATAGACCCATCCATCCACCCCGACATGTCTGTGTGGACTCTTTGTCCTCCCATGACAACGTCACCTGACGTCTTCGTCACCTGACTTGGAGGCCCAATGTGGGGTTTTGATTAGTTATAAGACACATTTTCTCTCTCTTCTTTTCCTCCCATTGTCTACTCTCCTCCTCTCTTTCCTCCTGCTTCCCTTTCATCTGTTCTCATCTCATCTCCTTTCTTTCTTTTTCTCTTTACTTTTTTAGAAAATCTCCTCCCATTTTCTTTTCTATTTTTTTTCCCATATCTTCTTTCTATTTTCTCTCATACGCTTTCGCCACCTCTTCTTTTTTACTCTACTTTTCTTCTGTCCTCTTCTAATTTCTTCTTTTGTCCCCTTCATCTGCATCTTTAACTCTCTTCTAAAAAGATGAATGGATGTTGTTTCTCTCTCTCAACCCTTTCTTGTTTCTCCTCACCTCCCTCCCTTTCTTCCTCTCTTCTTCTTTCATTTCCTCTTCTGTTTTTTTCATCTCCTCATCTCTCTTCTCTTTTTTCACCTTTATGTCTCCTCTCAGGTGTCGCCATGGTAACAGACAGTTTGATCTGACCGCTAATGTGGTGATAGATGAAAATTGACCCCGATAAAAAAAGGAGCTTTTCTATTTCACCTTTCTCTCTGTCTACACACACACACACACACACACAATTTGTTCTAAGCATCACGGTCACAAATACATTATTACATATTTTGTTTGTTGTGTATGATTGTGTTATTTTCCCAAAATATCAGCATATCTCACGTCACACTTCAAAAACATATCTTTTTTTTTTATGTGTTAAGACTGGTTTGGAGGGTGTGTACACACAACTACAATTCCTGCTTTCAGTCTTTGTCTTTGGCTAGGCTAAACCTGCTCGGAATTACCTGTGCACTGGTCACAAGTGTCCAACTGTCCCTTTAAGACATGTTGGACTCCTCCATGACCTACAGCCACCCTCTATTTCCTTGGAGCGTGACTTAAACCTGCAGGGATTAGAATGACCTGCTGTACAATGGGAGAAAAACAACAAGGAAACTGCTTAACATTTCTGACCTGCTAATTAGGGTTAGGGACAGTGTGGAATTCTGCCCTTTGCTGTCTCAAAACACACTCAGACAGTATTCAGACTGCCTGGAATTCTCTCTTTTAACATTCATTTATGTTGTAGTACCTTTTACTGCTTTTTGGTATTTACATTTCATACGTTCATCATCACCAGTTTTCATTTGGTATCAACTGGATATGAATATCTGATCATGTCTGTTCTTGTAATCTCAGTTCTCAATGTGAGAAAGATCCCAACATGCAAAATCAGCAGGCGCTATGTTTGACAAGACAAACATGGCAGCTTCCAAGTCAAGGGAAGAGATGAGGGATGGTCCCAAGACAATGGCCACAAGCTACTTTTCAACATTCTTGTTCAGCATTACTTCCACTGTGAGAAGGTGCTGTCATGGCTACCGACAGTCTCACTGCGACCTAATCACACATTGGGTACAGCTTTAGCTTCATTTCTTGAAGTGCAGAGTAGTCCAGTAGACTAGAACTCCCTCAGTGTCTGAAATTGATGCTATGAGGCCGTAGCCAAATGTTTGCCTGACAACACACGAGTCATGCAAAGGGCAGTCTGTTGTCTGCTGATGAACATGAGGCAAGACACCATTATAGCAACAATGGAATCAATTTTCATGTTGAGAAGTTAAGCTAAAGGGGTACCAGAGTATGTGAGTGTCACTCCCAACTCTCACACTGTTGTGGCTGCTCTTCTCTGTGTCCTGCATGTTGTAGCAGTCATGAGTACAGAGTCGACCTACCTGATAGAACCAATGGACAGAGCTGCAAAAATAAAAGCCAAGTTGTGACAAATTGTAGTTTTCCTGTAAGCACTTTTCTCCTGCTTTGTTCTTCTTTGGTGTTTTTAAAACACCAAAGGACCAAAGAGGGTGATGATAATACGCTCTGCGAGGTCTTCACATTATATCAGACATAGCTGTTTGTTATGCCTCCGCGCCGGCGATAGCCAGGGCCAGAGGCATTAAGTCTTCCGGTTGTCTGTCCGTCCGTCCGTCCCGAGATTCTTCTACGCGCAATATCTCAAGAATACTTTGAGGTCTCTCTGTCAAACTTTGCACAAATGTCAACTGTGCCTCAAGGATAAACTGAAGAGATTTTGGAGGTCAGAGGTCAAAGGTCACGGTTGCTGTGATCGTACATTTAATTTTCTGCTGGCGAATGTGATATCTAAAGAATACTTTGAAGGATGTTCTTTAAAGTTTGCACAAATGTTCACTGTCAAGTTGGAGGTCATAGGTCAAAGATTAAGGTCTCTGTGACCTTATGTTCATCTACTGTCTGGATGGTCTTCAAACTTTGCACAAATGTTGACTGTGACTCAAGGATGAACTGATTAGAGTGTGGAGGTCAGAGGTCAAGGTCAAGGTCGCAGTGACCTTAATGCAAATGTTGTGCTTCAGAATGTGTTATCTCTACAATGCTTTGAGCAATGTTCTTCAAACGTTGCACATGTTATCACTGCTTGTCAAAGATGGAGTCAATATGTATTGGAGGTGAGAGGTGAGAGAGGTGACAAGTTTTGCTTGTAAACACCCAACACTAACCTTCCCAAACATTGCCATTATCACTACAAAACACCCATAACCTCTACCTGTACATCTGCCACAAACAGGCACCCAACCATGGGGAGGCATACCACCGCCATGCGGTACTTCTAGTTTAGCTTGATTCATCCTCTTGCATCTAATTTCTGAATTGAGTCTCTGATTGCCTTTACTTAGGTTACTTTTTCAATACATCAAAGACATCAAAATATTGTAAGGCAACAGTGCTAATCACTGCACCACCATGCCTCCCAAAATCCATTCATAAACAATGAATTTTAGATCATTGTCTGTATTTTTATTTATTTATTTTATATAAAGTACATGAATAATGAACAAATTCATTAAAAAATGTAGCTATTGCATCATTTGAGGAATTGTTTTTATGTTTGTGTATATTATATTAAGGACGTGCTGAGTGGAAGACAAAGCTATTAAACACCAGCTGAAAAGAAATTTATTGTCTGAATCAGCTCCCTGCTTGTACAAATCTCTACCATCACTCCTTATTTTTTGCTCTATGGAGCGGTGGGTGAGTCCAGAGCTTATGATTCAGGCAGTTGGTCCAGCCAAAGCCTCAGCTGTACTTTGTGTTCGGTGCTAATTGGCAAAGGTTAGCATGCTAACACACCAAATTAAGACCAAAGTAAACCTGCTGAACATGAGCATGTTACTGCACATATGAAACCAGGACTGGTAAAATGAACAAATCTACATCTGCAATGTCATATAAATATGATAAATATGATTAGAAATACACCTGAATACTGAACAAAAGCAGCTTTTTATTGGAGATTTGAACGCAGGAATACTGACAGTCTTTTATGGTCACACTGTGACAGCTACTTGCCAGAAACAGATCTAAACCAAATGATCTATCTGGCCTGTGACCAGTCTTTTTTGAGGCCTCTGCCAAGTCCCCCTGTGGTATTCCAAATTTGTGGACTGACCCTTTAATAAAGAAGGGAATTATGTAGAAGAGGAGAAGAGAGCGTAAGAAAAATAAATGAAAGAGACAGTTTTGATTGCACTACATTTTTAGTTTAATAATTGTAATTTTTTTTTTCCTTTGATGTTTCAAGTTAATGTGATATTTGCATTGAGCAGACAGTGAGATTTTGTTGCTGAGATGTTGATACTGATGTTGATGTGAGGTGACGAAGTTCAAGCTATTTGTGCTGCCTGATCCTCTGAATAGTGGCTAGAGGAAAGATTAGGAAATAGAAAGAAATCTCATTAGTGGCCAGATTTGCCACTAATTCCCATACACATTTCCCATAAAATCCTCTTTTGTCAGTCCAGCCTTTGGTACCTCATGGTGTTCCCACTAGAGGCCTGGATGAGGGACTGTTAAGGACAGGAGAGAACAGGAGATCACTTCGCTTCACAGTGGTGAAGAATAGATTTGATAACTGCTCTGGATTTAGTTTGAACCAATCAACTAAAAGCCATGATCTTTGGTCAGTTCTGTACTGATCTGGTAAACGTGTGCATGACAGATTTCTTTCCATCTAAAGCCATTTTATCACAATCCTCGCTCATCCAGTAATACAGCAATGTAAAGACTGATGGAGGGCAGGCTGCGTCTGCAGACTGTATATTAGTCAAATGAAAGACACAATGGAGGCTGTTTGCCAAAGTATTGTTTCTCTGTGTAACTCTTGCTCAGCAACGTGAGCTTTTGCCTTGACTCTAAGCAGCTTTTCTCAAAATAGTTTAATTATGGCTCAGCATTTGCATAACAATGAACAATGAACAGGTAGTAATGTGAGCAAAAACTGAAATGGTCAGGTAGATTGTCTCAGGTGTGTAGGTTTTTTACAGTTAGACCCTGAGTTAAGGCTCTTACTTGTCCTATCACAAACTCCTGTATAAAATAATAAACATATTTGATCAACTGATGGATCAGATGGTCTTTCTGTGTGTCTGGCTAGATTTACTCCATTCACCCACTGAGTGTAAACAAAAAGAGGTTGTACCTGTGATTATTTCAGAGTCAGAAAAAGGAAGTAAAGGTTAAAGATTGAAAAAAGTAAACTAAGTTCAATTATCTTTAATCAGTAAATGTTGTAAACACTGTAAAACAGCCTAAACTATATGTTCTATATGTGTCAGTGAGTTTGAGAACTTTATAATCATTATAATCATCATTATAATCATTATAATCAAGACCTGTGGTATCAACAAACACATAACCGTATGACATTAAACTTTTCATTCTCTTGCACTTCTGTTCGCCGTCTCAGCAGGTTAGTTTCTTACAATCTCAGAAATTTACAATGGAATCCCTCTCTTCCAGTTTCTGTTGAGTTGTTTAGACAGAGAGTCTTCTACAGACTTAGCATTTCACCCATTGTCAGAGTCATGATGGACAAAAGCGTCAAAACTGATGTAACTGAAGCACAGATGTCATCTCTTTTATTCCGCACATGCTTCTTTCTTGTCAAAACCTGGTGTTTACATTACCCATAATGCATCTTCACCACTATCAGAGACTGGGATGCGTTATGCCAGCAGCAGCTAAATCATGTTGGGCTGTTGAGGCTCTGACACCAAGTTGTTAAGCAACATTATTAATGCAGGTTAATTGTTGGAGAATCTCCACAAGCAAAGACACTTTTACAACCAAGCATCCTTCTGTGCTTTTCGCTTATATCGAGAAACATTTTTCATCAGTAATCAGTTGTCAAAATGCTTTAATGCAGCTGATACATTAAGATATTTAATAAAGCAAGGCCTTCAAAACAGAACAATATAAAAAAAGAATAGTGGTATGTGAGCTGGCTGGAGAATGTCCACTACATCAAATATATGGCTTTGGAATTAGCTGTCATATTTCTTTTTTATGGATGCTGATGATGAGTTGGTGTGGTGGCGTCCCAAGGACACCTGGAAAACTATGGTGGACTATCCATCACTCATCTCAAGTACCTCCTAACAGCCAGCATATAAACTTAGTGGAAACCCTGTCCCCAGTATTGGCTGGTCATTAACTGGTGTAGGACGGAGCGTTGGCACTCATCCTGCCGCCCCCTAGCCCCTACCCCACACTGCGCCCCCTCATCTGTAACTTCACATGATTACCTCATTTAAACCATAAAACCAGCAGCTCATAAAGCTGACATGGACTACGCACTGCTGACTCTCTCTTCTCTGGTCTAAACTGGGAGACACACAAAAAAAAAGCCATTGTTGATGTGGCATCATTCGCCTTTATGTATGGTCAAAGATGCTTTGGAATACTAGTCTTTTCTTTCCTTGCTGAGTGTAGCTTATTATACCTTCCATCTGAAACTAGCCCTCCCAAGAAGAATGACAGCATCACTCATTTCAGCCAGTGCCCACAACATCTGTTTACTCTGAAGTGACAGCACTCTCTAGAGGCCGTAGGAATTATGACGGCTACCAAGGAAGAAGTCAGGTGATGTTTTTAATGGAGGGACAAAGAGTCCACATAGACAGGAGGTCAGGGTGGGTCAGGAGACCTCTGTTTGTTTCCTGTTTCCAGTCTGTGTTGGTTTCTTTTATGTGGGGTCACCATCATTCCAACCTTAAGAACTTCTTGAAGCATCAAGCTTGCGATAAATGCTTCTGCTTAACACATCTAAGTCTCCTGAGAACTGAAGTTTCCATGTGGTCCTGCTGATAGGGGTCAGGTCAGAAAACACTGACCTGCCAAGATGTGAAGCAGTGCAAATTGTTGTCTGCCACAATGTCCACCACTGGGTGTCACTAAAGTTAGAAATGTTAATTTTCTGCCCCGCCCTAATGTGACTCACCTGTTGCCAATTAACCTCAGTGAATTTTAGACTCCATGGCTCCACTGTCTCTTTGTCAGTTTGTCCGTGGTTGTGTCCTAGTTTGAACCCGTTGTTGTCTGCCTTGAGTCTGTTGTCATCCCTGTGTTTGTCCCTGCAGTTGAGTCTGTTCCTGAGCTCTTGTCTGCACCTTTGCTCCTGCCCATGTTTGACTCCTGGTTTTATCTTCTGTGTTTGATCCATGTGTTTCTTGTGGACTTACCTCCATTGACTCCGAGTGAGAGTTCCTTAGTTTTCCTTTGAATTTGTGTTTCCAGTTTTTTTTTTTTTCTCCTCTGTGGATTATTTTTAGATGCATGAGTTTGTGTTTCCTGGTCATGGACTAAATGCCTGTGATTATCACCGTCCATCTAGTGGTGTCTGCATTTGGGTCCTCACCTTTGTGTGCCTGGCCACAGCTGCCATTAAGACAAAAGTTGTTTTTGGTATACTTTGGAGTTTTTATTTTTAACAACTCAGTCCCAAAGTATTGCACTTTGCTACTTTCAAGTCATGTCCAGTACAGAGTCAGAACAAAAGTCACATGAAAAAGTTCTGATGAACTGTGTGAACATGGGACAGAAGAGTCACCAAAACAGAAGCTGCTACATTTAAAGAAAATCATAGCAATTTCAATACAAAAACCTTTAAAAAAAAATGATAAAGAATATGAATTCTGTGCTTTAAGATGGCTTATGTGACATGGATCTGTGAGACTCTGCTAGGTTTTTCTTGAATTCTCAGTCCCACTGGGAGATCAGGAGCATGACATCACTGGTTGGCAGCAGTGGCTGTTCTTACCTAATCTGCCCTTCTGTCTGACTTCACTGCCAGACATACACCATACACACAATGCTGCTTAATTGATGGCATCACTTAAAAGCTTCGGTCCACTGAAGTTGGCATCTAGTTTAATATCCTAAGTGCCCTGGCCCGTCTCACGAAGTCCCAGAGGTGCCATACCCAGAGATTCAGTCAATACAGGCTGATGGACGTCTCTCTGCTTAACCTCTGTGTCCAAATATATTACACGGAGAATCTGGGACTTCCTCTTTCTGCAAGGTGTGTGTGTCTGAGAGAGTTGACATCGTATGATAATGAGACATGACCCACCTTAGGTTCCAAACACGGGACAAAAAATGAAATGGTTGCTTTCCAACCCAATATCAAGTGTGCTACAGTGGGGCCGTCCCACAGCAGTCTGGAACAGTGCAGTTAGGATGAACACAAGTTGTTCATCAAATAAGAGCCTGATGAGAAGGCATTTCTACAATTATCATTTAGATTAATTTTGAAAAGGATTTCAGACGATATCATCAACATCAGTTCAACGCTGACTTAAAAACTGTGGCGTCATCTCTCCCATGCTCTACACTGCAGAAATTCAAGCCATTCATTGCCACTGGCAGTGAACAAATGAAACAGCATCTAATAATACAGAGAGAGATCACCCTCCAACTGCAACACTGCAGAATCACTGCTGAATCTGAAAGTTACAACGTTTGTATGAATATGAATCTCTAAACAAGACTTATCCATTTTATTTCTATGACTTTTTACACTGAGACTCTACATGTAGAGGAATCAATCAACAATACCCACCTCTGTAGAAGTACTTTGTGAGAGGGTATACTACCAAATGGCCACAAGGGGGACAAGGATTTGTGTGTAAACTGTATGGGTCAACCATCCACACAGTAATCATGCATTTTGTGAAACAACACTGAAAAAGAAAGAAAGAAAGAAAAGAAAAAATTCACATTATGTATTGCTCTTGTCTGATGTTTGCTTAAACATTTCATTTCAGTTTGGCCCCACATTGAACCTTTGCACTGTCACATTGTATTAATGGCAAACAGTGTATGTATCTGTTGAGTTAAACCTTTAAGTAGAGCTGGACCCAAATGGACCTCTATATAGAACTGTTAGATTGAACTGTAAACATGAAGCTTATAGTGCTACCTTTAAATGTCAAGTATATTTTGATTATTTTTCATTTTGAGCCTGCTATCATTTGAAATTCTCTAACAATGTTCGGACATGATAGGAGTTTTCATCTCCCCCTGCGCTCTATTGTGTCAGGTCAGACTCTGATGTGAATTTGCTTTTTTTTCTCTTTTGCTTCTTAAACTAACCAATCAGAACACAGCTTATTTCCCATGTGCTCAGAACTGGCAGCAGTATTTTTGCTTCTTGTTTGATCGCTCTGGCCCCTCTCAGACCTCTCAGCTTCCCTCTGATCTGTCACATGTGATCTGAGGATCTGGTACAGACCTTCTAGCTGACGCTCTGTTCTTATGTAATTCATTCAAGGCTGACAATTAGCTATAAAAAGCATCCCTCTATCTCTGCACTCACTAAAAGTCCATTCTGGATTCATCAAGTGTTCTCTCTCTGTCTCAGTGTCTGCCTCCTCATATATACTGAGATTATCCAATCGTTTCACTGAATGAGTTGAACCAGGCTTGTCAAGCATTTTTCCCCCCAAAACAATCAGTGGACATGGAGTGACTGTAGAATGGAAAATAGATTTTTAGGACATTGGACATTTGAATGTGATTCTTTGTTTTGTGCATGCCCTGCTGAGACCTACAGGTGGCAGTCATGCACCAAGAAATTTGGGGATGTGGCAACAAAGATAGAGAGGAAGAAGACTGCATGTAAACAATGCAGGATCAAATGTTCAGACAGATGACAACATACTGTCCCATGTAACATGTACTGTGTTTACGAGACATAGAAATCAGCTTTGCAAATATTTAACGAGGACATGTTTGTTAGCCTTCACATATACACACAGGATTTTCCTCAGTAACACTAACACTACTGAGTTGCATTATGGGAAATGTTGGATCCCGTGTTTTTGAAGGGGACTACACGTTAGGACATATCAGCTTCTGCTGCTCTGACTTTGATCATTCTTTTTAACCTCCAGCAGCGGAGATCAGTCACAAGTCCCTCCTAACTCAGGGGACTCGTCCTCCACCACACAGGTCCTGCATATTGCTGTGGAACCGTGTTTCAGTGAATACAAAGATGTAGCAGTTCATATCACAGTGGACACTCATTCTGCCAATCTCCAGGACATCCTGTCTGTAACTGAGTTTTACTGTAATTTTTTTTTTTCTTACAATAATCAATATTTGAGTACACCACCATAGCAACTCAAAATGTTTTATTATAACAACAGTGAACAAATTATTTCCTTTTCATGTTGAGTTTAAGTTGAAATAAAGTTTTGGTTGGATTTTGATTGGGCTGAAATTAGCTGTATGGCTTCATAGCACAAAAGAACAGGAAAAGGATTCTGTTTTTTTTCCACAGAAAACAGTCCTATTTTCACATTTCATAGAAATGAACTCTTAAATGACTATTCTTAATCATGCTAACTGTTCGTGACAAAAGCAATTTTGTACAAATTGTAACACTATCAGTGAAACATAGGAAAGAACAAAATGATTTCCTCATGGCTAACTACTTTAGTTGGTTTGCATAATGCTCCTGCAGCTGTCAGACCATTATTTCAAACCTGTTCAGATATAATGGATATATACTCAACGTATAGTACAAACAAATACCACAGGTATTGCAAAAATCATTTACTATCAGATATTTTCAGTTTACGTTATATAAATAAAACAGGTACAGGATGTATCCAGTTAGAATCATGCTAACATAGCTGTCTTTGATGTCCATCCTATTCAACACTCCAGATGGAGACAGTGTGTATGGAAATAGTGACACTATTTATTACAAAGTATTAAAAGGCCACAAGATCAGGTGAAAATGCAGAACCTGATCCCTCATTACTATTTCACTTTTTACAGCATATCGCCAAACAAATTAGCTATTTAATTAACATTAAGCAACTGCCACACCTGACGCCCTTGGGTCTTCAGGGCCTCTGAGGGTCTGAGCCAGGGTTTGCCTGGCTAATAATAAAGTGTCCATGCAAAGAGAGAGAGACTCCACGGCGATGCTGAGGCAGAGAGAAGCAGAGCAGGTGCAGCCCTCCTGCTCTAGATCGGAGCTGCTCACTGAGGCTGCAGGGTGGAGTACTTTAGGGGGATGTCCAGACCCACTAGGGGACCCACCACACTGAGCCACAGCAACACGTAGTTCACTGTCCTGATCCACACACACACATACAAAAAGTTAGTATTATGAACAATAAGGGCATTTAACAATACTATTTGAGGTAAGCTGCACTTTAAGCAGCACACAATATGATGTCAGGATGATGATGCTGATATGATACTATGCCTGCTGCATGAACCTGGTTGTTTCCACCATCACTGCTAATGATTGATTTAAAAAAATTGTGGGGTTGGAAGGCGTGAAGAGGTGCAGCAGTCTTCCACTGAGTTTTTGGTTTAGTGAACCCAACAGACATCCTACCTGTTTTGGTCCTCAGCTGCCTTCAGCACAGGCCTCATGAACTCCTCTGTTCTACAGGGGTGGAGCATGAAGAAAGGCTGACCCAGCAGGGGATGCTCCTGACACACACACACACACACACAGCCCAGATCTCAGTGAAGATTCAAGGGGGAAGACAACAGTAATAAAGCTGGCGGCTGCATGTTTCCTGGTTTTACCTGCTGAGTGATTGTGCTGAGAGGACTGTTCTGAAGTGGGAGCCTAAGGTTTGGATGAACAGAGCTCCACACCTCCTCTAATGACAGGCTCCTCCCCTCTGACACACAAGCAAGAAACAAAACATCAACACAGGGCGTCCTCCTTAACATTCAGCCACGGCTGGAACATGCAGAAGTACACACACCCTCTGCTACTGCAACAATACTTCACCAGTTAATGCACAAACCATCTACATCAAATGTGTGTGTGTGTGTGTGTGTGTGTGTGTGTGTGTGTGACTGATTGTCTCACCAAGAGTGAAGGCTCTGAAATAGAGCACAGGAGTACAGTAGCTGCAGGAGTACAGGATGTGATACTCGCACTGAAGCACCAGACTGCTGCCTTCAGAGACCGTACAGACCCCATCATCTTCATAATCATCATCATCATCCTGTGTGTCACCTTTGATGATGTCAGCATCAACAAGACCAGACTGTGGAGAAAGAGAGACAGTTGGAGTTGACTATGTACAGCAGCTCGTTCTGGTGCTGGAAAACTGCAGTGATATTTCGTAAAGGTACAGCTGGAGGTGTTGGCGTGTTCTGTCACTCACCTGTTCCTTTTCCTGTTGCTGCCGATCAGGCCAGGAGCGACAGGAAGCGTGCGGCTCTGAGTCGGAACCGGATCCTACCCGGTCCCACAATGAGCTTGAATTAATGACGACTGACCTGAGAGCAGTCTTCCTCAGGTAGCCCTCCTGTGAACCCTGAACACATAACAGAACCTCCCATTAACCACATTCATTGCACTGCAGCTGTGCCCCCCCCCCCCCCCCCCCCTCTCCATTCCCACCTCTCACATTGAAAACCCCTGGTCTAAACTAATGATAAGCATGACAACACAGATGTCCTCACCTGGACAGGCTCCCAGCTCCAGCCGTCTCTCAGCTGGTCTGAGCGCTCCAGAAGAAGCTGACAGCAGCGATGGAAGGTCTCCTCCTCCAGCACGCATGAGCTCATTTCTGTGAGGGAAGATGGTGGAGGGTGAACCCCATACAAGCAAAACAGGCACCACCATAGGGAATAATGGTGCTTAACCAACATGAATTCATTGTGTTGGGTAGAGAGGAACCACGAGGGTCTCCCCAGCAGAGGGTCTGATTGGTCAGCTGACCTGATGGAAAGTCAAAAAACCCAAAAAACTGTGTTGCTGTGGAAGCAGACACACAGACGAGTAACTCCCTAAAGGAAAACCTGTCAGTGAGTAAGTGTCTCAGTGAGGTGCTGAGCCACCATGTGCTGCCAGAACAGCTTCACTGCTCCTTGGCATCGATTCTCCAAATCTTTGGACTCTACTGCAGGGATAAATATATTCGACCTAAAGATATTCCCTCACACTCACACACACACACACATACACACACAGCTTCCGCGTTAGCCACACGCAGAGCACCCACAGCCTGACGGATTAAACTCTTTACCTTTACTCTTTCATCCGACATGTGACGCTGCTGCAGGATCACAGACCCGGAGAGCTCCTCCACACACACACACACACACACACACACACACACACACACACACAAAACCCTGATCAGATCCAGCGGACGTATGTATGTCCACTGCCTGCCTCCTCCTTCGGTCCTTACAGCTGAGAGTAGTCTAGCGTAATGTTTCTCTTCCGGGTCGCGAGATCATGTGACTTCTGTAATTACGTTGCTCAAGTCAGACGATAGATGCGCGAGTAGAGACACCGAGGGGCTCAAGAGCTCCGCGCCAGGGGAGGCGGTTACAAAACCGGGTTTCATTCAGAGAGAGAGAGACGCAAGGGATGTAACTACAAAATAAAACAGGAAATATTAAACCGAAAACACAGAGACCAAAACAAGAGTCAGTAAGGGGTTTGATCATGACAGCCTGCCTTTGACTAGGCCCTCTTATACCCAGTTTACCTAAACAAGACAAGACTGATCTTTCAACAAAACCTGTTACAGCCAACCTCCACAGGATGGACCTTAGGTTTCCAACCATGCTCTCTGCCTCCATTGCCAGGATGAGCAAGACAACCAAGCAAACTTAATCTGTTGATGAGAACTGTGAGATATGCATGAAAGCTCTGGGAAGTGTGTGACGAGTCTTATGGTTTGTACCCTAGCTTGTGTTAATGTGCCTACTGGTTCATTACACTCCCATTTCTACTTCGGTTTTCAGTATCACCTATAATGATGATAATAATACCCAGCAAATACACTTAACCACTACACTTAATCACTAAAGAACGGGCTCCCATCCCCTTGCTCTGTAGTAGCAGCAGGTGAGTCTGTCTGGGGCAACAAGCATAGTGACCTCACATGGCTGTTACGCTTTGTTTCCACAACAGCCGTCCATACGGCCTGATTTTGTGTGAGAGTCTGTGATGACAAGGATGCTTTCTCTGTAGCCTGGTCTCTCACCGTTGCTAGGTAACAGTGTGGGGGTTTGCCTACATGACAACACAGAGCCTCAGAAGCTGTGTAAGGGTGGGTGTATGTGCGTGTGTGTATGTGTGTGTGTGTGTGTGTGTGTGTGTGGGTGGGTGGGTGTGTGTCATGGCAGAGAAACAGCACTGTCTTTTAGAGTAGTAGGCACACACTTATTCAGATTCAGAGAACTGTCATTGTCATTCCCTCTACGTTCAGGTACGAGATTTCATTGCACGAGCTCAGAAGATCACAGTGTTTTGTTGTTAGATGTAGAGAAGGAAAACCACAATAAGGTACAAGAAAAATAAATTACTATAAAAATAAGGATAAAATAACATAAAATGCAAAGTATTTACAAAGTAACAAAGTAAGTCTTTTCAGCGAGACTGTGCATAGTAGAGGATGAGGATGGTAAGAATACACACACACACACATACACACACACACACACACACATATATATATATATATATATATATATAACAACAGTGATTCTGGGCCTTGGACTGAAGAGTTGATGTCAGGTTGGGTGACATTTCCTCTTTTTCACAGACATGTTGTTGTTTGGGAAACTGGAGATAATTTCCCAGTGTGGAAATGTGCAGTGGGTTGCTCAGTTCAATGCAGCTGTGTCCTTTTTCTTTCCAAAAAAAGGTAAAATTCACGTCAGAGAACAGAATGGCTCCAGAGCTGTCCTACGACTTGGCCAGCACACATCACATAACATCACACCACACCACATCACAGTGGTGGTTCATGTCCCTATGCTGAACATCAATTTCAAGTGGAAAGCCTGAAACTCACAATGCAATTTCACCACCTCTCCTCCAGACTCCTAAACTTTACTGCACATCCGGGATGCCCTTGCATTCTTCCCACCAAGACTGGAGCCCTATTGGATGGAACTTCACACAGTTTCTCCCATAGGAGATTGACTTTGACCGTGAGTCATAAAGCAACGGGGAGGGGGGTTGCACTTCCTCAGGAGATACTGCGCTGGGGGCAAATTTCAGCAGATTGTCGAAGATGGCGCCCAGGCACCTATGGTCCTCAACAATCTCCATGGGTTTCCTGTGGGTAATGGTGATGGGTTGCTACAGTTAGCTCCCTCTGTTGGTGGGAGAAGGTCACTACCATCTTTTTTGGTTGGTTCACATTAAATTCCAGGCAGGAGCACAGCATGAAGAGCTAAGTTATGTTGCTGTGAGGGGCCTGAAAGCATAGACAGGAGGACTGTGTCTTCCGCATCTTAACTACGTGACAGTATGGCTCGGTGGACCTGTAGGCGTCGGTGTAGGGGATGAAGGAGGCTGACGAAGGTGTGGTTGACAAGCATTCAGCAACAGCTGCTCAGCAGATCTCAGGCTCCGAGGCCAAAGTGTAGGGAGATGGAGGGTCAGCAATGCATGGTGGGGCAAGGCCCGTCTGTGACCTTTAAATCAAGCAATAAAGGTTTAAAGTCAATTCTGACTTCTGAAACAGGTAGCCAGCAAAAGGGGGCCAGAACAGGAGAAACATGAACATATTTTCTAGTTCTTGTGGAAACCCTGGCAGCAGTATTTACAGACCAGCATTGCACAGTATAAAGTGAAGAGGTCTGATGGATTTATGGACAGATATTTATGCGTATTGTCTGAATAACAGTGAAAAGAAGTGCTGCAAGTGTGACATGAGACAGAGGTCACTGGAGCACTGAACAAATCTCATTCTGCATCCATTAGCCCTCAAATACCTCTCATCACAACCGTACACACAAAAAATGGATGGCCTGTTGTTCGTTAACAGTTTCATCCTTCATCTGCTTTTGACTTCCTCCTGCTCTCTCTCTCTCTTTCTCTCTCTCCATGTGATTGTAACTAACTGATTCTTAGAGTGTGAAGTGGGTTTGGTTTTCACTCAGCAGCAGCTAACCTCTTTGATTAGACAGAGTTCAGAAACACACACACCACTTGCCAAGGAGGCACATATAATCACATCTGCTTTGGTCTGGCTCTCCCTAACACAAGCTCACAGAAGCATGCAGTCAGCCATGCACACCCACACACACGCTGATTAAACTGGGACTGCAGACAGAGTGGGACAGTTTGATGAATGAAATCACTTGTATCAGGAGAGTTTAATAGGAAGCTCTCCATGGTTAATAATCACCTCTGTTCCACTGGTGTCATAATATGCCTTTTTTTTTCCAAAGGATGATTGTGTTTGACTTCAAGGTCACAATATGATCCACCAATTATTCACGGAGGAGAGAATTAGTCATCTTTAGAGGTATTGGTTGGTGCTGTTAAACTCCCCCTGCTTCAAGTCTTTATGCTAAGCTAAGCTAAGCTCCGGGCTCCACCTTAGTACTTTGTACTGCTCCTTTAATGCCCATGGTTTTGAAGTGAGATGTTGAACAGCCACACGTTGGTGTAATTTTCAGGTGTACTGTCCAAATACTTTGTTCAGTACTCAACACATGCTTAATGTTGAATAGTGAAAGCTGAAATTTGTGGATGTTTACCAGGTAGGGAGTGTCTTATGACAAAGGCTCACGAGTTGCATCATGGGAACCGTAGGATCCAGCTTTTTGGACAAGCATGACCTCTATTGGGGACTAAAAGTTGGGATGTCTCCGCCTCTTCTGCATCAATTTGGACCGTTCTCTTGCACCACCTTTATGCAATACTATATACCTGGACTGTAACAATAAAGAAATGACCTTAAGGTTTCATGTAGTAGATGTTTTCAGTAATTAGATGTCAGTAATTAGAATGGAAAGATTCGCCCTCCTTTTCAATGAGACATGGGATGCTGTCCATGTGGCCTGACAGCTGTCAAAGACAACACACGCACTGGCCCTTTAACGAATGGACGGCTCCATTCATATTCATAGGGGAGAACATAGCGGCTAACGGTCAGATGGGACTCAAATTTCATAGAAATACAGGGAGTCATGAGGATGTACTGGAGAGACTCACACACACAGTCTGCCTGCGAGAGTGGAAATGCCTACAGCTGCTGTCAGATGCGGTCAAGGAGCAGTCCGCACCACTCGGATTCTCCCGCTCAGAGGCATCTATCTGTGTCAGTGCAGACCCTGAGCTGCTGGCAACTGCGTCAAGGCACACAGCCTTTGGACAGCACTAACCGGAAACTATGTGACCTTCAAAATAAAATCCAGACTTATTGAATTGCTTTTTAAAATATCAAATTTGTCTGTTTTTATATCATTTCATTACAAAGTCTGAATTCTGGATCGACAGCTCCCCTTTCCATTCTTTTTAAAGAAATAACTTTAAACAGTGTTAGGACTTGATTGAGGGTTAATTGTTTATAAATTACAGCAGACCATAGCAGTTTTTTAATTGCAGCATATTCGGGCTGTACCGTAGAACAGCATCCATCAGGGTTACACAATAAACATGCTGTTGGGGACACTGTCTAGGGACAGTGTTTTAAGTGGTTGACTCAGTCATGTGTTTAAAATGAGACTCCTTCCCTCGTTTAATTTCCATAGGAATGAACAATGTCAGGCTTTGTTCCTATTACTCTGGCCAAACATCTTCCCAAATACCCCAAATCAAAGTCAGCAAAGTTTTCAAATGCCTGATTGAAGAGCAACAGTCGGGTGTTATTTTGGAAGCACTGACCGGAAAGTGCAGCCTTGTTGCCGAGCGGTGTTGACAGAGCTGCTGAGGGCTGGGAACAGGATGCTGTCAGGCCGAACAGACGCACCGACCTAATGGAGAGAAACCGCAGCAGCAGCATCCTTTGTTTTCTGGAAATGGATATCCAGGTAAGGACGGCTAACTAGCTCAGCCGTGATGCTAAGCTTGTCTGCCTGCCAGGCCGAAATATCATTGACGCTGTGGACGTGACGTAGGACCTGTCTTTTTCTTCATTTCCAGTCTTGTCGAAAATATGGCTATTGTTCGGCTCGCTGTCAGACACAGGCAAGCAGCCCAGACGAAGGCATGTAAACGCAGCATTAGTCCTCAGAGCCGAGGGGCTGATGTCGGGGCTTGTTTGTGTAGCACTGTGTTATGTAAGCGGCACTGAGTTTGGCTGTGTAGGTAGGGTAGGGTACGGAGGCTTGCTCCCAGGCTCAGCAGCACCACATTCGGAGCTGTACTACATCCATGGCTGCGCTGCTGTGACGGTGGGGGGGCTGGGGGGTTGGCATTTCATTGCACCACCGCTAGAGAGCACGCACACGTGCGCGCGCGTGCACGGAAGCCCGCACGCAGGTATAGTTGGTAAACAGTTCCCGACAGATGTCCCATCTGCTTCACACTCTGAGGTGGTTCGGACATCTCCACGCTTTGACGGTGCTCGGTGGACTTTTCGTCTCCCGTCTTATGTGAACCAGTGTACATCAGGCTGTGACTCTGGAGGTGACAGTCCTGTTTGGTCCAAGATGTAATGTGAAGTAGTGCTCCATCTTAATTACTTTAGAATCTGACCATTATTTTCTTAAACATGTTCATAAAATAACTGTACAACCAGCCAGGAGTCCAGTATTTATAATGAACTTAAACCAAGCAGTAGAGCAAGTGGTGTAGTTTAAGCTTTGGCATTCAGTTCAGTTAATGCTCATGCTCAGTCAATACTCACTCTGTTGTTTGTTAAATATTACACAGCTCAGTGTCTCTGCTCTTTACAAGATAGGCCACATAATAATAAGTGAGGACCCACTGTAAGGCCTTGCTGTATATAATCAAGGTTTTATGCAACTTATTATGTCAGTGAACTGAATCATGCCTCCAAACCAATGCTCTGTAAAATCAGCACGAGTCAGTGACCGACAGTAAAAAGGCTGGAGCCAGTGGAGCCGTTGGAGGTTTTGGGCCCCAGGGCGTTTGCCCCCTTCCATGGTGCCAGGTCAGAGGACTTGGGCTGAATATCGGATATTCAGCGTTCTTGATGTGGGCTTTCCCAGAATGAAGGCAGAGTGATAGAGACAGTAGATAGGTGTAAGTTACATTGCTAAGACACCAACAACCAATCGCATCACAGAAACAAAGCTGTTTCTAACCAATCAGATGTCGACAAATTTTTTAAGTCTGAGGGAATTGTGAAGCTCTGCACAATTAGTGGCTCCATTTATTCCATTATTTATATGAATTAAAAAAAAAAACATTGTCGTGTTTTGACCATGCCAGCACTGTGTGTTTGAGAGAATTGAGACAGAGGCTGTTAAAACATACTGACAACTAACTGGTCATGATCCATAAGGATTTGAATGTATGTTGGAAAAACACGTTTGTAAAGCCCTGTTGAGACCTGGTGTTAACATGTGTCTCAGGACATCCTGTCACAGGTGGACACACCTCTGAGCCCACGTGTGAATGCGTCCAACATGCATTCAGGACACATTTAAGAACCGATCACTCTGACCGCGTTCAGAGGTGGTCTGGGCTGCATGATGCCACCTTCTTTTAGGAGTGAACACAAATGTTCCGTGTGACGGACCCGGGCGGCCAGAGGAATGAGTTGTCACGGTTTAGTAGATTGAGTTTTAGTTATCCAGATTGCAACCTCATGAATGATGAGTGCTTATTGGACAAAGCCTAACGGGGAATCTCCAAATGTTTTTCTGGTAAAAATGAATTGAACCAGAGCTCTCAGTAACTGTGTGAGCTCTGCCTCTAAATATGCAGCTAAAGTTAGTACGAATTGTCAGAGGGGGGTCAGATGCCCCTGCTCTGCTCGGGGGGATGAGGCAAAGCTGAAACCGTTCATCAGTCTGTCCTTGTATTCATAATACTGTTATCACAACAGTTGCCAAAAGTCAACAAACACTTGTGCTGTACTTGGATTTTTTTTTTTTTTTTTAAGGTTAAGACTGTACTCGCACCGTTTTTGAGAAATGAGAATTGAGTTAATGACTCAAAGTGGTGACTCATTTGTCTGCACATTGTTTGTGCAAAACAAACATAATTTATTCTCAAACACAAAATTCTATTTTGTGTGCACAAACAAATTGAAATAGTCTTATTCATATCCAACACAATGTTCTAGAGTATTCCCTACAGGCATCAGCCAGTGGGTACACCATCATACTGTTTGTTTAATTAAATGCCCAACCTGAGTAGTTCATGGGAAATGTGAAGGTATTATGGGCAGCATACGGAATAGGCTGTGCAACAGCGTTCACATGTAGCCCCACAGGATTAACCAGTAAGTATTTAGGTTGGCTTATAACACTTCCTTGGCCGTGGTCACTTTGTTTAACTCGGTTCTGTCATCAGTCTTCTCCAGCTTTCTAATGACTCTGCCAGGACAGCAGTTAATAATGAATGGCTAACGCTTGATTGTGGACGTGGAACTCGGTGCTGTTTTTTCCCTGAATGAGGTGAATTCCTTCTCAATCCATGTAGTTGACTGTACAGCAGCAGCTTTTCTTGTTGTACCCCATGTTGTATATGCTCAGGTGGGAGCGACACCACCTTGCATGCAGAGTTGTTTTGCTCATTGCAGCCCTTCGACCTAGTTACAGAGTCAGGGAAAAGTCATGGAATTTTACAGTGGGAACGGTGCTGACAGTGCACCGCTTCTGTCTTGATGAGTAATGCTGGATAATTTAGTCCAGGCAAACACAAACAGTCAGGGCTTTTCCTGGCTCTGTGTGGAGCTTCTGCTTTAGACTCAGGGCTGCAGGCTCCAGGAACAGTTGATTTGATCAGATTTGTGGAATATTCGAGGGTGAAATCTTTTTCTTTTCTTTTTTTTTTTTTTTTGACTAATGTTGCACTTGAACTGCAGAACTTCAACTATTAGCAGTTAATGTGTCAGTTAATTGATTAGTCTATAAAATGGCAGAAAGTAGTGAAACGTGCCAAATCTCAGTTTCCAGGGACGTGCTCTAAAAAGTACATACATATGAAACTGCACTGCAGAGGCACAGTTCACCATGGAACCGTTTACAGTCACTGAAATCAGCATCTCTAATCTTTCAAATAAATCGTTAAACACTCTACAGAAGCAAGCAAACTCTGGATCGGAGAATGCAAAAGAAAATGTCTGTTCACTCAGTGAACATGATGAACCTGCACAGCAGATGTACTGCAGAACACGCGGGAGCTGTCCAGCTCAGGCTGGGCTGAATAAAGAAATACAATAAATGTAATAGTTTATTTCTATTTTTATTTTACGGTACAGTTTTTTCGGGACGTTCCGGGGACAATGGTGAAAGGAGTTGTGGCCCTTCAAAGAATATAGTGGAGAAGGTGTTGTTTTACCAGTCAGACTGAAGCACGGACCCACCCTGCTCTGTTAGGGCTGTTTGCACGGTGGTGTTGTTTTTAGTTGTCAGTATTTAGCAGTTTTAGCTTTTCTCTTAGCTGCACTGCTTATGATCAGCACAAAGGGTCTAAGCAATGTCTTCGCGATGGACAGGTCCTTACTGTTTGTCAGAAATTCTGCTCATCTGTTGAGAAACCATAGGAGCTGAGCCGGTGTTGTCAGTCTGATTTTACAATATCACTTGTCTACTTATGTAACCCTCTGATTTACCATGTGACATCACACACATACACACACATTCTTGTCTTACTGTCTTCATGAAGACACTCTAGCCCCTTACACTAACCTTACACCATCCCTCCTGAATGCCTGACCTTTTACCCCCCATTCTTTCCAGCGAATGCATGTGTGCGTGTGAATTTCCAGTAGCGACTTTTGATTTGTTGAAGTCACAAACTGTATTGTATTTGACTTTAGCGCCTAAACATGAATTCGTTTCATGAGGAAATGCCTTGTTGCTGTGACCTCCTGTGTGCACTGGTACGGTTTCCAGTCGGGGCAAGGATCAGCAACTCAAGAGTGTGGTGAAATTTTTCTCACACTCAAGTGGTTTCTGTTTTTCACTGTCAGTCAGGCTCGGTCACATTTCGTTATGCTTTCATTATGTGGTAAAACAGAGAAGCTGACACAGTGTAGAGCTCACTACTTGTGCTGCTGAAATGAGATCAGTTTAGTAAGAGTGATAATGATAATAGCCATGCTGCACCACATAGAAAGGACACTGCCTACTACAGCTACGTTAGCCTTCTTTCTCCATTTCTGTCCTTAGTTCCCTGCCATTGTAAAGATCTAAGATCTGGAGCAGTGGATATGTGCTGACAGGGCTGTGTAGCTGTTGCAGGTGCAGACAGAACGATGTGGGAGGGTTAGGGCTGGATATTTGGTTAATTCATTGATTTATAGATAATATATTTTATTAAGAAATATTATCTGGATAATATCAGTCTTTTGCCATGAGAAATATGATGCTGCTAATATTTCTGACAGCTGTAGCCTGAAAGGATGATTATACAGAGAGTTGATTTTAATGCAGAAGAGATACATTTATTGTAAATAATCAGTTTATGACATTGTTTGAAAACTGTGTCCCAACACTGTAGTGGAGGTGCCCACAAATGTGTTGCACTTGTCGTCTGTGCTTTCACCGTTGATAGTGGGACAGAGCAGTGTGGGGGCTGGGGCTGGGGCGGGGATGGGGGGGGGGGATGGGGATCTTCCAGATGGCTGCCCCAATCAGATTAGACATTTTAAATCTTTCTACTTTGCCACCACTGAAAACAAAGGCGAGCGGGCGAGTGTTCTCATCTGAAGTAGAGCACCAAATGGTCTCAGTAATTCCAGTAATTCTCATTTCTTGTGATTAATTTATGTGCAAATGTTGCAAATAGCAATTGTTTGCCGGTAGGAAAACTAGGCCCCTCTCAGTCCTCAGAGCCGTCAGGTCAACAGCAGCCCTGCTCATGGGATCATCGTGGTGTTTAGCTTAAAGGTTCATGACTTTAAAATGATGTTGTGTGACTTTTAAAACAAGAAGTAACATAATTCAACTTATTTGGTCTGGTGTGACCAGTAGTTTAATTAAAAACAAGCAGTTTTTGTATAGAAGCTACTGCATCCCTGACTGTACTGAGTCAGTTATTAGGAAAGGCTTGTTCTAATGCATTTTAGCGTGTTGTATGTAAATACTTTTAGAGATATAACATATAATCATCTCAGTGGTTTTGTCTCGGAGGCTCTCAGTTAGGTCGCCTTGAAGCAGTGATTGCTTTATAATAAAATATATGTAAATATGATTTAGGTGTGTGAGTTAAAGGATTCTAGTTGTTTGCCTTCTGAGTCCGTTACTGCCAGCTGTTCACACCAAACTGATTTTAAACACTATCAGCAAATCTGTATATATTGGTGGGAATAGTCATAGTGTGTAGGGATGCATCGTTCCAGTCTGTTAGAAGTTATTAAGTGTTTCAGATACTGATTAAACATGACAGATTCCCATTAAATACACTTTTCTGTTCTGCTCTCATCACTTATAGCAGTAAGCTAACACACATAAAGCTATTGGCAATACTCTTCCACTTCCTGCACATGCTTCACAATGAATGCATCCCAATGTAAAGACCGTGGTAGTCCTTTACTATGAAACCACAAGTGGTGACGATGTCTTTACAGGTTTGCAATTAAGTGGAGTAAAGTCTTTTCTGTGAGGACGCACCGGACAGTGAGAGCTCCACTGACTCCTGCTCTCACCACTGCTCACAGCAGCTCTGTCTGTCAGGTCTGTACCTGTTTACCTATAGTTAGGAAATCTGAGATCTGTAGTTACAGCCTCAGATCAATTCCACACATTGACGTTGACAGATCCGTATCTTGGTAGATACCCTGAGTTTGGTTCTCAGCATACAGCAGAAGCCCGATTAGTGCGTTCCTAATTTGTGGAGGTGTTTGTGCTTGTTTTGCCCAGACTACACTAAAAGCTGCTCACTGACACTCACAGCCAGGGTGATGCAAGACTCTATAATGACCATATGGACGTGTTGCTTGTGAGAAAGAGTTTAGGAATGACAAATCAGCGGTCCTTGTTGCCTGCTGGGCACTTTGCCCTAGACGCATCTGACAGCCTGTTTGCCTTCCCTAGTACAGCTGTGGCCAAAAGGTTTTTTTTTTTTTTTTTTTCACAAAGTTTGCTGCTTCAGTGTTTTTAGATCTTTTTTTTGTCAGATGTTACTATGATGTACTGAAGTATAATTACAAGCACTTCCTTAGTGGCAAAGGCTGTTATTGACAGTTACATTAAGTTTATGCAAAGAGTCAATATTGTGTTGACCCTTCTATTTCAAGACCTCTGCAGTTTGCTCTGCCATGCTGTCAATCAGCTTCTGGGCCACATCCTGACCAATGGCAGCCCATTCTCAATCAATCAATGCTTGGAGTTTTTTTTTGTCCACCCACCTCTTGAGGATTGACAACAAGTTCCCAATGGGATTAAGGTCTTGGGAGTTTCGTGGCCATGGACCCAAAATTTCAATGTTTTGTTCCCCGGGCCACTTATCTATCACTTTTGCCTTATGGCAGGGTGCTCCATCTTGCTGGAAAAGGCATTGTTCATCACCAAACTGTTCTTGGGTGGTTGGGGGAAGTTGCTCTCGGGGGATGTTTTGGTACCATTCTTTATTCATGGCTGTGTTCTTAGGCAAAATTGTAAGTGAGCCCACTCCCTTGCCTGAGAAGCAACCCCCCCACACATGAATGGTCTCAGGATGCTTTACTATTGGCATGACACAGGACTGATGGGAGAGCTCATCTTTTCTCCTCCAGACGAGCTTTTTTTTTTTTTCGGATGCCCTCAAAAAATCGGAAAGGGGCTACACCAGAGAAAATGACTTTACCCCAGTCCTCGACAGTCCAGTCCCTGTACCTTTGGCAGAACATCAGTCTTTCCCTGATGTTTTTCCTGGAGAGAAGTGGCTTCTTTGCCACCCTTCTTGACACCTGGCCATCCTCCAAAAGGCTGCCATTTCTGAGTAAGCTCTGCACTGGTGGTTCCCCAGTCCCACAGCTGATGATCCGATACATGGTTGATTTAGGTGCAATCTTACTAGCAGCAATATCCTTGCCTGTGAAGCCCTTTTTGTGCAAAGCAATGATGACTGAACGCGATTTCTTGCAGGTAGCCATGGTTAACAGAGGAAGAACAATGATTTCAAGCCACCACCCTCCTGTTAAAGCTTCCAGTCTGTTATTCTAACTCAGTCAGCATGACATCTCCAGCCTTGTCCTCGTCAACACTCTCTCCTGTGTTAACGAAAGAATCACTGACATGGTGTCAGCTGGTCCTTTTGTGGCAGGGCTGAAATGCTGTGGAAATGTTTTTTTTGGGGGGGGGGATTAAGTTCATTTTCATGGCAAAGAGGGACTTTGCAAAGAATTGCAATTCATCCGATCACTCTTCATAACATTCTGGAGTATATGCAAATTGCCATAATAAAAACTGAGGCAGCAGACTTTTTGAAAATTGATATTTGTGTAATTCTCAAAACCAAGCCACTGCTGTACATTTGAATTCACAGTGTTCACTGTCACATTTGTTCTTTGTGTGTTAGGTCAGTGTTGGCTAAAATTTACTGACCAAAGGTTTACTGTATTTCATGTCTGTTGAAACATGACAGTTGATTTCAACAATATCAGATAAGTAACCTGGTCTAACTTGTGTTCTTCTCTGAAGACATGTTTCAGAAAGGGGTAGGGGGTGTGGGATGGGTGTCTGGGATTTGAGGCCATCTTATATTCAGGTCAGTATGGTGTTTTTTTTTTTTTTCCTAACCCTAACCCTAAACATGGCTGGGTCCTGATCTCAGTAGAGACGGATGCTACTGCATCATCCACAAGCTGTGACTTCTGGACAGGGATTACTGAGATGTATGTGTTCATCAGAGCGCGTTTGTGCCATTCATGTGGTGAGTTGATGTTACATAAGGTGGATTTTTCTTTTTTACTGTAGCATCTGCAGTACAGTGAGGATAGTGAGGCTGCAGAGAACATCTGCTTTTGTATCTGTCATAGTTTATTTTAGCAGCTGCACTGTTGTGGATGTTTCCAGGAGTTCACATCACTGACATTTTCTTTCTTTATATTTCAGCAATTGCTTAATATATATCAGATATGTATGATAACATGTAAAGATTGAACATTTATTTTGTGTGATACAGCTACATATACAACTACATATACTGCGGCACAATGACTAAACGTGCCTGCCGTCAGAGATTCTGTTATACCATTCTCTTGTATCTCTCCCTTCAGGGTCTTCTGGTGTATAAGAAAACTCATACAAAGCTTATTGTCTTGACATTGATGCCTGCTTAGCAAAATGTTTTGTGTAGAATTGAATAGAATTTGGTTTTCACAGAACAGCAGCAGCATTACCAGCAAGGGGAACAGAATCACGATAGTGATGTGACATGAATTAAAATACAGGTACTCATTTTGTTTAAATGAATTGCAAATACAAAGTTTTGTCTAGAGTAAGAGATCTGGCACCAACATGAACATCCCATAATCAAACATCCCATTACAGTACTCTGTTTTATGAAACCATATCAAGTTCATGCAAAATACTGGTTACTCCTTGCAAATGTTTCAGGGGGTTTCCAGCTGTTACATGACAGCATCCATGTCCTATATGTGTCTGTTGGTACAGTATGTGTGGATGTGTTTTAGTTGGATTAATGTCCAGCAGGTGCTGCTACTGTACTGCCCATTGGTTGGCCATCTCTCTGTGTTTGCCTCATCAACCAGTTTAATTACTTAGATATTTATACTACACTGATATTTTACAACCACATGCGTCTGTCACTTGGAAGTGGACTGATGAAGGACTTGTTTTGATTAGGTTTTGCATGTAAACAACTAACTTCTCCTTTAAGCTGGCACCTTTATCCTTCACAGATTGGCCCTACACACGCCATGCAGTCCCAGCAGCCATCTTTGGGTCCGCCATCTTGTTTGTAGTTTCCTTTGTTTACACTATGAGGCCCCAGCTGTCATTTTGAATTAACCATTTAGTTTTTGCCTGTTTTCACCACACCTCCATGTAGTACAATTCATTAGATTAGATATTGTCTTTGTTACCTTCTAAATAACCCTAATGCTAATGCTAAGTGCTTAAATGCTATTTTACCCCCCCTCCCAGCCCCACACTCTCAAAAACAAAACAAAAAAAAAAACAGTTTTTCCCCTTCCAAATTGTTGCACTTGATGTGAGCCACAAAATATTGACTGTATAAGGATTACAGGATCACAGAATTATTTCAGTCAATAACAAATCATTACATGTGTGTGTGGTGACTGGATTGAGGCCACCAAAGCCACCGAGTTCAGCAGGCTAACTGTCTATCTGTGGCGCTCAAAACCTGGACTGGATTAACCTTTGTGTCTCTCTGATCTAGTTAGCAGTACTTCTGTTGCAGTGCAGCTAACACTATCACTAATCCCAGAGCTACGGTGGCCCAGACAGCTCCACGCACTGCAGCGCAAGGAAACACATGATAACAGACAACATGCAAGCAAATTAAGAAAACATCTGCATCATTGAAAACACGGGCACTGCTAATACACACAACATACTCTTTAGTTCCACCCATTTCATGACAGGAATATTCACTCTCAGGCCAGGTTCAGGTCTCATGCTCATGTTCTCAGGAACCCAAACTGCGATGGTAGATGTCCAGTGTTCTTGTTATGTAGACTGTCCTCATCAGAAAACTACAGCTTTGGTAATTTGTCCGATCCCTTAACATACTGTGCATTAGTGCAGTTGTGAGAAGAATTACTGTCCTGTTTAGAGGTGAAGGTGGAAGTAGCAAAGGCATTGTTACAAACCATCTTAGGTGGAGGTCATGATCAAGAAAGCAAGGGTGGGGTTGGGCGGCTACTCCCATGGACATACATGAGGAAAATCTGTTCCCCTAACCTTTGCCGTATACAGCAGGTTTAGTCATCTACGCTTAACTGAACAGTGAAATTGGCATGCTTACCCTCAACGCTCACATTTAATGACTTAGAACGGTTCACATGGGTCATGTTAAAAGCCACTGACACTGACTGGCAGCCTTTTCTGTGGTTGAGGTATGAACACTTTACTGACACTCACCAGTTGGAGATGAGCAGTTCATCACCGGATTTGAAAAATTGACTGTCATCATTCTGACATTGAAGAGAATGATGGATGTACCTGGTTTACATATGGCTGAGGCTTTTTCTTCCCTAAGCAGGCTTTGGAAATCAGTTTTTGATCATTTTCATGGTAATAAAAACACCATGCATTTACTGAAGGAAGAAATTAGTATGAATGAATGATTACTGGTAATGCCCAAAATATACCCTGAGAGATACTGACACTAGTCACGGCTGACAGAGAGTTAAATGCAGTGTTTTTTGTCGCAAAAAAAACAATCCTTTAGTTCTAGCTGCGCCATCCATCTATCAAATGAAACAGTTGCTTTCATTACTGAGATGACTGTTTTTTCAGTTTGATGATTAATCGTTTCGACTATCAGAAATAATGAAAAAAACAAATCCAAATGTACCAATTTGATGTCATCAGTCTGCTTGTTTGTCCAACCAGCAGTCCAAACCCCAGAGATTAAACTAACAACAAAATGAAATGGGGGGGAAAAACAGCAGAACCTGGAACCAGAGAGTGGCTGCCATTCTTGCATTAATAAAAGACTTAAAAATGAATAGATTTTTAAACATTTTTGACTGGTCATTTTCAGTCAGTTTATTAATTCTAAGGGTTATTCTGAAATTAGCACAGCTTCACAGTAAACACAGCTTCCTTATTCATTTCATTGAGAGCACACCAAATGTGATGACACAGAGGGACATTGTAAACAAAATGGCTCATCATCTGACGAAAGCTTTGTTGCAAAGCATCATCTTGCAAGACGACATGATGGCTGATCAAATATGGCCAGGCTGGGTGAAGGAGGAAAAGGAGGTAGATAGAGAAACAAGCACAAGACTACAGGCGAGAGAGGACACAGAGTAATGACATGTAATAATGGCTTTATAAATGTGAGAGTGGGTCTGAGGAGAGAGTTGAGTTGCAAGTTGAGGAGTAGGTTGGATATAGGTCTATAGTTCACTAAAGCGTCAGGGTCAAGAGAAGGTTTTTTTAAGTAGAGGTTTGATTACAGCAACTTTGAAAGCCTGCAGAACATATCCTATTACTAAAGAGAGATTGATCTGATCTAGTATGGAAGTGCCAATCAATGGGAAACAATTTGAGTGAAGCCCTTTCAAAAGTATTTAGGTAGTAGTAGTGTCTCTTCCTTGTTTGCTTCTCGTAGGGATTAGTCTCTGAACTGAACTTGGCACTACTTCCTCTGGCACTCCAGTAAACATCACGCAGGCCTGAAGCACACCACAGGCCAAACTACCAAGCTGCTTCCTCAGGCCTACTCCTCTCCTACCCCTCTCTCTCTTCCTCATCCTTTTTCTTAGAGATGTCAAGTCTCCTTACCCTGGTTACCAAGAGCAAACCGTGCCAGTGTCAGATCAGAAACTAATCCCAAACAAGAAAAACATGGAAGAGGTGATATTGTTAATGTACTGTACCTCTAAAGTGGTGTCTTATGTTTACTGAGCCTATTCATTTCTAAACACCGTTATTATTATTTGACTGAGTTTTTACAGGGTGTGCTGGTGAATAAAAAGTTGTCCTTAACTGGTATAGTGATTAAGGAGGCAGGGTAATTCTCTAAGATGTGACCTGTGACTCTGTGCTAAACTCATTAGCTTGGGCAGACATCAGCTTAGCTGTTGTGCTTTTTACCTGAACCAGCGCTTCATCAGTGCCTCACCACCGCTGCACAGGGGCTGAGGAGTTCTCAAAGTTGTAGACACATTCTTCTTGGATTTCTAAAGACTTGTCCTAAAATGTACATTTTTGGGGGGTCAATTTCTTGACATCCGTCTCTGAAGCCCTTTATGTCTGCATATACATTTTGTGCACATAATTTGTTGCTAATGGTGGACTAACTTTTAGCTTATTGTGGGCCGAGGTGGACCTACTGTTGCCATGGGCAACAATGTGTACTGTGATTCTGTGCTTCCTCATTCGGCAAGTTATCAAATGCTTGATAACTGTGTGGAACTCCAGGAACTGCTCTTGTGGTAAGTCCACCTGTCTGAATGGAGTTTATGGAGCGTGATGAGAGAGCATAAATGTCCATTAAGTCAAAGAACTGTCAAATGAAACTTTTATGTAGCTTGGGTATCAGTCACTTTGGATAGCAGTGGTCCAGGGATCAGATGTACCACTCAGTCCCCAACAGCAGGTTAAAGATTTTCTCTGGTGGGACTTAGTCCAATTTTCCAGATGTGACTCTCCTGTCTTTTGAAAAGGTTCTGGAAAATACTGTTCAGTTCCATTAATCATCAAATCAAATCCAAACCTCAAAGATGTATGTACAGTCTATCTCTAAATCCTATCTAAATGTCCTGCATGGATACTTAAAGCTGTGTGGAAATGAATAGGTCCCATATGAGTGGCTTTGAGTCATGACAGTTCAAAGAAACTGTAACAGGAATAATTAGTCTGCATGGACCTGCTGCCGTTTACAGGACAGAGATACCAGGCTGATGACTTGTCAGCAAAAACTTTGCTCAGGATGGGATGGAAGGATATGGGATGTCATTTATGTTTTTCTACAACATGTGTAATCATGGCACCTTTGTACGTGGTGCAGGTGTTTTATTATTCTTGTTCCACAGTTTTATAACTGTGAAATGTGTTCACATTATAATTATACTTATAATGTGCACTTATAATGTGTATATAATGTGTTTATATACAAGTATCTTGCTTACTTGTTGAATGCAGAAGAAATTTTAGTTTCCAGGATAAATTCTGAGAAACACTGTTTGCAGCATTGGTATTTATTACGGCTGGGTATTGTGATGGGTGTCATGATACGATACATACCTCGATACATGGGTCATGATACGATACGTACCTCACTACAGTGCAGTATGCTACAATTTGATACAATGCCAATGTAATAACGATATATAAAGCCCTATATCGCAATACTCAACATCATTTACTCAAAATCTTTGAAAATACACCTTGCTATGTGCCACTTAGATAATCTAATAACGGACAGGCTCATTTCATCGTTGTTCACCGAGTTGACAAACTGTTATGAATAACGTTGATACTGAATACATTTATCTTCAATTTATAATAATAAATAACTCGACGCGATGTTGTTTCCAGTATGGCTCTTGTGTATGGCCATGTGATACAACATGTGAGACAATTCCCAGTCCTCAGATATGTGGTGAGATGTAATTGCGACGTATGATTCAGTAGCTCCCGATGTCCATCAGTCGCACGTCAGGGCCACTCTCTTTGCGGAGCTACGAGATGTTTTAACCTTTTTCTTTACTTCTTCGTACATCCTGGGCACTGCTACATCTGTCATGTATCTGCGAGTTGGGATAACGTACCACGACTCCAGTGTGTTTACCATTAGCCTGAAAAGCATGCGTTTTTGACAACGCTATAAGGCTGAAGATCATCATATACCACCACCGAATCTGTAATCTTCTGTGCACGAGCTAACGTACATGGAAGCTTGTAAGTTTAATTAGTTTGCCTTGGGTCCACGGGTTTCTGTGGAGGAGGCGACAAAAGACATTCACTGTACAAGAAGCACTGCCCCCATATTCTGCAGTGGTCAGGAAAGCTACACCGCCTCCTAATGGCCGGAGGAAGTATCGATACAAGGGACTAGAATATCGATATTTTATTGTTTTAAAAAACACCGATATATATCTAAATATCAATATTTTTGCACAGCCCTAGTATTTATCTGATGAAACTCAAAAATCCATTCACATCAAATCGATTCTAGACTTTCTGAATCAGAATTGAATTGAATCTTTGAGGCTTGTGCTTTGAGTGTGAACATATCCGAACTGGCAATATATTATGCTGCAAATACTAGCTATTTATGTGTATTTATAGTTCATTTAGGCTAAGAAGGCTTTCAGGTAGTGCCAGATTTAGTCTTATCTAGAGATAATGTGCAGATTTTGTTTTCTACATGACCAATCAGTTTGTGTAAGAGTAGGTGCGATTTCAGTTGACCAAGATTTTCTTTGGTTGACTGCAGGCTTTTGGTGAAGATCAACTAAAGGAAATGTGAGCACAGTTTGTAAGCAGCAGTGTGTCATTGTCAAATCAGTAGTGACACCTTGTTGTGATGGTCTTAAACCGTGATTATGTTTCAGGAATATAACAACCATACTAATGGGGCATCCTGAGTCTGTGTTATGTATTGTTTGCCTTGTGTTTAGTGTTTAGTGTGTCTGTAGCGTTACATGTCCATCTCTGATTATGTAAAGTCACACACTGGAGTGGCTTTATGCTGCTTTTGTTTGGTTCAGTGTAAACAAGCACATCTAGCAGTAGAGCGGAGTCTCTGTTTAAAATGTCTGTCTCACACTCGCCCGTACAACTCTTGCACACCCTTCTTTGAAAACCTGAGCATATTATTCAGGCAATAACATGCTAAAATAAAGATTAGTGAAACATAAGCTGATGGCTGAAGAATAATATACTAACTGATGCACCTTTCGACAAGCTTACAGTCTTTTGAAAACACTGCCACATGTTTGAGCGTCCAAAGCAAGAGCGTGCCGTCAGTGCACCAATGTTTGTGTCTCATCAGAAGCTGCAGGCACTGTCATTCTCTTTGAATTGGCATGGTGGACAACGGTATGTGTGTGACAAGTGCTCTGTGGGACAGGTCTCCTCTCATGTAAAGGTGGTGGGGCGGTTTCTCCACTATTCAGAATATTGGCCGTTTGATCCTCAGCTCCTCTGGTCTGCATGTGGAAGTGTCCTTGGGCAAGATTCATAATCCCCAGTGTGCCCATCGGTGTGTGTGTGTTCCTTCCATTTTACCCTTTTGGTTGTGTAACTATACCAACATGATTAAATAAAATCCTGTGTAGCACTTTCAAAGAGAAATGTCAGTTTCATCCAGCGACAAGAATTAATGCTCTTGGTTTGTTGCTAGTCTGCTGTGATGCAGCGTTGTCTTTTTCTTACTTTCTGCTGTTGATTTCTTCTCCTGTTCAGTTCTGAGACAAATCTGCAAATGATAGCAAACACAATCTCTGCTTCTTTGTCCTCAGTGGTTTTCAGTAAGTTTATAATTAGTAGCTCTGACCTTCACACTGCACACCTCACATCAGGTGGCCATGGCATCACACACACCCTGTCAGTCCTAGCAGTGCTGTGTATATTTGTAATGCAGGGGTAAGGGTTGGTGCTTGCCCGGCACATGAGCCAAGTTCAGTTTTCTAGCTTCTTTGTTGTGCGACCCACTGCACATATGCATCAGTGTTTTCCCCCACTTTATACCGCCTATAAATCTCCCTTTTTCTTTCTCTGGGAATCTTTTACAAACATAAAAGCTCTATGTATTAAAAGACTGGTAATAGGAAAAGTGTAAACTGACCTTGATTGTAGTTGGGTGTATCCTAACTACAGTTTTGTACCAGGAAAAGGATTTTTGGGCAGCAGGGGCTGAGTGGCGGCTTCATGTCCAGCTCTCTTTAATACGTCCATGGCTGAACCGTGTTTGTAGGGCCCTTGATGTGGGCTCCTGCTCTGCAGCAACCTGTCCACCTCAGCGCCTGCTGAGAATGTGTGGGAGGAGGAGCAGATTGAGGTGAGCTGATGGGAGGGTATGGGGATGGAGAGAGGAACGATGAAGAGAGAAGAGACAACAATGACTGTGTTGTGTTGTCTCTATAAAGGTCAGCATAAAGAATTCATCAGCTGTTGGACGGTGTGCGTGTGTGTGTGTGTGTGTGTATTTGAGGTGTTAATATATTATCCAGCATTAAAAACTTAATTTGATGACAAGCAAAGTCTGCAGGTGGAGGTCACAATGAATTTTTACTGAAATTTGAGCTCCACTCAAGGCTTGCAGTAATCATAAGACAAATTTGAGAATGGAAACTTTTGAATTTCTACATGTGTTGCATGTCTACGACATGTCCTGTGCTCAGTCCATGTGTGGTCTCCTCGCTGGCAGACCACAGCAGAATTAACTTGGAAGCTGATCCTGACCCCTTTTTTTTTTTTTTTTGATGTGCTGGTCTACCGGACAGTGAGGGACACTGCTCCTTCCTACCTTCAAACCATGGTCCGACCCTACACTCTATATGCATGTGGGTGATTGGCTGCCTCCAGTTACTATGAGGATCTTCTCTGTTCTCAACCCATAGTGTTGGCAGGAGTTCCTCACTGACGTTAGGCAGTCACTGTTCATAGGCCAAGAAAACATCTTCTCAGAGTGACTACAGCTAGACATTCACCCGTTCATTTATTATTCATAAGTCTCATGTCTAGAAAACCTTCTAAGCACTTGTACCATAGTACCGAACAAGCTCTTGGTTGGTTGTTTGTTTGGAAAAGATGCTCTTCTGATTTTTGAAAACATGTAGCTCATCTTGCTTTGGACAAATGTGTCTTGTACTAACACAAAACAGTGGTATGTGCCATTTGAGAACCGCAGTCACTAATTTCCTCATGCTGACAAGCAGCTCAGCTTTAGAGACAGGACTTATTATATGGTTTCCCTGTAGTGTGGCTCTCAGGCAGCGCTGCCTCTTGGGCTTCTGCAAATCCTGTCTTCCTTGGTAGGATTAGCAGACCCTAAACTCACCATAAACCTCTGTAGACTAAATGTCAGCATAATAGTTACAAACTGTTGTAACAAAATCACTGAGCGAGAGAGGAGAGAAAGACCAGGTGAGCTCAGAAAGCTCAGAGTAAAAGAAATTCAGAGAGAGAAACACCACAGAACACTGTGTTCTATAGGAGTAGCTACACACCAATTATGTAACGTGTGTGTGTGTTCAACACTGCTGAGTCAGGCTGGAGGAGATACACGTCCATTATCACTGAGCTGGAAAAGCCCCTGTGTCACACACAGACGGCTGGAAAGAGTGTTGGAAATTATACTCATGTAAAAGTGCTGTTAGTATAGTCAGGTAGGAGTAAAATTACTAAACCAGAAAACAGACAGTTCAACAAAAATGACCAACAACACATAAATAAATAGATTATGGATACCATGCAATAGCTTGGTACGTCTGTAGATATAGACAATATGAACTACACAGTTGCAGCAGCCACAAACACATATACTAAAGTTTAACCCTGACCAACCAGTCTGGTAAGTCAGGGCTTCATCCTACAGCGAGATCAAGACCCAGAACATGGTGGCTTCACATGATGAAGACCAGCACAGTCTCCAGACCTAAGCCCTATGGAGCTGATCTGGGCAGAAGGTGAAAGCAAAGCAGCCTGCAAGTGCAACACATTTGTGGGAACCTCTGCCAACCACGTTAGGACGAACTGTCTGAACAGTGTTGATTTCCACTGTAAAAAGAGCATGAGGAGTGTGCTTCAGCTGCTGGATGAGTCACACATGTAGATTCAATTCAGTTCAACAAGAAGAAACAATAACTACATCAGCTGTCAGTGGGCAGGACACATTTCCAGTGTTGTCACTTTGTCACCCAATTTATTTATCTCTTTTTAACATTGTTGACCATTGTTCTCCTTCTTGTCTTATCACCGCACATCACTTCATGTTTCTTGACACCCAGTGTCAGCCGGTGGTCGCGGTGCTGTACTTTTACCTTTTAAGTCAGTTCCGCAGTGAAACGTACTGTAGGACGACACTGCCGTGCACAGGAAGTGGGGATCCGAGAGGCATTTCCATGTGCTCCACCTCGCTCACAGATGCCATCTGGTGGTTGCTGGTGCACACAACATGTCTTGGGTGTCAGAATTAAAAATGCAGAGGTGGCCCCCTGCTGGTACTGCACTAGTGAAGCCATGATGATGTAATGTACACTGTATCAGGTGGATTTCATCCAAACTGAGTTGGACCTGGACTAAAATTAAACAAAGAAGGAAGGACTTGTTGTAAACATGTTCCTTATTCCCACTGACTTTTGTATTACCTGGGGATCTGATTTGGGATTTTACCCTCATGTCCATTGAAACATAACAGGTGTCCAGGATCACCTGATACCCTACCACATCAATTCCTCCAACGCTCATTCCACATGTTCTGTGGTTCTGCTTCAGTCATTGAAGTTTTGCTTCATCTTTAAACTGTGAATTTTTTATTTTACTTTCAGATTGTGGACATGGCAGATTCACAAGGGATTAAGAACACAGACGACCTCAGCAAAAATTACAAATCACAAGACAACCCCAGGTAATACCAGCCTCTGGCAAATAGGACTTGGGTTATTATGAAAAGGTCATGAGTTCACTCATTGAGACCCGGACAGGGAGAGACAACTAAACACCGCACCTTTCCATTAATGCTTCAGTCACTGCGGAACAACAACTCATACACAGTCTTAAAGCCAGCATTAACAGGATCCAGCTCTGTCATGGCTACCTGAGTTGATCCACTTCCATTCTGGCTGGTGTGTGTGTGATGTGTGAGAGTGTGTGCTAGCTCTGTGTCAGGGGCATTTCACTTGTGGCTCTTCTCCCTGCTCTACCATCTTTACATAACAGGTCTGTTTTTGCAGGAGCAGCAACTGTGAAGCATAAAATTCACTTGTGAGTGGATGCATAGATGTGTTAGTTTTACAACTGACTTCAAATGAATTTTTAATGTTGCATTTAGTTTTTTTCACTCTGTCTAACTACAGAAGTTTTTCTGTAGTCACTTCACTTTTTTCACATTTTGCTATGTTGTATTATCCCAAAACCAAAACCATAATTTTAGTAACTTTATTTTAAAGTTCATTAAAAGGAAAAAAACTGAAATACATTGGCATAAGTATTCAGACTTTTTACAGTGATACTTGAAGTTTAGTTCAGGTGCCTGCCATTTCTCTTGATCATCTTTGAGATGTTGCTGCACCTTGACTGGAGTCCCTCGGTGCTAAATTCAGCTGACTGGACATGATTTGGAAAGGCACACGCTTGTCTAAACAAGGTCAGGTCTCTCAGCTGACAATATAGATCAGAGCAAAAGCCTAGCCATGAGGTCGAAGGAGCTGCCTGCAGAGCTCAGAGACAGGATTGTGCTGAGGTGCAGATCTAGGGAAGGCTACAAAAAAAAAAAAAAAAAATCCTTTGCACTGAAGGTTCCCAGGAGCACAGAGGCCTCCATAATTCTTAAATGGAAGAAATTTAGAACAACTAGGACTGCTCCTAGAGCTGGCCACCCAGACAAGCTGAGCAATTGGGTGAGAAGGGCCTTGATGAGAGAGGTGACCAAGAACCAGCTGGTTCACTCTGGCTGAGCTCCACAATCCTGTATGGAGATTAGAGAAACTTCCAAAAGGACAGCTATCACTGCAGCACTTCACTGATCTGTGCTTCATGGCGGAGTGGACAGAGGGAAGCCTCTCTTCAGTAAAAGACATGTAAGCTCACTTCAAAAAACAAGCACCTCAAGGACTCTCAGACAGCAAGAAACAAAATTATCTGGTCTGATGAAACCAAGATTGAACTGTTTGGAAGAACATGTCTGGAAGAACAGGGAAAGCTGAACAGAGCTAAGTAAAGAGATATCCCTAATGAAAACCTGATCCAGGACCTTGGACTGGGCCAAAGTTTCACCTTCCAGCAGGTCAGTGGTCACACACAGGAGTGGCTTAGGGACAACTCTGTGAATGTCCTTGAGTGGCCGAGCCAGAGCCCTGCTTCGAACCCAATCGAACATCTCTAAAAGACGTCGTCCACCCTGTCCACCGACAGTCCCAATCCAACCGGACAGATCCTGAGAGGATCTGCAGAGAGGAAAAGCAGAAAATCTCCAAATCCAGGTGTGGAAAGCCTGGCACATCATATTCAAGAAGACTCGAGGCTGTAATCACTGCCAAAGGTGCTTCAACTAAATACTGAGCAAAGGCTCTGAATATTTATGTCAATATGATATTTCAGTATTTCTTTTTTAATAAATTTGAAAAAAATCTAAAATTCTGTTTTTACTTTGTCATTATGGGATTATGGGGTGAGGAGCCACATGTGAGTGTTGCCCACTGCAGGTGAGGTCCTAAGTTTGACCAGCTGTCTAAAGACATGGCCAACCCCTCATCCCAGAGGTACTGCCCCTCTCGTACACCCCATACATCCCTCCCTGAAAGGGGACTCTCAATGCCCTTGCGTGGTTTCATGGGTGGCACCGCATTGGAGCAACTCAGAAAGTACTCACTGATGCTCATATTACTTTGTCCGATGCTGAAACGCAAGAGAGATACGAATTCGTGAAAGTTCGTGAAGATAACTGAATATATCAAGTCTCCGGTGCAGAGCTCAGCAATGAGGATTGTCTGCTATGCAGCCATCTTGAAACTCCTGCATCAGACTTCTTTAGCTTTTGTTTTCTCAGCATGTTTATTTGAAATTGAGATCGAAATGACACAATATGACAGTGTATCAGAGTGTATGTGAGGGATGTCTCCACGGCCTCTCCTGTCTCTGTGGCCGGCAGTCCTCGTGGAGCGTTCGCTGGGAAAATGCAGCTGACTGCAGAATGAACAGATTTAGGAAAAACTCAGGACACGTCTTGACAGACTGCTGAAGACTGAAGACTGGGAGGCGCACAGCGCTGCTGACTTTGCGGGTGGCTAGATTCTTTTTTTTCCTGTGTATGTATGTGCAGTAGCAGAACCACTGCTGTTTGTGTGTTCCTGCTGTGTAGCCATGGTGCAGCAGGTCATACTGTGGGACACCAGCTCCCACTGAGTGACCATCTGGACCACTGAGCTCTTGCATACACAGGCGCTGCATGTACAGTGTGTCATCAATGTAGAACCAATCAGTCCTGCGCCAAGTGGTGATGTCATCAAGTAAAAAAGGATCTTGGATTGAGATTAGAACAGGAAAAGATTTGCAGTGAGTACGACTAGAAGAAAAACGTATAAAGAGCAGAACCAGGAACTGAATGAGCCAATGAAAAGCCTCAGTAATGTGTCAGACCAAGGAAGTGAGTGGAGGATGAGCAGAAGCAGTTAGCAGACAGTGTGACAGTATATACATTTTATTTCTAAGCACCTTTCAGACCCACAAGGTCACCTTACATTACAAACAATATACAAAATATATAGAAATAAAGGATAAAATACAAAACAGCTTACAACAGACTTAAACAAAGATGAATAAGTTCGATGGTGAGGTTACAGTGTTCATGTGGGGTAGGCTAGGGTAGGGTTTTGAGACATGATTTGAAGGCGGAGAGAGATGTTATTGTCCGCATGTCTTGCGGAAGTGAAGTTCCAGAGTTGGGAGGCGGAGCGGCTGGAAGATCTAAGTCCCGTGGTGGACAGACGGGCAGTTGGGGTGGAGAGAAGGGCCGGAGTGTGCGTAAAGGTGTGTGCAGGTGAAGGAGTTCAATGAGGTATGGAGGAGTAAGGTTATGGAGAGCTTTGAAAGTGAGGAGCAGAATCTTATATTAAATACAATAGTGGATTGGGAGCCAGTGGAGTTGTTTAAGGATAGGGGTGATGTGATGAGGGGATGACGTTCTGAGGATGATTCAAGCGACTGAGTTCTGAACCAGCTTATGGAGGGACTTGTGGGGTAAACCATAGAGAAGTGCATTGCAGTAATCAAGGCGGGAAGTGACAAATGCATTAACCAGTATGGCGGTGCTGCTGAGGGTGAGTGATGGACATTAATGTTACTGAGGCGGAAGTAGGTGGACTTGGTAGTGTCATTGATGTGTATAGTGAAAGACAGGGTGCTGTCAAGGATGACACCCAGACTCTTAACCTGAAGGGACGGGGGGCATGGTGGAGTTGTGTGCCTATGTGAAGAATTTCAGTTTTATTGGCATTAGGTTGGAGAAAGTTGTGGGAGACCAGGTTTTGATTTCCTGTAAACAGTCAAGGAGGGAAGAAGGAGGAAGTGTAGGGGTGGGCTGGGTGAGGAGAGGCAGAGCTGAGCGTCATCTGCGTAACAGTGAAAATGAATACCAAGATATTGCAGAGAGGGAGGAGGTAGGTAATAAAGAGTGTTGATGAAGGAGGGATGGGAGTGATACTTTTTTAGCTGCACAGACTGGGTGCAATCTGAGAGGTATGCGCTGAACCAGGATAGGGCTGTGTTGTGGATACCAATACCTGTTAGACGGCTGAGGAGGATATGGCGAGAGATGGTATCGAAGGCCGCTGTCAGGTCGAGGAGGATGAGGATGGAAAGAAATCCGAAGCCTGCTACCATCAGAAGGTCGTTGGTGATTTTAACCAGAGCTGTTTCTGTGCTGTGAAGTGGACGAAAGTCAGATTGAAACTGTTCATAGAGGTTATTGTCAGAGAGATGATGAGGTTAGAGATTGGTTGAAAGGTGTTGGGATCTGAAGCACTGCATTAACAGCAGTCCCTCTGTAGATACCTGTGGCATTGATTCATATTAGAAGTACAGGGTTAAATTTCGTCCACTGATATCACCACCACCACACCAGACAGATGTAGAGTGTCCTGTCCAGTTGCTGTGTTCACGTTGTTCCATTAGCGGTGGCGGAGTGGGAACGTGGCAGTTTATTTGAGGACTGGTTCAGCAGTTGGTTATTAAGCGTCTTAGAGAATAATTGGTTTTAAAGAGCCTGGAAGTCTTACATTTGATTCTGCCTCTGAGCAGAGACATTGAAAGCTTGAATTTACTCAGCCTTTGAAAGCCCCGCCATCTTTTCTGCAAATCCTTTGTCTCAAGCTGAACTTCTGTCCCTTTTTTTTTTTCATAAATAGTCTGTTTTTGACATTACATTTTCAGTGATGTTTTTCCTCATACCTCATGTGATCATGAGAAATACATTGTTCACAGAATCTGGACAGTCTTTACTCCTTCCTGGTCCCTTGTCCCTAAATGACTTTTGTTCTCCTAAGCTTCTGTTTTTTTTTTTGGTTTAGGAATGTACCTAGCTTCTAGACTTTCTTCACCTATAGGGCCTCTGCTTTTTCTTGACTGAAGGCAGCACCAGCAGTTCCTAAATGTGCAGGATGAGCTGCTGGCTCCTTGTTTTACAGTCGCCATAAAAAAAATGCAATGCTGTCAGTTTGAGCAGTCATTAAGCAGATATTCTGGTAGTTGCTTTGGACGATTTCCTAATTCTTTCTCATTTGTGTTTCTTTCATTGACAGCTGTGACACCAACTGACAACCTGCAGCACCTGGAGGAGAAGGGGGACGCGTCCAGTTCTGACAGCCAGTTCTGATAGCAAAAACTTGGAGCATAGGAGGAGCCCGTAGGCTGAATCATGACTGTTGCACGAACCAATAGGACGGTTCCAAACTGGTAAAACCCTTTTTTAATGATTTTTTTAAATTTTTATTTAATGATTAAGTTATTTCTTTGGAGTTTTAGCCCTGTAACCATGACTATACCTCAGCCAGTGAATACGCTCGTCATGAATAAGCAGTAGCCGTCCAATTAAACCTTTTAATTTCAACAGTTTCCAGAAGATGAAACTGTTACTCTCAGTGATACTCACAAACATTGTCCATGAGAACTAGGAACTAAAGGGATCCAGGTATTAAATCAGTATCTATCTGTGCATTTTAGCACAACAACAACACAGAGTCCTCAGGTTGTTCTTCAAAGCGACTGTGATGTTTGAATAAGTGCTGGAAGAGTTATGCTGATGCTTCTTTCAAAGCTTACTGTCTTGTTTGTCGCTCTCGTCCTCTATCTGTCTTTCTTTGTCTCTCTCTTTTCCATATTAGTTGTCCTCTGGATTATTGGTGCACTCCCACTATACAAACCTTTCGCATAGGTTTATATTGGTTATTCTGTCCAGTCACTGTGTTCACATTGTTCTGTTAGCAGTGGCAGATGGGGATCACACTGAGCAGAGGGTCTGCAGTGGAGAGGTGTGTTAGATATGTATTGATGAAAAGCAGCAGGTTCCTGAGCCTTTTCCTCAACTTCTTTAATGTTGTCTTTACTCTCAACAATCTCCACCTACACTGGAAACTTTTAAGGCCGAAACTCACCTCTGTCAAAATGTGTCAAATCAGCTGTTCCCGTTATTTTCTCTATGTACACCCCAAGCAGAGGCACAGGCAAAGGCTAGGCTCACTGCCCTGAAAAATTAACCTTGGTTTTTTTTTTTTTTTCTCCTCAAAGAAGAGGTTTGTACTTCCTCTCCCATAGCAGTTCTACTAATATATTTCTCATCACACGCCAGTAAAAGACATTTCTGTGAGAAACATTTTCATTTGTCAAAGCAGACAAACAGCAGGTCTACCTAATAACACTTGTAATATTGAAACTCCACTTTGAAAGTGAACACTAAAGCAGGAAAACAGGTGGGAGTTTGGAGTTCACTGACTCCTGGTTGGTTTCCCAGCAGCACTCTGCTGCCTCTGCACAATATGTTGCTAACACAGGAAATAGAAAGAGCTAGAAGGTCTGTGTTTGTGTTTTCTGTTGCTTCTTGGCTGTATGCCCAGAGGTGACAACATGGGAAAGAGACCTAAAACAAGAGGAAGGAGAGGAGATGCAGAACAGAGAGAGACACTCAAAAGACATTGTACACAATGTGTAGATGCTGAGTCAGTGATAAAGCAGGTCAATCCCAACGAACTACCATGAACCATGCTAAGGCGGGGGTTTCGTCTGGCTTCATAGATAAATATAGCTGGGTATTATCTGTATAGCAATGGGAATTTATTCTGTGCTTCCTGATAATATTGCCAAGGGGAAGCATGTATAAGGTGAACAATATCGGTCCAAGCACAGAACCCTGTGGAACTCCATGACTAACTCTCTCTCTCTCTCTCTCTCTCTCTATATATATATATATATATATATATATATATATATATATATATATAAATGGAGGGATCATCATTAACATGAACAAACTGGAGTCTATCTGATAGATATGATTTAAACTAACTGTTCCTTTAATCCCAGTGACATCTTCCAATATTTCCAACAGGAAATGATCAATAGTGTCAAATGCAGCACTAAGATGTACTAGGACAAGTATAGAGACAAGTCCATTGTCTGATGACCTATGAGAAGGTCGTTAACTTTCGCCAGTGCTGTCTCTGTGCTATGATGAACTCTAAATCCTGACTGAAAAACTTCAGTCAGGATTTGACCATCTTCCTATGTAGACCATCTTCCTATGTAGATGGTCACACAACTGAGTTGCAACAGCCTTTTCCACAATTTTAGAATTAAAGGGGAGATTGGATATAGGTCTATAGTTTGCTAAAATGCCATTAATATGGAAGTGCCAATCAAGGGCAGTCTGGTAGATGGTTTAGATTTAGTAACTATTGAAGTCAATTCAGCGAGGTCTATAGGAGAGAAACAGTCTAACGACAAATCAGGACTGGCAGACATTTCTAAAGATGCTGTTCTTGACACACCCACATCATTAACAGTTGTAGGCAGGATGAGATAGATTCTATCTCTAATGTCTACTATTTTGTTGGTAAAGAAACTCATAAAGTCATTACTAGTGAGAGCTAGATTAATGCATGGTTCAACAGAGCTATGACTCTTAGTCAGCCTGGCTACAGTGCTGAGGAGAAACGTAGGGTTGTTCTTGTTTTCCTCTGTTAATGATGAGTAATAGGCAGTTCTTGCCTTACGGAGGGCTTTTTTTATACGTTATGAAGCTGTCTTTCCAGGTTAGGTAGAATTCCTCTAAATTAGTGGATAGCCACTTTCTCTCCAGCTTTCGCGATATCTGCTTTAAAGTACGTATTTGTGAATTGTACCATGGAGGTAGCTTCCTCTGATTAATGACCTTCGTTTTCAGTGGGGCAACAGAGTCAAGGGTTGTACGTAATGAAGCAGCAGTACTATCAACTAGATAATCTATATCTGCTGGAGTAAAGTTTAGGCCATTGCCCTCTGTAAAACTGGCACATAGCAATGGAGATAATAAAGATGGAATAACTTTTCTATATTTGGTAACAGCATTATTAGACAAATATCTACAGTAGTTAATTTTTGCCCAGGTGAATTCAGACAAAAACTCTGAGTAAGCAGCAGGATGGACGATACACCACAGCAAATAGGACTGGTTTTCCTGTCTTCCAGTTTGGATGTGAGAGGCTGAGGATAAGGCTTTGTATGTGCTATAACTAGGCTTAGGTCTGGGATTAATTAATAAACTTGAGTGGTAGACATGGTAGAAATGGTCCTGCCAGAACTGTGCCCTGGCAGGACATATGAAGAAAATTAATGTCACGATCTTTAAAAAGCCCCCACATGTCAGGAAAACAAAAACCAGTTCACCATCAATAATCAAAGCATTGAACACAGTATGAGCTATACGTACCTTAGTATAACCATAACAGCATCAGGATGTTTCCACATGATAGTGAGTGCACTAAATGAAAAAGCTCTGACAGCACGAAATGCAATTAAGAGAAAAATTTAGAACATCCACATCCCTGTGTGTGTGTGTGTGTGTGTGTGTGTGTGTGTGTGTGTGTGTGCACGCATATTTGTGTAAGCCATCTCTGCTGGGGACAGCAGCTTGAAAGATCTTAATCAGTCCAACACACACACACAAACACTGTTCTAAGAAAACAGAATACACACAAGCAAACCACCAACAATTCCTATTCCTAGACTCATAGTTAATATTGCATACTTCATGTCCACAGAACAGAAAAGACCAAACACACACTATTTGTGTGTGTGTGTGTGTGTGTGTACGTACATCTATCTTTGTGAGGACCAAAAAAAAATGCTTTTGGGATTTTGGGAAAGTGAGGAGCATTATGTCAATGAGTGTCCTCACAAACATAAAAGTACGAGTGTGTGTGTTCATCCTCCTATAATCTGAACTTCTGTCAGGTAGCCCTGTCCTGCTGCTTCTTACACAATCTATAACAGGACAAAGCATCACCACGGCAGACAACACCAAGATATAAAAACAATAAAAACTCAAAATGTTACGTTGCGTGGCAACACAGCATCTGCTGCGGGGCTCCTCTGAATAGTGAGTTAAAACAGTCTGTGAGTTTGTTGTTGTGCTTTGTCTTTCTGTGAGTCTTGTGCACGTGGTCCACAGTCTGCCTTTGCTTCTTCTCTGCTTGTTCATTCTCAGTGCAGACATTGTTTAAAAAAAAAAAACAACAAAAAAACAAAACACTGCTCACACTGCTCAGCTGACACACAGAGGAGACCACAGGCCGACTGTAGAAGACCGCTGCTGGGGGGCTGACTCTCATGTGGCCTGCTGTTTTTAGGTTTCATCTTTTAAGCGAAGCCTCCTCAAAGCGGTCATGGAAATATTATGTTGCGGCTTTTTGTGAATCACTTGGCTCGCTGATTGTTAGTATAGACAGCAAGCAAGAGACACTGATCCTCTTTCACTGATTATAACAAGCAGTGCAGGCAGCGCTCCGACTGTTTCCTGACCTTGAAATTCGCTTTGCCTGTCTGTGCATTTCAGTGCTGAGCAGAGGTGAGGAGACTTATTCACATGACGCAGTGTAAAGTCAGTTGTTGATGTTGCCGTGCTGAGATGAAATGTCTGAGAAGATCAAACTCAATTTCGTACAGCGAATGCACAGAAATAACTCAATAATGCATGAAATGTAAACCATTTAAATAGTTTTATACAGTGCTTCCAGTGTAAGAGAGCAGTTTATCATGGACATAGCGAAACAGAGGGAGCATCACTGAAGGATGAATGAGCTCATCAGAGGACTAGGAATCTATCACAAGAAAATGAAGCAGCTGGAATGAAAAGCTGGCATGATGTTAAACTGCTGCTTCATGAATCAGCACACAGTCTGTAAAGATGTCCACGAAGCCTGGAAGCTTCTGGTCTCACTCCATCTACTTTCTCTCTCTTCTAAGTGGTGGAAAACAGCACACTACTATCCACTGGTTTACTCCTTTCTATTGCTTCACTTTTTCCTTTTTGCTGTAAGGTGGGTTCAAGTTTTTGAAGACTGTCAAAAGCTGATTCGAAGCTGGGTTTTTATCTTTGTATAAATACACCACTATAGCGGACAAACTCAGAAAGCCATATCAGTATGTCTCAGCATCACTCTAAGAACACCATAGTGATGATTCTTCTTTAACCACGAGTGAAGCTCAGAATGTACTGTCAAGTGTTTCTGAGGGCGGAATTAGAAGGAAGGCCTTGGAGTCATTAAAGCTGGAGTGGTTTAGCAGAAAACTTTGTGATATCCACCTTTTCACAGGGAGAAGCGGGACTGTAATTTGATCATTTGAGAGGGATCATCCACTTTTATATTTTTAATATTTGATAGGCACATGCAGCTGAGTATCATCAGTGTAGCAGTGGAATGTAATTCCACGACTAAGAGGTGTAATATAAAAAGAGAAAAGCAGAGGGCCAAGAACAGAGCCCTGGTTCTCCATAAATCACATCAGAAAACATTGATTGAATATTTTTATAGCTAACACACTGTGTTCTTTTTAAATAAAGATAAGACTCAAACCACATGAGAGCTAGGCCAGAGACCACTAATTGGATTTCCAAATGTCTAGGAGGATACAACGATCTCTGGTATCAAAAGCTGCACTGAGATGAAGTAAGAGAAGCACAGAGGAGGATTCTGAATCCATAGACAGCAGAAGATCTTTTACCACTTTATTAAGTGCAATTTCAGTGGAGCGGCAGGTCCTGGAGGCGGACTGAAAAAGTTCAGAAAGATTCCTGTGAGATATGTGAGCTTACAGCCGCTCTAGACACTGCTGAAACGCTGCTGTGGTTTCTTAAGTAGTGGTTAAAACAACAGCAGTTTTAAAGCTGGTGGGGACGAAGCCCGTTGGAAATGATAAATTAACCATATTCAGCATTGCAGCTCTCAAAACTGATCATAAATCTTTGGAAAGTTTAGCTGGTAGAGGGTCAAGGCCATTGCCCACCAAGAGCAGTTAAAGTTGAGGGACTAATGTGTCGAGTGGTAAAACCATTTGAACCTGTGTTACGAGGGCAGGCTAATATCGCTTCAGATTGGATAAGAAAGTGATCTGACTGAACGGATGTGATGGGAGAGAGAGCCAGATCAGAAACCGTTATCCCACTGGATAGAATCCACTGCCATGAGTAAGCTCAAACACAATCTGGGTGAAACCAAAGGTCTCAATTAGTGCCAGAAAGGCTTTACTTAGAGGATCGGAGGCCTCAGGTGAATAATTACAATCTAAACAGAGTGAGTAACAACTTCAAAAACAAATTCTTCTAAAAGGGCCAGGTGGTCGGTAGGTTACCACAGCGAGGAGTCTGCTTGCCCAGAACAAAGCAATCTATAGCTGATAGAAACGGTTTTAATACAGGAGCCTCAAAAGAGTTCAAAACAAAATCAAGCTTGGAGGTTAAATTGAAAATAGGTGCGTAGATTAACAACCCCATCTTGTTTAGTAGGCTGAGCAACATGGCTAAAAAAAGCATGGTCATCTCACAGACACGGTGAACCCTACTCAACTTTTGCCACGTCGTCCAGCAATGCATTGACCCATCAAACACGTGAAAGCACACGTTCTTGGTAGGTTACTTTGTGAAGTGCAGTCTTTAATGCAGTTCTTTTTTTGGTCTGAATGCCCAAAAAGAGACTATGTCCTGCAACTGAGGCTAATGGCACCAGCACCAGGGGTGCTGGCGGTGGACAGCCTCTTTCAGGTCTCTCCTGACATGTTTGATTGGGTTCAAGGCAGTGCTCTGGGTGGACCACTCAAGGACATTCACAGAGTTGTCCCTAAGCCACTCCTGTGTTGTCTTGGCTGTGTTCTTAGGGTCACTGACCTGTTAGAGGGTGAACCTTCACCTAATCTGGACCTAAATTTCAAGAGTCATTGTCTGAGTACTTATGCCAGTGCCATTGTTCAGTTTTTGCTTTGTCATTATGGGATATTGAGTGTAGATTGATGATGGGGAAAAGGAATTGAAACCATTTTGGCACAAGACTGCAACATAACAAAATGTGAAGAAAGTAAAGGGTCTGAAAACTTTCTGAATGCATCAGAGTAGTGACCAGAGGGTTGTAGGTTTAGATGCAGCCTACCGTCCTCTCTCAGTAAATACCACTGCTGAGGTGTCCCTGAGCAAAACACTGACACCCTGACTGCTCCAATGGAGCAGCTTAGTGATCACAGACAACTCCCTGTGGAGACTGTGTTGAGTTTAGTTTTCTGTACATACTAGTACCTCGTAGCATGAGCCAATAGACGGTCTGTATTTGTGTGTCCTAGCTATTCCTGCTAGTGTTGCTAGGTGCATGATGTCATAATCTAACTCTAACCCCATTGGCTGTCTTCTTTCTCTCTCTTTTGTGTTTGCTGATTTCAGATCGTGTGGCAAGCTGAAGACAGAGCTGAAGTGACGGTAGAGAAGCACGAGGGTTTCCTTCTCCACCATCCTCTGCTTTTCCTGAGGCCCTGTGGGAGCACTCATCCACACCACTGCACTTAAACACACTCAGCACTCGTTTTGCCTCCTTTCCATTCTGTCGCTGCACTCATTCGCTCTCTTTCTATCTATCTATCTGTCCATCTTGCTCGATGAATAGGTCAGAACCCAATCACCACAAACCATTAGAGTCCTCTCAGTGAAGACCAGTGAAGTCAGTTCGAGCAATGCAATAGTATACTTGACTGCAGTACCTCACCAGCCCTCCGGCCCAAAGTCTGGCTCAGTCACAGGGTCCCACAGGCCATGAGGAGGATCAGGGGCTTCATCTCTTTCTAGACTTTCTCTTCTCCACCTTGTGTCTTCATGTTTTGGGGGTCCTTCTGTGCCCCCGCCTTCTGTCGACTCCCCCGCACCTGCTGCCACCACGGCCGGCCACCCCAGTCGCCTCGTTGCCATGCCGACAGAGACACTGGCTCCAGCCCTGCCAGATAGCAAGGCCGCTGGCCCCGCAACGCCCTTCAGTTCTGCTGTACCCCTCCGCATCCTCAACAAGGGTCCTGACTACTTCAGAAGACAGGTATTGTTGTGTGTGGGCTTATAGTGGGCTCCCAGTTCTCTGGGAGACCACTATAGTTGGACTCCACTATACTTGTGGGATCAAACAGCTTTGTAGGAACCAATATGCTGGAAGTTTAAATGGCTGTTTTAAGTTTCAGACTTGCTGGTTCACACCTCTGATTGAAATTTACCATGAGGGTTACTTCATTAAAATGAAGCCAAGTTCCCACACCCAATCTCGTGACTGATATCAGACATCAATTTCCGCAATTCCGTGAGTTTTTAAGGACGTCTCTGTCTCTGCTCCTTCAACTTTGACACTTTTTTTTTTTTTTAAATATAGCATGTTAGCATTTTGACCACAGTCTGACGGGAGGACTCACACACTCTCATCTCATTCAGCGTGTCTAACACATAAAACACACACAGTCCTTCACTGGTGTTGTGAACAGGTATTGTCAGCACATTCAGTTTGCAGCAAGGACACTTGTGGACATGGACACTTGTTCAGCTCTCAGTCCATCTGTAGCCCAACTTCTGTGTTCCTGGTTTGGACCTGAATGGAGTGTCAGTGGTTGGTTTAGCTCTGATAGGTTTGCAACCTCTGTCCTGATGCATGTTGATGCTTTGCGTGGATACACAGGGACGAGTGGACAGGACACGTATGTATGGAGACTGGATGAGTGTTGTAGTCATTAACATACGTGATGTGTGATCTGTTTCTCAGGTGGAACCTAACCCAAAGCGCCTCAGTGCTGTTGAGAGACTAGAAGCTGACAAAGCCAAGTATGTCAAGAGTCAGGAAGTTATCAACGCCAAGCAGGAGCCAATCAAACCACCCGTGCTGGCCAAGCCTCCCATCGGCCACACCCTCCTGTCCAAGAGAGGCTCTGGGACTGGTGGAGGGGGAAATGGAGGCGGGGTACCTTTCAAAGCATCCAATAACAACGCCAAGTCAGACACGTGTGCGACAAGCAGTGGTAGCAGCAAACGGGAGAATTTAAACCTGGAGATGCTAAAAAATCTGCTAAACTCATCATCCTCTTCAGGAGCCGGATCTGAAGGACTAGGAGGTGGAGCTAAGAGTGCTGTGTTGATGAGGTCCTCCGGGGGAATGGCCAGGAGTTGGACCCCATCAGGGTAAACTCTAACTCCACACCAGATTTAGTTTTCCTGACTTATTTCCTGCATTACATTCATTCATTTTTCTGTTTTCTACTCTTAGGATGCCTTTAACATACCGATCTACGATGACCCTTAACGAGCAACCGCCGGACTCAGCTCCCAGTCCCAGCACCTCACACTCTCTCAGATCCTTCTCCCATTCCCTGAAGGTGCCTCCGATCAGCAGCGGGGGGCGTCGCAGTCCACAGCAAGGAGGAAACCTCAACCTCAGCAGACGAGTCCTGGATGAGAGAGGAGGTGAAGGAGGGGTCACCGATCGCTCTCGCTCCCCACTACCACCTCTTCTCACTTCCCACTCCTCCTCCGACCTCCTGCGACTCTGCAACGGCAAGCCGCTCCGCACCGCCCGATCCAGCAGCTCCTCAGCTCCTCCCCTCCCTCCAAAACCCAACCCGGCTTCCCTCCCTCCCCCCGCACTTTCCTGGTCGCTACCTCCCCCTCGTCCGACTCCATCCCCTTCGCCATGTGACAACACCACCCCTCAGTCGCTACCTTGTGACTTTGGAGACCCTTCCAATACTTCAGCCGATCCCAACCTGGAGCTTGAGCTGGGTTCGTCTGTGGCTCGTCGCTCCTCGCTGCACAGATCTAAATCAGACCTGTCAGACCGGTATGCCCGAGCCGGAGCTGACGTGGAACGCTTTTTTAATTACTGTGGCCTCGACCCCGAGGAGCTGGAGGCAGTCGGTCCAGAGAACTTTGCACGAGCCAACTCAGACATTGTCAGCCTGAACTTCCGATCGGCTTCTATGATTTCCTCCGACTGTGACCGGTCGCGGCGATCCTCCAACGACGGGCTGTCAGACGGGGACGAGGGCGAGGACGAGGAGGAGGAGGCTGGAGAGCGCGTTCCGTATGGCATCTCGGCTGTGGAGCGAAATGCAAGAGTCATTAAGTGGCTGTATAGCATCAAACAGGCAAGAGAGACACAAAAAGTGTCGCATGTTTAGGACACGCACTACAGTCAAACTGCCCCTTGTTTCAGAATGAATAGATGGACCAGATTTTCTCACAGGTTTTTAGAGACTGTGATTTTGGGGCTGAACTTAAAAGGAGAGAAAATGAATAGATGGATGAATGAATGGATGGAAGAGAAAGTCTGTCAGGTCTAACACAAACTAGGTGAGAAAACAGACACTATTTTGTTTAGAGATGATTAAAGAGATAAGGACTGTAACTCTGAGGTGTAGGAAAACATGAACACTAAGAACAGGCAGGGATGAAATGTGGAATGGATGGATATGAACAAAGTCTGGAGAAACAAATGGATGCAAACCAGCTGTTTCTCCATGGACACGGTACAAACCGAAACACACAATCCGCTTGAGCAACAGGAACAAGAGCGAAATACTCTACGATTATCCGAGGACACAAAGCGACCGCCTCACTACGAACAAGGACGGGCCTTTCTCACAGAGCACGTTTTGACTAGTACAAAAGGTCTGACTGACGTTCCATTTAAGGTCTAGCCTGGTTTCAGAGAGTCCACTAGGCCTGGTTCTTGTTTGTCACTCACAGCTGTTTCCTGAGTAGCAGACCAGAGCCGGATTATAAATAGGGATGTCTTAAATTCTGTCTGTTCAGTCCACACCATCACCAGGCCTCCATCAGTCATGACAGATACCGTTAACATGTTTACATGTTTACAGCATATGAACAACAGGAGATTAGTATGATTCCTAACAGCAGTGTGTAGAGATTATACTTCACTAAGTGTGCCAGAAAAAAAAAAAAACCCAAACACATCTCACGTGTGTGTCACAGAGTCAGTGTGGACTGAATGTAATAATAGAATTGTGTAATAGATCAGAGTGTTCCTGCAGCGACCAGTCAAAATGTCCACTCTGAAAAATGCCAGTCACAGTGTCGATGTCTCCGTTGTCTCCGACCAAACTTTGACAAGGTCCTTCTTAGCAAAACAGATGCTGAACTGTATCTGTCAAAAAAAAAACAAAAAAAAAAAAACTGGAAATAACTTTGGAAAGTCAGTGCTGCTGACACAATGTGTGTGACCAGAATGACACCAGCTCAGCGAAGCTACCCAATGTTTGGTAGAGGCGACTGTTAATCAAGTAATTGATCAATTCAGCACTCATTTAATCGATCACAAAGACGCCCTTAGGTTCTCACCGATCACGTCGTTAACGATGACACTGCGAAATGTTTTCGAAACTCCTGCGACACGAATGGTCGTGAGCTAGCTTCTGTTCAGCTAGATGAGGTGTGTGATGACTGAGTGGCAAAGGACACAGAGGACACTGAGTGGAATGGACAGATAAAAAAAACATAATATTAAATATAATCTCTCAAACATACTTATCCGTACAGCATCAAGGTTCCACTCCTGTATCATCATGCTGTTAGGCCAGTTTTGGCCTTTATTAACAAACATCTCATCAACCTGTTCATGTCAAGCAACAAAACATTACACTGGAGAGTTTTAGTGTCTTGCAATGGGACATACATACTGACATACATCTACGTGCAAATCTGCAGGACAGTTCAAAAGTCAAAGAACCAGCGAGTCCCTGAACGCATCCCATGAGTCACGAGTTTTCCAGGCGTAGCTGCCCTCAAAACAGACATGATGTTGTAGGACAACAAAACTCTCCTTTCACAACAATGTTAGTAAAAGTCTGTGATTATGTAGGCCACCAGTCTCTATACACCTTACACTGAAAGCAATACTCTTGAAGCTGTCTGCTCGTTATTACAGGACGTATTACTGTACAGGATATAATATGAGAGTGGAAGGGAGATTGTGGGCACATTATATTTCAGCGTTCTCTCCAAACGCCACTTAAGATTTAGGGTTTTTATATTTGCTTGTACTGTAGATTGCATCCTACACACACACATACACAGAAGGAACTCGAGCCAAGCTTCTGCATTACGTCAAAGAACGCTGTAGGCTGCGTCCGTCGTCAAAACCTCGTTGATGTCGATGTCCTCAGCTCTGCTTTCTCTCTGTCTGTGTCTGAATCCTCAAAGCCGGGCCACAGGAAGAAACCTGTTGCTTCGAAAGCCCTGTTGTGCTCCATGATAATGGGGGAGGGGGTGGAGGTTCACCTCCACCCCCCTCACCTTTGTCACCTGTCTACATGTCTGCAAGTCACTGACACGTCTTAAGGCTTGAAGCCATATTGGTGTGTGTGTGTGTGTGTGTGTCAATACAGCGCCACCGTCAGCATCTACCAACTGTGTCAGTGTGTCTCTTTTACCCCACCGCCTCCCTTCAGTTCAACTCCAACTACAGCAACAACCCTGCTGAGCTTCACTTCACTTCCCCGGTCGAATACGCTGTCTCAGACAAAAACCCAGCTGTGGTGATGTTGGTGGCATGGAAGCATCAGTATTTGTCAGTCTCTCATTTTGACAGGTATATGATTTGGAACACACACATGGTAACAACACAGAGCAGGAGAGACCGGTTCTGTTTAGTACTGGGAGCGTTTTCAGTATTCCTAGTTTTCCAGTATTCTGCTTTAATTTCCAGGTTCACAAACTGATAACTCGACGAAAACGTCATCACACGAGTGTTGACAGCTGCATTTCATAGTCCGAATAGTTCTTCTTCGGCCAGGAAGGAGCTCAGAGAGGTGAAGATGTCCAGGCAGGATGCAGGAGAAAGACTTTCAGCACAGGAACGACAGGCAGCACAAAGTCATGAGACAGGACAGGCCCTGAATTTGTGTTTTCTGTAAAAGTCACCACACATCACTGATTGAAACAAGTGATAAAATTCTTCGAAACCTCTTTCAAGCCTTGTAAACACTAAGACTCCTTGACATTAAAGGAATATCCATACAATCAATGACACTAACATTATTTGCCAAGTTACGAACCAGCTGTTACATTCTTTGTCCCCCAGAGTACTTGAACCTGGATTTACGACCGCCTCCTGAGTAGAGCGGACATTTAGGTTTATGAACTCGCTCTCTGTTATAGTGAGCGAGGAGCGACAGCTGTTATTTTCTTTGTCACTGCAGTCATTCTCCCTGCACCTACCCCTGACGTAAGCCACACAAAGCCCTGAGATATCTTGAATGCACAGGGATCATAACCTGCCACCAATGCTCACAAACAAGCTGGCTCGAAAATACAAACACAATCGAAGGTGTTCTAGCAAATCAGTTGTTGGACTTGTAGGAAATGGGACGTTTCGATGCACACTTCTTCCTAAATGAGACTATAACGGAAGTGAAGTGAAACCAGCCGGGAAAACGATCTCCCCATCCCTCTCTCTTTTTGCTCTGAGCTCAGGGCTGTGCTAGCATGTACCCCCCCCCCCCCCCAAATCACACCCCCCAACCCCTGCTGGAACCCAGGAAACCCCGCTGCTTTCACGCTGTCAGCATTAATAAAGACAGTTTGGTTCTGTTCTGGCAGCAGCATCACCACGCTTCAGCATCACTTCTGTCTAAAATGGTGCGTGTGTTTCTTTTCACCTTGGATTGACAGATAGAGTTCTTCTGTGGCACTTGCTTTGTTTTCCTTTTTTTCTTCTTTCGTGTAAATGCTGTAAGAAAATGTACATATTTGATTTAAAAAAAAAAGCAAAGTGTTGGATTTCAGTTTTTCTCTGTCTGAAGGTTTATGTGTAACAAAAGATTCTGAACAAAAATCAGCTGTTTCGCTCTGCCCTCCTCTCCTCCTCCTCCTTGGTCCAGGACTGTGGGATCAAACTGGGCAGGACTGTTTCAGAGACTTAGTGTTGACTGTGTTTTTTGACGTGGAAACTGTTACATTTTGCTTGATTGAAAACAAGAAAAAACAAAAACAAAAAACATGTTAATGTTTTAGTTTCTTTTGCATTATTTCAATAAATGTCCTCGTTTGCCTTCTCTTGTTTTTTCTCAACGGTTCTTAAAGGGATTGATATGGACGACCTGTGCGTGGTGCTGCTCTGCGGCTTTACACGCCAGGATCAAAAATTTTTCCATGAGCCATCAAATAAATAATCAGCATTAACTCCTCAACTTATGATCCTCACGAGAAAAAATGGACGGAAAACCAACCTTTGTCTGTCCAAATTATTCAGCCTCTTCACTTGATGTCTGCATGATGACCCAGATCCATGGGTCTGCAAGTCCAGACCTTGGGATTCAGCCTCAGTTTCCAGCTAAGTCCTCCATCTAAAACGGCCATATAGAACTTCTGTCCCTACGCTCAGGTACGATCCATAAGAGCAAACCAAACACCTGCACTTCATCATGCTAACAGTGATAAACGCAGTTAAGATTCCTCTCAGGTGCAGAAACTGGCCTCGTGGTTTGTTACCTTGAAGGTTTGTGGGGTGACAACTGTGAGGGTGGCCGACAAACCTGGTATCCAACAATGGAGTAGTGGCAGTCTGGAGCAATTCCAAGTTCCTTTTTATTTGACAAACAAAATTGTTCAAAAACTTTACAGTAAAAAGTGCACACTGGGCCAACCAGAAAGAGAAAACTAAGCAAAAAGGGGGAGAAAAAAATAAAAAAAAAATAACTCACTTCTCAAGAAAAATCAAAATAATACACACTCTAAACTGCCCTTCCGGCTATGCCTCTGGAGTTTGGGCTCAAGGCAGGAGCTACAATTCTGTGCTTCTCTAGCCCCTGGCCACAGCAGCCTCCTCACTTTTATACTGGTGGACTGTACCTTCTCAAGAAATCAAAATCAATTATCTCTTCTAGCACACTTACAATAGTAACAATATCAAATAACATATTATCAAATAGAAGTTCACTTAAACTTATTTTAAAAACACATATTGCTTTTTAAACAAGATACACAGGTCATTTCAGCACAAAAGACAAAACACCCCTCCCACTCTACCACACTTGGTTTCCTCCCCTGTGGGGAGGAAACCAGGTTTGGCTGTTCCTGGTCTAACAGAGGAAGAAGTGCAACAAAGGAGACAGGTGAACACAATTTAAATTCAATAAATCAAATACACAATCGCGATGTGTCTTCTCTCTTTATGAGCATGCTGCAATCATTCTGTCCATTTTATTTTCATTTGAAAGAAGAGTGAAGGGGGGCTATCTACATTAAAGTGGAGAAACCATCACTGAACAGAGCAGGAGGTCTACAACTACTTTATTCAAATGCAGATGGTTGTGATGGATTTGCAAGGTAGGGTTGGTTAGGTTATTATATACTAGTTATTCATAATGTTACATAATACACTGTGCTTTGAAAGAGTAGTCTGAAGAATTAGACTTTCATAGGAGAATTTTCTTCCTAGAATTTTGGTATTAACTAGGAGCAAGGATATTTTATGATTCGAAAAACAAAAAATGGTTGATAACAGTTTGGATGTGTGGTATCTATGGTGACCAAACTGATGAGAGCGAGACAGCCAAAAACATGTGGTGGACACAGCATGGTGTGGACGAGAAGAGCTGTGCAACATGCGTGGATTTTGACGGACCAGCTCTGATGCACTGCTGCCTTCTCAGTATGAAACTGAAGATGTAGATGTGAAGCAGAGGTGAGTGTAGTGCTTTTCAGACTTGTCCTGTTAGTTGTAATGTTCCACAACAGTGAGCAGTGTGTGATGTTAGTGCCTCTGGCCTCAGTGCGGGAACATTAGCTGGATCCAGTTTTAGGACAATAAAAACTCATAGCACACAGAGCCAGATGACTGAGAAAGACCTGTCCCCCCTGCTTGTAACTCTGCAAGGTCCCACTCTGTGTGCTGTGGAGCTGATGTGTGCTGCCATCTAGCGGTGCTGGAGACTAACAACAGGACAACCTTTCATGTCTTTGATGTGTCAACATTCTAGAATCCGATGTCACATGCTGCAGTTGGTGAAGGCAAAGCCACAGAATCAGTTGGACCGGACCGATCCATGACTCAGACATTTCTTCAGGATTATTGCTGAGTCAGAGAGGGACATCTGCTCTACAGGTACAGTACTTAAGGCAAAGTGTTGAAGTGCATCAGAATCAGAATCAGAATCAGGTTTATTGGCCAAGTTTGTACATACAAACAAGGAATTTGACTCCGGTTTTTCTTCCTCTCCTGCGGTACAACAACAAAGACAACAACAACAACAACACACAACCGACGGAACACTAATGGTGCAAAAATGTGGGTAGTGCAATTTGTTTCAGAAAAAGATAACTATATAACTATTTACATGTATATAAATATATATCCAGGTTATTGAGAGAAATAGTGCAGGTTATAGTGCAAAAAAAAAAAAAAAAAAAAAAAACCTAAAGAGACGGTGAAATGAGGTAGTGGAAAAATGTGCAAAGATGCTGAAGGAGGTAGTGGGGAAAAAACAGTCACATATTCATCAGAGCCACAGCCTGGGGAAAGAAACTGTCCTTGTATCGGCTGGTTTTGGCGAGCAGTGTTCTGAAGCGCCTGGCGGAGGGGAGGAGTTTAAACAGTTTGTGACCAGGATGTGAGGGGTCTGCAGAGATGTTTTTAGCACGGTTCCTAACTCTGACCTGGTATGGGTCTTGTATGGAGGGTAGGTCGGTGCCAATAATCCTCTCTGCAGCCCGGATTGTCCAGTCTTATCCCGTTTGGTGGCTGATCCAAACCAGACGGTGATGGAAGTGCAGAGGACAGACTGGATGATGGCGCTGCAAAAAATGATCAGCAGCTCCTTAGGCAGGTTAAACTTCCTGAGCTGACGTAGGAAGTATAACCTCTACTGAGCCTTCTTCCTTAAACAGTCAATGTGGAGGGTCCACTTCAGGTCCCGGGAGATGGTGGTACCCAGAAACCTGAAGGATTCCACGGTGGACACTGTATTGTTCATGATGGTGAGGGGGAGGGGAGTGGGGGGGTTTCTCCTGAAGTCCACTGTCATCTCCACTGTTTTGAGCAGGTTCAGCTCCAGGTGGTTCTGACCACACCACAGGACCAGCTGTTAAACCTCCTGTCTGAAAGCAGACTTGTCGCCGTCCTGGATCAGTCCAATGACAGTGGTGTCGTCTGCGAACTTCAGAATTTCCACAGATGGATCACTTGAGGTGCAGTCATTGGTGTAGAGGGAGAAGAGCAGTGGGGAGAGGACACACCCCTGGGGGGCACCAGTGCTGATGGACCGGGTCTTGGATGTGATTCTCCCAAGCCTCACCTGATGCTGCCTGTCAGGAAGCTGGTGATCCACCGACAGGTGGAGGCGGGCACTGTGAGCTGGGAGAGCTTCTGATGGAGGAGTTCAGGGATGATGGTGTTGAACGCCGAACTGAAGTCCACGAACAGGATCCTTGCATATGTCCCTGGGGAGTCGAGGTGGTGCAGGATGTGTTGCAGTCCCATGTTGACTGCATCATCCGCCGACCTGTTTGCCCGATAGGCAAACTGCAGGGGGTCCAGCAGGGGGCCAGCTATGTCCCTCAGGTGGTTCAACACCAGTCTCTCAAAAGTTTTCATGACCACAGACGTCAGGGCGACGGGTCTGTAGTCATTAAGTCCAGTGATAGTGGGCTTCTTGGGCACTGGGATGATGGTGGAGCGTTTGAGGCAGGAGGGCACTTCACACAGCTCCAGGGATTGGTTGAAGATCCGGGTGAAGATGGGCGTCCTGGAGCCTTCCTGGTCTTTTGTCTCTGAAGGAGCCGACACACATCCTCTTCATGGATCGTCAGGGCAGGCGGGGGGGGGGGGGCTGGGGCAGTGGGGGAGGTGTTGCAGGTGGGTTCTTTGTGTGGCCGTGAGGTGTGAGAAAGTCCTTATCAAACCTGCAGTAGAAGGTGTTAAGTTCCTCAGCCAGTCTGGGATCTTCTGCAGGGTGGGGGGATGGTCTCCTGTAGTTGGTGATGTGATTAAGACCTCTCCAAACTGATGCAGAGTCATTTGTTGAGATGACTCTGAGATGACTCATGTTTAGTATTTTGTACATCATGTGTCCCACGTATCCCGTGTGCCATGTTTATCTATGATGATCATGTTTGTGGCCTGTTCTAATGGTTTCCCCTGTTGGAGTTTGTGTTGAAAGATAAATTCACATTTTCTCATCATCCTCAGGTGTTTTGGGTCAGTGAGTCACTGAGGTTCACAGGTGAAAACACAAAAATTAGACAGATTTATACAGTTCAGCTTCAGTAGTTAGTTTTCAATGCACTTAGTCATTTCAAACTATTTGAAATGAAGTTTCTTTTTTGTTTGTCATAAGAGCTTGAGACACATTGATTGTGCTGAAGGGACAAAAAGAAAACAAGTTTCTTATTACTGTTGTAACAGCTGAAGCCAAGAACACGAGGGAAGAACCTAGACTCAGACTCGACAAAGGACAAACTGACAAAGAGACAGTGGAACAACAAGACATATATACACAGAGGGTAATTGGCCACAGATAATGGTGGGAAACAAGACAAAGACAGGAAGTAGACTAGGAACAGATACACAAGGAACAGGGCTTCAAAATAAAGCTTAAGTTTATACTTTATTGATCCTTCCTAGGGAAATGACTCTCTGCATTTTACCCACACAAAGTGAACGAGCTGGGGTAGATCGGTGCCTTGCTCAGGGGTACCATGGCCATGGTCGCAGAGGCAGGGGGGCGCGTCTCCTTCACCATCACCCATATCATTACCATTATGCGCTTGGTCGAGGAATCGAACCGGCGATCCTCTGATCTCCGGGTGGTCCAAAGTCCTAAGCCGCACACTTAACTTGCTGCGCCACGGCCGCCCCCAAAAACACTTCGCTGTCTGTCCGTCCCTGGGTGGGCTCGAACCACCAACCTTTCGGTTAACAGCCGAACGCGCTAACCGATTGCGCCACAGAGACCGACGATAGTAGACTTGAATCAGGATCTCAAACTCTGACAAGAAATACTTTTTTTTCCTGGTCTTTTGAGGATTGAATATTGGAAACACAACAGCAATGATTACATTCTTTTAAATCTAAGGCTCAGTGGTTGACTGGAGAGCAGGAACTGGTCTGAGGCTGAGCAGACTGGGAGGCTGGTTGGAGCTCTGGGCTGTCCACAAAGCTTCAGAGCCATTCAGGAAGTGACTCTGTAACCATGGCTTCATTGAAACCTCTTTGTGCAGATCCAGGCAATCTGATTAATGAGCATATTTTAATAAGAAAAGTCACTGTCTTACAGAGTCTGTTCAGCCAGGAAACAAAACTCAGAAAAAAAAGTGTCCACTCAGGGAAAATTCAAAAACATAAATTTAAGGAAACTAAGCTAATGTTAGGAACGCTGTTGCGGTGTGTTCCGTGCTCTCAGAGTCCGTTTACTGTGGGGATACTAGGCTACAATTTTATTTTATCAAATTTTTCTGCTTAAAAAGTCAGACATTGCATGGACAGAGCAGCTCCGTCAGTAAGTGGCTGCTGTTGTGTGCTGCTGTAACTGTAAGTGTGGCTCCTGAGTTTTTCTGACTTTGTTTCCTGGTCTCACAGACTTTATATCAGTCATTTTTTTTTTGTTATTAAAGCTGCTGTTTGATATTTCCTGCTAGGAGAGGACAAGATGGCCAACAATAAAAATAAGAGTGAATTAATCTAATTAGAGTCCACTTCTTTCCAGATACTGCCCAGTCATTGGTTGCTATGGTGACTGGACCAGAATGTAAATACACAGAGAAACCAGTCTGTATGCCCAGCAGACAACAGGGTAGAGGACAAAACCATCAAAAATGCCCTGATAGTTTGAAAATTGAGAGTCATGTCAACAAAAGTTTTTCACCATGAGCATCACAAGGCTTCGGTGAAGACACAGATGTATTTTATATGTCTCTACTGTTAATGGTGTACGACCTGTCACGGTTTAAATACTCCCATCATCTCTGTTCATGATGAAAAGGTCAGAGCTCAGTTTAACGTGACAGTCTATGGGAGGTTTGGTCAGTATGGAGGGGATTTATTTAAAAACAGTGCATCATATCACAATGAGAGTAACACTGGGTGAGAGAGGACAACTTTCTATACATTGTCATTAGAGACCGATATGTTTTTTTCAGGACTGATATTATTAGTAGTAGTCAAGGAGGCCGATAACCGATATTCATTTGCAGTAAAAGTGAAAATATTGGCAGCAAAATTTTGAATAATACAAACTCAAACACTTAACTTTGTTTAAATGCCTTAAGCATATGTTTATTAAACAGCTTTTCAGATTTG
>CM028890.1:23494751-23519608 GCA_016801885.1 Toxotes chatareus | reverse complement strand
ACCCATTATAAAATCTGAGAGAGTGAAAAAAAGAAAAAGCAGATATATTGATATACTGATTTAACTCAATATTTCAACCATGTTTTTATGTGAAATGTATATATAACGAATATAAACATGTATAACAAAGCAGTATGGCTGTCACACTGTACTTTTTGATGTAGTTTGCCTGGTTTTTCTCAAAGCTGCAGGAAGCTGGAATCTGTACAGAAGAAGTGGAATAACCAGAATAAGATGTAGGGTGAATAATATATGTATCGTCAGGCTCTGCACTAAGAAATAATAATGTGGAAATTAACTGCAATTCTCCATCACACCACATGATGGAGCTGATTAATCTGATTAATCACTTTGGGTTCAGCATCTGTGAATGAATAAAAAAAGACAAAGTCCAGGTGGAGGGTGGAGGAGGTGGAGGAGTCTCAGTGTGTCTGCAGAGACTGTGTAGAAGGACAGAGCAGCAGCAGAGCAGTCCAGATACACTGATGATTCTCTTTCAGATCCAGAGGAACACACAGGGATGATGGTGGACTTGACAGTGGAGCTGTTCTAAGAGCAGTTCAGACTGCAGCACTGAGAGTCTTCTCCACTTCTTCTGGTTCCTCTGTCAGTCACTGCTGGATGAAGCTCTCCTCTCCACTCTACCTCCCAGTAACATGGACCAATCAGAGCCTCTCTACACACAAGCTGCTGCTGCTTCAACCTCTCTGGATCATCAGGACACAGCTTGTCCTCTCTCAACACACACACCGTCCTCTTCACTCTCTCCTTTAGAAAGATCCGTACCTCCATCTGTTGAGAGAAGAAGACAGACAACAGAGGTGATAAATCAGTGTTTACAGAGACTCACTTCATCAGCTGTCAGTCACTGATGCAGCACATCCAGTATAAAGAGCAGCAGGGACTTCAGTCCTGTTCAGAGCAGAAGTGGAGCAGCTGTGTAGTGTAGCAGCTTCCTCTCAGCTCTCATGTTAACGTATTGGAGTGAAGACACTGAGCTGGAAGCTCACACACCTGCAGAGACTTTTAGCATCAAGTCTGTTTACTCTGAACATTTCACTCAAGTCCACAGTGGAAATATACTGATCTGATTGGCTGACTGCTGTCTGTCTCTCTGTTTTTCTGTCCAATCCTGAAGCCTGTCACCATTCTCCTCTCACAGCTTCAATGAGGAAAGCAGCCACTGAGAAGGTTGGAGGTTTACAGGAGACACTGGATCTTTGCTTTGATACAAACTGTGTTTAGGACAATACTGATGAAAGCAGCATGGACTGACTCCAACCCTCTACTGACCTCAGAGTCTCCAGTCTACAGTCTGGACTCTCCACAAGATCAGACAGATCCTTCACTCCTGAATCCTGCAGCTTGTTGTCCCACAGGTCCAGGTGTCTCAGATGGGACGGGTTGGACTTCAGAGCTGAGGCCAGAGAAGCACAGCTGATCTCTGACAAACTGCAGGACCACAATCTGAATAAAGAATAAATCATGTGGATAAAAATCATCTCTAATCCAATCAGATATGTCCTAATCAATGAGCGTTCCCTGTTTATAAAAGATACATACAATTTAATAGTACAACTATCAGTACAAATACTACTACTATAATAATAATAATAATAATATCTAGACCAGGGGTGTCCAAACTTTTTGCGAAGAGGGCCAGATTTGGTGAGGTGAACATGTGTGGGGGCCGACCATTCAGCCTCACATTCTTTGAACATTAAATGCAAATGAACTATTTGATGAATTTTTTATTGCAAATGACATAGTTTTCATTTTACATAAAGCACAAATTAATCTAAACAAGGTTTTACCAAAATCACTTTGCCTTTCATATGTGAAAACTACATAAAATGAAGAAAAAGACTGACTGGAAAAAACCTTTCGGGAAAATATAGTTTCATTTGAAACATTACAATATTATACACCATTGAATGCTCACTGTAAACTTGGAAATTCAAAATGTGAAGAGGGAGACACACACACACACACACACACACACACACACACACACTGAAGAACTGACATTAGTCCTGACACTTCATTGAAATTAACTTCAAGTGTTTTTCAATTGATGTGTACAAATATTAGTTCTGAGGATCTTCTGTATATTGTTGTGATAAAAATGGACTTTGAACAACTCACACTGGACATTTTCTACACTTCTTTTAGAAAACATTAGTCTGCTGACTGTGACAAATACCAGTGTGTGAGTTCTGAAGGTTTCATTGAAGTCAACAGACATTATTCATGACAACTGACTGAAATGAAGTGAAACTGAAGGAAGAATTCTTAGTCTGAGAGAAGAAAAAGTCACAATATGGAACAACAACTATTTCAAATCTCATTCATTCATTCAAGATGAATGGATTCAAGTTCTGGATGAAGATAAACCAGGTTCAGTTGTGAATTAAAGATCTAAGATCTACAACAGTAACAGACAGTGAACTGACCTCAGAGTCTCCAGTCTACAGTGTGGACTCTCCAGAAAACCACACAGCAGCTTCACTCCTGAATCCTGCAGGTTGTTGTTGTAGCTCAGGTCCAGGTGTCTCAGATGGGAGGGGTTGGACTTCAGAGCTGAGGCCAGAGAAGCACAGCTGATCTCTGACAACCAGCAGGAACTCAATCTGAATAAAGAATAAATCATGTGGATAAAATCATTTCTAATCCAATCAGATATGTCCTAATCAATGAGCTTTCACTAACATGAGTAGAGGGACTTTGTCCTTCTCTTATTGTGGATCATCATAATGTCAGCCTTCTACACACATCATCCAAATGTCACCACAACATTCATACAACTATTCATGTCAACACAGATTCATAACATGCTGCTGAGCTCAGTCAAGTCTGGAATTAGAAGATAAAGATCAAATCAGACATGTTGGACTAAAAACTGACTTTGATTCACCACTGAAATGGATCAAACTTCAAATGTTCAGTCCTGATCCAGGAAAAATGTCTTGCTTGGTCCTGGTCTCTATCCTGCAGATCAGCTCCATACTAATTTAACCTGAGATAGTCTCAGATCTGATGAAGGTTTCAACCATGTTTGTATGTGATTCACTGCCAGAAATCATAGCACATTATGTCCAATCAGACTGCACGTTCTAATGATTACTTTACATTATCTAATATGTATGGAAGAAAAAGAATTTAATAGAAAACTTTGGAAAGTGGTCAGAAGCAAAGTCACATACACACAATGTAATAAGAATACTGCTGATAACAACAACAATAACAATAACAATAACAACAACATCAATAATAATTATAATCATAATCATAATCATAATAATAATAATAATGATAATAATGCATTGTTCCAAACTTTCCAAACAACCAGTGACTCTTTACAATACAACAAGATTTGCAGTTAATGGACTGAAACATGTCAAACCAACAGTGTGGTTCTTTAAGTCTTTGCTCCTTAACACATTTAACAAGTCAATTCAACTCAATGAGAAAAGACCACAATTTACACACTTGTGTTAAAGATCGAAACACACACACACACTGAAGAACTGACATTAGACCTGACACTTCATTGAAATGAACTTCAAAAGAAAGAAGAGTTTTTTCTTCAAGTGTTTTTCAATTGATTTGTACAAATATTAGTTCTGAGGATCTTCTGTATATTGTTGTGATAAAAATGGACTTTGAACAACTCACACTGGACATTTTCTACACTTCATTTAGAAAACATTAGTCTGCTGACTGTGACAAATACCAGTGTGTGAGTTCTGAAGGTTTCATTGAAGTCAACAGACATTATTCATGACAACTGACTGAAATGAAGTGAAACTGAAGGAATAATTCTTAGTCTGAGAGAAGAAAAAGTCACAATATGGAACAACAACTATTTCAAATCTCATTCATTCATTCATTCATTCAAGATGGATGGATTCAAGTTGTGGATGAAGATAAACCAGGTTCAGTTGTGGATTAAAGATATAAGATCTACAACAGTAACAGACAGTGAACTGACCTCAGAGTCTCCAGTCTACAGTGTGGACTCTCCAGAAAACCACACAGCAGCTTCACTCCTGAATCCTGCAGGTTGTTGACACTCAGCTCCAGGTCTCTAAGATGGGAGGGGTTGGACTTCAGAGCTGAGGCCAGAGAAGCACAGCTGATCTCTGACAAACTGCAGAAACTCAATCTGAATAAAGAATAAATCATGTGGATAAAAATCATTTCTAATCCAATCAGATATGTCCTAATCAATGAGCTTTCACTAACATGAGTAGAGGGACTTTGTCCTTCTCTTATTGTGGATCATCATAATGTCAGCCTTCTACACACATCATCCAAATGTCACCACAACATCCATAACATGCTTGCATACCATACTGCTGCTACTAGTAATAATAAGTAGAACATTTCTGCAGAAACTGTGAATGTGTCTTCTGTGTGGTGCATATACAGGATAATCAGCTGTGAGATGTTGGATATTTGTACAAGTGGATGTGAGGGAGCATCATCCAGGAGCAGCTGAAGGACTTAGTGTGATGTTATTTGTGGCCCTGATAGTCCTACTAACATGTTATGCAGTGATATTGGTCATAATGTAACCATTGAAGGCTTTAACTGTATCACACAGGTTCACAGACACACTGAGTCATGTTTAAACCATTAAAGAGGACATTATATGGACTTTATTCATGTCCTGGAGACTTATCCTCACCCTGACCAGAGTCACTACAGGTATCAAGACCGTGTTAATATCATTAGTAACAGCTGTGTTGATCTGACTTAAAGCTGCTGTTTGATATTTCCTGCTAGGAGAGGACAAGATGGCCGACAATAAAAATGGTCCCTGTGAGACTAAGAGTTAATTAATATAGTTAGAGTCAGTTTTCCACTTCTGTCCAGATACTGCTGAATCATTGGTTGCTGTGGTGACTAGACCCCTGGACCAGAATGTAAATACACAGCAAAACCAGTCTGTATGCCCAGCAGACAAGAGGGTATAGGACAAAACCATCAAAAATGCCCTGATAGTTTGAAAATTAAACGTCCTGTTAACAAAGGTTTTTCACCATGAGCATCACAAGGCTTCAGTGAAGACACTGATGTATTTTATATGTCCCTACTGTTTATGGTGTAGGAGCTGTCACAGTTTAAATACTCCCATCATCTCTGTTCATAACAAGGACTGAAGAGCTCAGTGTAACATGGCAGTCTATGGGAGTTTTGGTCAGTTCTCTCTGCACTTGAAGCAGACTGACTTAAAAACTGTAGGTCATGTCACAATGAGAGTAACACTGAGTGACAGAGGACACATTTCTCTACTTTTTGATACAGTGGGAAGAAAAAGTATGTGAACCTTTTGTAATTTCATGGTTTTCTGCATTAATTTGTCATAAAATGTGATCTGATCATCTAAGTCAGCGGTTTTCAAAGTGTGAGGTGCGCCTCCCCTGGGGGGCGCCAGAGGGATTTAGGGGAGGCGCGGCGAGAGAAAAAATAAACCTGAAAAGACAGAAAAAGAGTGTAAACATCGAGGGGCAAAATGGGGTCTGGGGCGAGCAGAAAACGGAGGAAGTATGACCCTGATTATTTAAAGTTTGGCTTTTTGTGTATTGGTCCTGACGATGCTCCGCTGCCACAGTGTGTTATCTGCAAAGAGGTGCTAGCTAACGACAGTATGCGATCATGTAAACTCCGGCGTCATATTGAAACCAAGCACCAAAGTTTAACGACCAAGCTGTGGGAGTTTTTTGATCGGAAACTTAATGAATTGCGGTCACAGAAGAAAGTCATCGAGGCGTTTGGCACTGTGACTACGGAGGCAACGAGCATCGCATCAGCGTAGCGTTACGCATTGCGAAGGCGGGGAAAGCCCACAACATTGGTGAGACATTGCTCTTCCCTGCTGCTAAAGATATGTTCGGCACTAATGGGCGAAGCTACTACAGGTGTTAAAATGTGTTTAAAAAATGTGTTAAAAACATACAGGTGTTAAAATGTGTTTAAAAAATGTGTTGAAAACATACAGATGTTAAAAGGGGGGGGGGGCATGCTTTTGAGTTCTCTCAGGGGAGGCTCACTATCCCACACTTTGAAAACCCCTGATCTAAGTCAAGAGTATTGATGAAAACATATTCAACTGAACAACAACGTTTTGATCCCAAATTACAGATGGATTTAATGGAAAACTTTGGAAAATGCTCAAAAGCAAAGTCACATACACGGAATATTGTGAATATTGCTGCTGCTAAATAAATAAATAAATAAATAAATAATAATAATAATATGCAACGAAGGACTTCGTTACCATGACTGTCGGGTTAAGTCTTGATTGTCAGAATGGTCATTCTAAAATAATAATAACAATAACAATAATAATAATAATAGTAATAATAATAATAATAATAATAATAATAATGCTTTTTATTTGTTAGTGTCTTTCCGAACACACAGCAACACTTTACAATACAACAAGATTTGCAGTTAATGGACTGAAACATGTCAAACCAACAGTGTGGTTGCTCCTTAACACATTTAACAAGTCAATTCAACTCAATGAGAAAAGAACACAATTTACTCACTTGTGTTAAAGATCAACACACACACACAGAAGAACTGACATTAGTCCTGACACTTCATTGAAATGAACTTCAAAGGAAAGAAGAGTCAATTATTTTTTTTACAAATATTAGTTCTGAGGATCTTCTGTATATTGTTGTGATAAAAATGGACTTTGAACAACTCACACTGGACATTTTCTACACTTCATTTAGAAAACATTAGTCTGCTGACTGTGACAAATACCAGTGTGTGATTTCTGAAGGTTTAATTGAAGTCAACAGACATTATTCATGACAACTGACTGAAATGAAGTGAAACTGAAGGAATAATTATTAGTCTGAGAGAAGAAAAAGTCACAATATGGAACAACAACTATTTCAAATCTCTTTTATTCATTTATTCATTCATTCAAGATGAATGGATTCAAGTTGTGGATGAAGATAAACCAGGTTCAGTTGTGGATTAAAGATCTAAGATCTACAACAGTAACAGACAGTGAACTGACCTCAGAGTCTCCAGTCTACAGTGTGGACTCTCCAGAAAACCACACAGCAGCTTCATTCCTGAATCCTGCAGCTTGTTGTCACTCAGGTCCAGGTGTCTCAGATGGGAGGGGTTGGACTTCAGAGCTGAGGCCAGAGAAGCACAGCTGATCTCTGACAACCTGCAGTAACTCAATCTGAATAAAGAATAAATCATGTGGATAAAAATCATTTCTAATCCAATCAGATATGTCCTAATCAATGAGCTTTCACTAACATGAGTAGAGGGACTTTGTCCTTCTCTTATTGTGGATCATCATAATGTCAGCCTTCTACACACATCATCCAAATGTCACCACAACATTCATACAACTATTCATGTCAACACAGATTCATAACATGCTGCTGAGCTCAGTCAAGTCTGGAATTAGAAGATAAAGATCAAATCAGACATGTTGGACTCATCATTGAAGGTTTTACATGACCTTCTTCTTCCTGAACTTTGTGTCATTAAACAACATTAATGTACAAATTCACATTTCTTGACTTCAACCAACAGTCAGATGTCACATGTTGATTTAAAGAGTCTTTGGTGTCAGTCGTCCTTCCTGTGTCCACACTGACTGTGAAGTGGTCTCCTCCTAACACAACTACACTGTAAGAAATGACTTGATGAGTTCAGCTGTAGCTGAATGAAGCTTCAGCAGTCTGACTCAGACAAATGTGTAGAAGAAAACTGAATTCTCCCATTCTGCTCTGATATATTCAGACCTCTGTTCTTGGCTGAAGGTGTGTGTTTCCTGATTTTACTCTCCTCTACACCAGGAGAGAAAACACCTGCTTCTGACTTATTTAACACAAAATATGAGAAGACTTTAAAGGAGCAGTGTGGAGGATTTAGCGGGATCTATTGGCAGAAATGGAAGATAATATTCACAATTATGTTTCAAGTATAGTTTAATCACCTGAAACTAAGAATCATTGTGCTTTTCTTTGTTCAGAAAGAGCCCTTCATGTCTACACAGGGAGCGAGTCCATGTTGCACCTACATGTTTCTGCTGTAGCCCAGAATGAACAAAAACATACATTAGCTGTAGAGAGAGCATTTTATGTTACCTGATGGTCACCATAGGTTCTCCTACACACTTGAAAAGGGGGGACTGAGGGCAGGGTAATTCAGACAGTTTCAGTCTGCAACGTCACCACTAGATGTCACTAAATCCTACACACTGCTCCTTTAAAGAAAAACCAAATGAAGATGTAACATCATTTCACTCTTCAAAATGAAAAGTTTAATTCATCAGCAGTAACTCTTGGTCTGTATGACCAGTAGTTTATGGTGCTAATGTTGATTTTAGCAAACTGTTAAAAGGTGATGTTGACATTATGGAGTCAGTTCACAAAGGTGATGACTTTTCTCTACTTGTGGATCTATTACATTATGTTTTAGCATTAACTTTTATCCACGAGTGTTTGTAGTTACCACAGTGGCTGCTGTTACAAAAGTTACAAACTCACTTAAATGTAGAGAATTCAACAATGTAAAGCAGCACCTTTAATTTGAGCAGCATGTTTTTTTCTTTCATTTCATACCAAGGTCTGGGAAGATCACTTCTTTCTAACTCCACACTCCCAGAGTTTTGACGTGTAGACTTCAGACCCAACACACACTGATTCAAGTGACATCACCTTAGTACATTTATCAGACTCACACAGCTCCCTCTGGAGACACTAAAGCCTTTATACTACTGTTTCCTCACACACACAGTGATACTCAACAACACCTGGAGACACACAATGAGTCTTAAGATAAGTGGAGTCCTGCTTGAATTAGTTTTATCAGGTTTGCATGAATAAAAAAGGCTCAAAATAACATGAATAGATTAACAAATGAATGTGGAATCTAACAGATAATAATTGATAAACCAATAGTAATAATCACAACTAACTCAAAAATCTATGCTTGATACTCACAAAACTTCATCATCTCCAGAAAAACAGCTGATGAAATGAGAATAATTTCATACTGTGTATATTTGAAAAATCTAAACTACTAATCTACAGTGACTGATAATGTTAAAGATCATGTCTGGACTTACACAGCCTTTCTGCAGTTCCACACAGCTGGGATCAGTCTCCGTCGTCCCTCCACTGATGTGTTGTACTTCTTCAGGTCCAACTCATCCAGAACCTCCTCTGACATCTGCAGAACGTAGGCCAGAGCTGAACAGTGGAACTCAGAGAGTCTCTGCTCTGATCTGTTCTCTGACTTCAGAAACTCTTGGATCTTCTGATGTACTGAGCAGTCGTTCATCTCCATCAGACAGAGGAAGATGTTGATGCTTCTGTCAGGAGAGATATCATCTCTGTTCATCTCCTTCAGGTTGTTGATGGCTCTCTGGATGATTTCTGGTCTGTTCTCTGTCTGACCCAGAAGGCCTCCTAAGAGTCTCTGGTTGGACTCCAGAGACAGGCCATGAAGGAAGCGAACAAACAGGTCCAGGTGGCCATTTTTACTTTGGAGGGATTTCTCCATGGCATCACTCAGGAGGACATCGAGTGATGGGTAGCTGCTCTGATTGTTTCCAAAATGCGGTAAAGTTTTCCTGATAAAAGATTTTGTGGCCCAGTTTTTGTCATCTTGTCCCAAGAAAGTCCTCAGCTCTCTTGTGTAACAGTAGAACATGAAGACTGCAGCCAGAAACTCCTGAATGCTCAGATGAACAAAGCAGTAGACTGTTTTCTGGAAGATCACACTCTCTCTTTTAAAGATCTCTGTACAAACTCCTGAGTAAACCGAGGCCTCTGTGACATCAAGACCACACTGCTCCAGGTCTTCTTGGTAGAACATGATGTTTCCTTTCTCCAGATGTTCAAACGCCAGCCTCCCCAGCTTCAGAAGAACTTTCCTGTCTACCTTCGTCAGCTCCTGTGGACTCGTCTCATGTCCCTCATCATACTTGTGCTTCTTCCTCTTTGTCTGAACCAGCAGGAAGTGTGAGTACAGGTCAGTCAGGGTCTTGGGCAGCTCTCCTCTCTGCTCTGTGGTCAACATGTGCTCCAGAACTGCAGCAGAGATCCAGCAGAAGACTGGGATCTGACACATGATGTGGAGGCTCCTGGATGTCTTGATGTGTGAGATGACTCTTCTGGACAGCTCTTCATCACTGGATCTCCTCCTGAAGTACTCCTCCTTCTGGGCGTCAGTGAAGCCTCGTACTTCTGTTACCCTGTCAACACATGCAGGAGGGATCTGATTGGCTGCCGCAGGTCGGGAAGTTATCCAGACCAGAGCCGAGGGAAGCAGATTCCCCTGGATGAGGTTTGTCAGCAGCACGTTGACAGATGACTTCTGTGAGACATCAGACACGACCTCCCTGTTGCTGAAATCCAATGAAAGTCTGCTTTCATCCAGGCCGTCAAAGATGAACAACACTTTACAGACAGCGAGCTTCTCTGCTGTGAGCTTCTTTAATGTTGGATGGAAAACATGGAGCAGCATGAGAAGACTGTACTGCTCATCTTTGATCAGGTTCAGCTCCCTGAATGAAAGCAGAACCAGCAGACTGACGTCTTGGTTTTCCCAGCCCTCGGCCCAGTCCAGAGTGAACTTCTGCACTGAGAAGGTTTTTCCAACGCCAGCAACACCGTTGGTCAGAACGACTCTGATGTGTTTCTGTTGGTCAGGTAAGGCTTTAAAGATGTTGTGGCACTTGATTGGAGTGTCATGGAGGGTCTCCATCTTGGAAGCTGTCTCCAGCTGCCTCACCTCATGTTGGGTATTAACCTCTTCACTCTGTCCCTCTGTGATGTAGAGCTCAGTGTAGATCCTGTTGAGGAAGGTTTCACTGCCTGTTCCATCAGTTCCTTCAGTCACACGTTCACATCTCCTCCTCAGACTGATCTTATGTTCATCTAAAACCTCCTGCAGACCACTATCTGCTGAAAATCTGCTGACACAGAAGAAATAATGTCAGACTAAAGAAAGAGAATCTGAGAATCGGCTCATTTCTTTCATCAGCTGCATAAAAACTAAAGACAAGCAAAGAAAAGCTTTTTCATTTTGTGCTATTTCTAATCATCTTAAATACCAAAGCTGTATGATAGAACAACTGACTCTGTATCAAAGCACAGCTCCTGTTTTCAGAGATGATGACATGAGCAGACAGATGTACAGTCTTACTTTGTACAGTGCTGCTCTGACTGACTGTCTGCAGTCCAGCTCTTGTTCTGGATCTTTCTCTCAGATTTTATATCTTATACATTTTCCAACAAATATTTGAACTTACTGAGATACTCTTGGATGTTTTGGGTGGATTACTGTGACATTGTTGGGATTCTTTCAGGCTCTGATAATGTATTTTATCTTGATGATGTATTGAGTCCTATCAGCTGCTTGTCATGTTGGCCATTTAACTCATGAAGACCCTGTAGGGTCAAAGCATTTCCTTTTTCAGTCTCATTAAACGTTTTTGGGAGCTACAATCCAGTGTGAGGACATTCTGCTCCCTTCCAACAGTCATTAAATCCCAGAAACCTGACAACAAATGATTTTAGCAGCACGACCTGTGCTGAGACTAAATGTTTTGTTGATTGTTGTGAACAAGTATCCAGATTTGGTTCACAATGTCTAGAAGCTGTTAAAGGCTCAGACGTGTAAATCATTAAAGTGGAATCTCCAACATGGAGACACTGTGTTTCTTCTTTGTCCTTCTTTTCATTGACAGGTCTACAGACTCTGGAAGTGGCTCAGGCTCGTGTTCATACACCAACTCTCACAATGACTGAGACTGATAAAACAGTAACATGAGAAAGCTCTGCTTTAGAAATCTGCTGAAAATAGTGTGTGTGCATATTTCTGTCTTTGTGTGGACACAGAGTTTTATGGATCTGGCCCCTGGTGTCTCCCTGTTTCCTTCAAATATGTCTGAGAACTGAATCATCCTCAGGTCAGTTTACACTAGAAACAGTCTCTTACTTTGTGTCTGAGGGTCCAGGTTCATTACTGAAGTCTGGAGGATTAAACTCTTTGGACCTGTCACTCTTCACAGACAGACAGGTGGATCCTGGACACTCTGCTCTCAGTCTGTGGTCCTGACCTCTGAAAACACAAACACATTTTTATTCATATCACATCAATCACTGATAAATTGTCTGAGGACATTCTGGGAACTCTCAGCTGACGTCCTGCAGCAACGTCACCATGTAGCACTGAACACTATACTGAAGGATGGAGGCAACACACCAGCATCTATAAACAACACTGTTGTGTCAGTCAATCATAAAATGTTCATAATGAAGATGAATATTTTTTTCAGTATTTTCCTAAGACACCTGTTGTCTGTAGTTTCTTATCAGACAAACAGGAGGAAATGTCACATTTCTTAGGGACTATTTTGATCAGCGGATAGATCCACATTTGGTGCTATATGATGTCCAAAAGGAACCAGGAAGAACTGACTTTCTGCCGACTCTACAGCAGCTGTTACTGTGACGATCAGCCCCTAAGGGGACTGGTTTTGACACTTTGACAGATGTTTTTGAACACTTTTGGACTTTTGGTTAAACTCTTTTTTTGGCCCCTTGGACACTTGAGGACTTTTGACCAGTTTCTTAAGTGTTGGTAGGACTTTGCTGTTTTGTTTTTGAAATCATTTCACTTGTTTATTTGTTCTAGTTCAGTTTACTTCCTGTCTTTTTCTGCTTTCTCTCCGTTGTTGATTGGCTGTCCGCCCCGATTTGTGTCACCTGTTGTAAATGACCTCCTGTGTATTTAAGTCTTGTTGCTCCCCCTGTTCCTCTGTCAGTTACTTTGTGTCTCAGCTCATGTTTGCACCTGTGGTTCATCTCCTGGAGTCTCTGTTCTCGTCCTGGAGTCTTTTGTTAGTCGTCTTATATGTTTCCCTTCCTGTGCACCGTCCTGGATTTGCCTCCTGTTTCCACTTTCCTCTGATATTTTTTTCTGCCATAAGTAAGGACTTTTGAGTTTTGGATTAGAGTTTTTGTTTCTGAAGTTTTTTCTCCATTTTGGATTGTTTTTAGTTTGTTTCCTGCCCCTGGACTTTTTTTCAGAGTGTCTGAGTTAAATAAAAGGACTTTTAATTCACTCATCTTTCCGTCCTGGGGTTTCTACATTTGGGTCCTCTTCCTCATTTTCCTGGCTGCACAGCAGCGTTGCACAACAGTTACAGGCAGTGACGACAACTGCAGGACCTCAACACACTAAACACTGTTATAGCCCAAAGTTTGGAGGTTCACAGGTTTGTATCAGTTCTCTTACTTTGTGTCTGAGGGTCCAGGCTCATTACTGAAGTATGGAAGATTAAACTCTTTGGACCTGTCACTCTTCATAGACAGACAGCTGGATCCTGGACACTCTGCTCTGTCCTCTTCTTCCTCCACACAAACACTCATCTTCTGGACTTCAGTCAGTCTGAGAAGGAAACCAGTAAAACAGACTGTGAGCTCAGACACACAAAGAATCAGGACACACCAGTCTGATCAAGAGTCACATGCAAGACTGAGAGAACAGGACAAGAACCACACTCAGTATTCTTTCTTCCATTTCTGTCCCTTTGTGTGGACAGAAGTTCATCCTGACTCTTCTTTCCTCTACAGTCCACAGGGAGAAAACTGACTCAGAGACTTTGACAGTAAAATAATAATAATGTTGTATTAACACTCACCCTGCCTCAGGCTTCAGTTTTCCTCCTCCTGATCTGTTTAGTGAAAATGCAGTCTGAACTAACTGACTGAGCACTTTCAGTTCCACCTGCTCCTCCCCTCTACATTTACAGGAAGTCACATGGTCTGTGTATGTGTGTGTGTGTGTGTGTGTAGGTGTGTGTGTGCGTGTAGATGTGTGTGTGTGTCAAACCTGAGATCACCATTACTGTTAACCCTGTAAACATTATCAACAAAGCCTAGTTAAAATGTTGGTAGTTGTTATGAACCTGATGTGTGTATATTTTCTGTTCACTGTGTTTCATTGCACAAACCTTCCTCTGGTACAGGTCATGATTTGGGGGATTTCTGGTTTTTACTCACTTCAGTTCTTTTCCTCTCTTTTAGCATTTTCTTAGTGTTTCCACACTTTCTTTTTTATTTAAAACATTCTGTTCTGTCTTTGCTATTAGTCTCTTATTGTTTCTTTTTTCATGGGCGGGACCATGGGGGTTGAAAAATTTGTGTAAATCACTTTGTGTTTCAAGGTGTTTGTATGAGAAGTGCTACACAAATAAAGTCTGACTGATCCATTGATTGACCTGTTGTATTCAACATGAAAAAGTTCAGGACTTGGTGGATGCAGAATGAAAACAATCAGATTTTTTTGTCAGTGTGAATCTGCCTAATATTCACTTTAACCACATGAAACTCAATCAAATCAAAAAGTGTAATAACTATTGTGTTAACTGAACAGTGAAATACAAAACATCTGCTGAGTTTGAAAGACAAAGAGTCATAAAACACAGAAATGACAAATTCAAATGATCCTAAATGTTGGAAGTTCTCGGTTTTAATGGAAATGTTGATGATGGAAATGGATCTTTAGGTCAAACTCTGAGTTCTCTGTTACTTCAAATGGAAACTGAATCCATATTTAACTCATCAAATATTTTATGTATAATATCCCAAATAGCACATACTGATAGTGGTGACATAACTATGGGGAAATATCTTATATAAGCTTTTCTCTTTCATGCTACAACATGTTGAATCTTATGTATAATGTTCGGTACAATGAATAATGTGTATCTTAATAATGACAAACTGTGTGTGAAGCTGTTACAGCAGATGCGATGTGATTTTTTTTACTCTTGAGTCATGAGTTTCATCTCATTGAGCCAGAATCTTCCTGGAGGTCTTTTGCAGTCAAACGAGGGTTCGGACTTGCTTTTCTAGCAATCCTACGAGCAGCTCTCTGTGATATTTTTCTTGGTCTTCCAGACCTTCACTGTTCCTGTTAACTGCTATTTCTTAATACATTTTGAATTGAAGAAATTGGTAACTGAAAACACTTTGCCATCGTCTTACAGCCTTCTCCTGCTTTGTGGGCGTGATTTATTTTCATTTTCAGAGTGCTAGGTAACTGCTTAGAGGAACCCATGGTTATTGATTGTTGGGACAAGGTTAGAGGAGTCTGGGTATTTATAAAGCTTTGAAATATGCATCACTTGGGCTTTCCTAATGATGACTGTGAACAAGCCATGACCCTAACAAGCAAATTAATGTTGGATACCTTGGTCAAAGTTATCTGAGAGCTCAAGTCTCCTGGGGTTCCCATTCTTTTGCAGGGTGCTGCTTTCCCTTTTTCACTCTAAAATTGTAGAAAACAAAAATAATACACTGATATTGTTTAAAATATTGCAAAAGAGTGTTTCATGTTTAACTTTATGCCTTTTGGAGATCATTTCATCTTCCACTTGCTTAACTGTTCACATTAAGAGAAATTTTGACCAGGGGTGCCCAAACTTTTGCATGCAACTGTAGCTCCCTGGACCAGTATCTGACACCAACAATCCCATCACAGTTTCACAGCAGTGGCAGAGACTATAACTCCCTCTGGAGGAGAATGATGGGATCACAGTTCTCTGATCCTCTGCTGGTTTCCTCTTGTTGTCTGCCTGACATAGGAGCTAAACTAAGGCCTCATCCTCTACATCCAGATTCCCCAAACTCATTTATAGTTCACATGATGTCAGTGATACCTTCACACATGTATCTACAGAGACACAACTCTGTTGTGTTGAAGATGTGTGTGTTACACAACAGGATGCAAAGAACTAAAAGATTTCTCACAGATCAAGCCTTACATTCTTACAGACCAAATATGAGACATTAAGTAACATTTGATCTTATCCTCACACACACAGATATAATAAATAGCTATATATTTGTGTTCTGTCTCCATTGTTCATATCCTCCAGTCTAACATCCCCTGGGCTAAACAAGCCTGTTTAAAATGTCAGAGGACAAAGAAAAAGGAACAAACAGGACAGATTTTAAGAATAAAAGTCATGAACTGAACTCATAACCACAGTCCTGCTTTGTTTGAAACAGTACACAGAGAGAAAACTGACTCAGAGCCTATGACAGTAAAATAATAATAATGTTGTATTAACACTCACCCTGCCTCAGCCTTCAGTTTTCCTCCTCCTGCTCTGTTTAGTTCAAATGGCATCTGAACTGACTGACTGAACACTTTCAGTTTCACCTGCTCCTCCCCTCTCCACTTACAGGAAGTCACACAGTCTGTCTATGTGTGTCTGTGTGTGTGTGTGTGTGTGTGTGTGTGTGTGTTTCTGTGTGTTGTTTACAAGTTTAGAACGTGTTTCACTTTGTTGTAATTTCTGTCTGTTAAAATCATGATTAACGTGTTTTTAACTAAATCAGATTTAACTTAGTGTTTTTACAGACTTACTATAATTATAACTATATAAATGATGTTTATTATCATTATTATAGCAGAGAAGATCCCAGCTGAACCAGTGGATCTGGATCTGTCTGTGGAACAGGTGACAGTGGATTAAGGTGAACAACCTTTCATCTCAGCCTCTGACCCTCAGCACATTATTGTTGTTAGTTTTTGTTTGTAACTTTATAGGTGTCAAACCTGAGATCACCATTAGTGTTAACCCTGTATACATGATCAACAAAATGTTGGTAGTTGTTATGAACCTGCAACATGTTGAATCTCATGTATAATGTTGGTCACAATGAATAATGTGTATCTTAATAATGACAAACTGTGTGTTAAGCTTTTACAGCTGATGTGATGCAGCTCTTGGGGCTTAAGATTGTGAATGATTGTGTGCAGACATATTTGTAGTCTTTATTTCGTCAAATTTTCCACTACAGCACTACAAAGGGTCATTAACACCTCCCAGAAAATCATATGCCATCCCCTTCCCTCCCTGAAGGACCTCTACAACACCCGCTGTCTCAAGAGGGCACGCAGCATCTTGAGGGACTGCACATACCCAGGACACCGGGTGTTTTAAGCTGCTGCCCTCTGGCAAGAGATTCAGGGCACTGAGAGCACGAACAAACAGACTCAGGGACAGCTTTTACAACAGGGCAATAGCCCTAATCAATGCTAACAAATAACCTTACTTAATCTGGCTAGCCACCTTTCTGACAGCAGGTCATGTGCAATAAACAATGTCTTTGTTTTTGTATATATTTTACACACTGTTTTTTTTTATCCTGGATATTTTTATTTTATTTTATTTTATTTTATTATTTTATCCTATATTTTATTTGTACAAAGTATGATTGTGCAATGACAATAAAGATCTATCTTATCTTATCTTATTTATAGGTGATTTCATTGTTTTTACACATAAAACCAAACACAAACACAAGATCTCATGTAAACTCACAGCAACAAACTGTATTTGATTTATGGAAAATTTATTTTTGAGTTAGTTATTTTCAATTATTTTTTTCAGTATGTTTTTGGTGCCCCAGGTGTCAGAATATTAGTTTTTTTCCTTTTTTTTTTTTTTTTTTTTTTAACAGTGTGTGTTAAACATACAGATCATGTATTCAAACATTACTTCCTTTGGCTCATTGAGTTACAACAATCTAATCCTCAGCAGTTTCTCTTTGTTTGCTCTTACCTGAACTCTCACTCTCACTCTCACTTGCTTTTCTCTGCCATTTTCTATTGTGCCAGTACCATAACATGTTGTGTCAGTTAATATCTTATTACTGTGATTCATGAAATGCCATTAGACATGCTGTTCTCTCCAGAAGTGAGGTTAAATTCAAGCAGCTCCATATGTACTGACTAAATCCCTGGATATCATTGTCTGCATTTTAAACTCATCCTTTCTTTAGTATTTTAATAAAAACCCACACATGCTTCTAACTCACAGCGTCACACCAGGAGCTTCCTGCACAAACTGATGTCATTGTTGGATTTGACATGAACCCAAGCCCAAAGTGTGACTGTTGACTTTCCATTATGCTCAGTCTGGATTGCTGCCATTGCCAGGCAGATGATGGAAATCTTTTCTCTTTCCTCTTCTCTCTCTCAGCTGCAGCTTGAACGACACATGCTGCAGCAAGGCATTGTCTCCTACTGCCCCCCTCTGGCTAAGGTGAGGAACAACACCATCATGAAGGTGACTACAGCAAATCACAAAATCTGATGATGATGTGATGGCTCTCTCTCGTGGTGATTTGTAGACATGGCCAGATTAACAACGCTCTGCCTCACAGCTCATGGCAGACAATTCTAAACCCAAGACTCCTGCAGCTCAGAGTCTATAAACTGACTGAAAAGTGAAATTTTCCTATAGGGAAGCAAACAATTCATAAGAAATGGTGACTTAAATTTAAAGTGACAAGTAAACAATGAGAAAAAATCTATTTTGATTTAAATGCAGCTTTTCTTTCAGGAACATTTATGTCTTCATTGTAATTAGAACCAAATTATCCTGGATATTTCCTGGAAAACAGGACATTGTATGTGATGTAATAGAAGTAATGCAGCAACGTCTCATACATTTTTCCGATAATACTTTTGATTTACTTCAGTAATAGTATTTGAATGTAGAACCTTCACGTGTAATTGGATATTTTTGAGTTGTGGTATTACTATCATTTCAAAATTAAAGGCTCTAAACACTAAAAAAAAAGTAGACATTGTGCTTACTTCCCTTTTCCATTCATTTTTGACAGAGCCTGTTTCTGGGTAATTTCTTATTACTAACTTATGGGTAAAACTTTAGGTAACTATTGATTAATAGTTTTGCAGTTCAAATTATTCTGCACCAATATGTGTAGATTTACACAAAGTAGATGGTGTTTAAGAAGAAAAACAACAAAAAACTTAGTGCTGTAATTTTTTCCGCTCTGAGCATTAAATTGTGAATGAATAAAATATTCCACATCACAGAACAGTGTTCACACTTTAAACTGTAAAAACAATTTTACACAACCCCAATTTACTAATGCTTTAATTTGCTTTTATTTTTTTAATGCATCAAGACAATTAGTCAGTTTTGGTGTCGTTGGAAACAAAGCAGCAGCACAGTGGATGAAAGAGCCGACGGAGGAAGCACCTTACTCTGTCCCTCTCAGTCATTTTGACTTCTGAGTGATCAGTGACCACAGGTTCAAGAGGAGGACTCACAGGAGCTGATGAAGCTTGAACCATAGCAGAGTCTGGTTCTCTGGTGGGCTTTGGGTCCTTCCTGCAGTAATGAACAGGAGGGGTCAGAGGGACTGAAGCAGAGTCTGGTGCTCTGGGTGGATTCTGGGACCTTCTCCCTGTCGGGTTTTTTATTTACATCCTCCCTGGCCTGGGCTTTGGATGCAGGTTCAGCAGGGGGTGTAAGAGAAGCAGAGTTTATCTCTGGCCGGGATGGTGGCTTCTCCTTAGCAGTGGTGGCAAGACATCCCACAAATATGTTCTGATGCAACATCAACAATTTTGCTCAGCAGCACTGGTGCACAGTTCTTGAACCAGTCCACCAGGATATGGTGTGGGTAGGTCTGTCTGACCTCTGTCAGGACAGACAGGACCATGTCATCCCTGATGGAGCGGGAGAAGGTGGCCTGCTGTTCCACACAGACATGATCCAGTTTGCTGAGAGCCTGGGAGGACCTGTTTAAGAGGGAGCGAGGAGGAAGCACCCAGAATCCCTGCAGGACTCTGGGATCCACCTCCATCAAAGGATTCAAAAAGGATTATTGTCATCTGCACAGCACAAAGCAGCTGTTCACACTATGCAATGATATACTCTCCCTTCATATATTGCTTTAAATAAAAATAATTGATCTTACAAAAGTAAGTAAAGTAAGTAAAAGATATAGTAAAAGAAATAGCAGCCAAATGAAATAGTAGCTGCATATGTACAGATATAATTTAAAAAGAGAACACAGTAAGGTGCCAAACAAAGAGTAATGCAAAGCGTAACAGTGTCCATATAAAGTGACCGGTGGTTAAAGTGATTGTATCGTGTGTGTGTGTGTGTGTGTGTGTGTGTGAGGTGTGTGTGTGTGTGTGAGGTGTGTGTGTGTGTGTGTGTGTGTGTGTGTGTGTGTGTGTGTGTGTGAGGTGTGTGTGGAGGGGATCCTAGTGGGGGAGGTGGACAGTATGGGGGGCGGAGGGGGTCTGTATTCAGGAGTCTGATGGCTTGCTGTTGAGGAGCCTAGTTATTCTCCACCTCTTGTGGACAGACCATTTTGGTGCTGGGTGCCTCCTGCTGCCTCTCCCTCAGGATCATCGTCTTCAGCTGAGTTTTCAACTCCCTACCATGTTCATCCAGCATAGCAACAGACCAAAATGCATGCTTACATCAAGCAAACTGTGCATATTAATTGGTACCTCTCTGCAAAAGGAAAACTGATGCACTCATCAGAAACAGTAAAAAGCAATACAGCTAAAAACCTTCAACAGGAGGGCTTACCTTGTCGCCATGTTAGCAGAGCTCCATGAGACTTTGGGTTAAACTAGCTGCTACCTTGTTCTCAATACTGTTGATGCACCTGTTGATGCACCTTTGGCAGCAATTACAGCCTCAAGTCTTCTTGAATATGATGCCACAAGCTCGGCACACCTATCTTTGGGCAGTTTTGCTCATTTCCTCATTTGCAGAACCTCTCAAGCTCCATCAGGTTGGAAGGGCAGTGTCGGTGCACAGCCATTTTCAGATCTCTCCAGAGATGTTCAATCGGATTCAAGTCAGAGCTCTGGCTGGGCCACTCAAGGACATTCACAGAGTTGTCCTGAAGCCACACCTTTGTTATCTTGGCTGTATGCTTAGGGTCATTGTCCTGCTAAAAGATGAATCGTTCCCCCAGTCTGAGGTCAAGAGCACTCTGGAGCAGGCTGCATTCATCTTAGGAGACCTAAGTTGAGCAACCATTAGAATATACCACAAACATGATCAGCATAAATAAACATGATGATATAGAAAATACTAAACATGCACTTCAACACTTTGCCTTAAGTACTGGACCTGTAGAGCAGATGTCCCTCTCTGACTCAGCAATAATCCTGAAGAAATGTCTGAGTCATTGCTCTGTCCAGTCCAACTGTTTCTCTGATCATTTTGCCTGTGGAGTTTTCTGTGGCTTTGCCTTCACCAGCTGCAGCCTGTGACATCACATTCTAGAATGCTGACACATCAAAGGCATGAATTCTATTCTTATTTTTATTCTAACTGCACATATGTTGACTTATTTGTGTAGTGTGATAGTGTGACATCCTGAAATCTTCACAAATGACTGATATAGCAGCTCCAGTGTCTACAAAAGCATGCACAACAGTGTCCTCAGTCACAACTGATACATGTCTTTCTGACACATAAACCCCAGATAAACTGTCTCTGGTTAAATCCGTGGGCAGGGCATTACTGTCTTTATGGGCCTGAGTAAAATCAGTAGCTGGCAATTGGCCCCCACTGTCAACTACTTGTCACCTTCTTGTTATGGGAAGGAGAATGGAAGTCCTCACAGCGTTCCAGAGAGCGGCCACGTTGTGTGTAGTCTCTGGGTGATGGGCTGCAGGCACATGCATGACGCTCAGAAGATCCAGGACGATTATGGGAATCTCATCTGTCATATCGGTCTCTTTCATACCTTGAAGGTCTGTAGGAACTATCATCCTGATATTAGGCGACACCAACAAAACCAAGCAGAACAGGTAGACTAGAATCAGGATTTCAAACTCCGGCAAGAAATACTTTAACTTTATTTCCTGGTCTTTTGAGGATTGAATATTGGAAACATAAATGTGTTACAGCAGTGATTACATTCTTTTAAATGTAAGGCTCAGTGGTTGACTGGAGAGCAGGAACTGGTCTGAGGCTGGCAGACTGGGAGGCTGGTTGGAGCTCTGGGCTGTTCACAAAGCTTCAGAGCCATTCAGGAAGTGACTCTGTAACCATGGCTTCATTGAAACTTCTTTGTGCAGACCCAGGCAATCTGATTAATGAGCATATTTTAATAAGAAAAGTCACTGTCTCTATCTTACAGAGTCTGTTCAGCCAGGAAACAAAACTCAGAGTGTCCACGTAGGGAAAATTCAAAAACATAAAGTTAAGGTAATTAAGACGTCTTACTGAAACCAAAACAGCAAAAGAGGTGAATCCAAAGAAACATGAGGAACTGAATAGAGACAGACCGATAATGTGTTTTCAGGGCCAGTACCAATTATTAGTAGTCAAGGAGGCCGATAACCGATATTTAGTTAACTGAAAATTTAAATAAATAAATAAATAGCTTCCTAAAATTTTATAAAGTAAATAAAACAAAGTTAAATAAAATTTGCAGATTGTGGTGTTAAAAGCAGAATTGTTCCAGTGAGACGGCTCCTCTTGCTCTAATAAATTACAGAGACTTCACTGAAGACTTCAGTCTGTCCATCTGAAATGAGGGTTTGAAAAAAAACTGAATTTTACTCTCTCTCTCTCTCTCACACACACACACACTTCTTATTATTCTCACTATTTCTCTATCAATATTATCAGCAACCTTGTTTCAAGTGATGAAACCGTTAAAAACACCAAACAGCTGTGAGCCATTTCTGTTCGGCTGTGAAAGCTCCAGGGACGAGCGGTACCTGCTCGTGGTTAACCCCCCTCCTTGTCACTCACGCTACGGCAGAACTCCAACAAGAACGAGCCGGGAGTCTTGTTCACCTGGCAGGCTTCAACTTTATTGTTAATTCCTTTGCTCACTGTATTAAAACTTCTGCCGCTAACGCACAACTTACCCATCCTAACGCTCCAGCATACCTCATACTCTCTCTCGAGAACACTTCCGCACGCTCATCCAATTGCAATTCATGCAATTCGGGAGAGTCTGCGCCTTAACTTACCTTCAAAACCTCCGTGCCAATCAGCTCTGCTTGTAACCAATCAGATGGTGCTGTGGGTGGGACAATGCTGGAGACAGAGTAGTGTCTGCAGACAGAGGCGCAGCTGCATCAGAGCCAAAATAACCCAGTTTTAAATTGATCTCTCATTGGCCGTCGGATTAAAAAGAAGGCTGATGCCGATATGCGTCAAAATGCCGAACATCGGCGCCGATAATCAGTCGATCTCTACTGGTGTGTGTTATTTGTCCCTGTCTGTCTTCTCCACCTGTACGTGTGTGTGTCCTGTGTGTGTATGTGTGTTCAGGCCAGAGTGTGGTGATCTGCTTGCCATTCCCCTCAATTCACCTGCGCACCTAACAGCTATCACATCATCACCCCACCTCCAGTCATGAACGTAGCATGAATGATACATTGAACATCAAGCTGTTTGTGGATTTGAGATAAAAGCAAATGATAAAGAATGTACATTACTAGGCATCAGTATAATTCCATTACTCTATATGCAACAGACAGCATTTGAACCAGTCACCGTAGGACACACACACACACACACACACACACACACACACACACCTGATACACATCACACAAACTTACCAATTCTCCAGCACAGCTGTGTCCATAACAAGAACATAAACCTATATGATCAGTAACATAGAATGACTTATTGGATCATTTGGTATAGCAATCATTAAATCATTAAAGCTGTTCACCTGTGACTTTCCCTCTGTGACAGGTTAAAGATAATCATTACAATACAGGTCCAGGTGATGATCATTTATACTGAGCTATACTGTTCATGCTGCAGGTGACAAGGAAGCTAGGCGACCTGTTGAGGAACCTCCAGACACCTAATATACTGAATACTGAGTAACTTTTTTGGTTGTTTTTTATTTAAGATGCTTTCAGAAATGTTGAAAAGTTATTTTTGGGTGGTTGTTAAGAGATTTATTCTTAACACCCACAGGAGAAATTGAATTATATCTTGTGATTCAATGGAGTTGACTGTTATTTTGTCAGAAACCAACAGTAATTAACCTTTCCCTCTTGTTCACTGTGCATGCTGTGATATGTCCTCATGTCCACTAAAAGATCAGTCTTGATATAGATAAAGAGATCACACAAATGGCAGGTCCTTGAATGCACAGTGTAAAGGTCATGTCATGTCATCATCTGCTGCTTATCTGGGTCCAGGCCCAGGTCGCGGGGTCAGCCCACATTGCACCGAAGTTCCACGGCACAGTGTAAAGGTGTGTTTTCAAAGTTTTATCATTGTACAGAAATACTGTACATATTTTCTACTTTGAGTTTTTTAAATTTAGATGCAAGATTCAAGATTTTCTTTATTTCACGTGGTATTTACAAAAATACACAGGCTGATATGAAATGTTGTTTCTCACCAGCTTCTGACATTAAAATAAACAGTGGGTAGAGAAAGAAACTACTTGTTAAACTAGAAACTAAGAAACTCTAAATTGACTAAAGTGACTGTGACATTCTCTGTCTCACAGCAGTGTGGCTGCGTGGGTGTGTGGATGGATGGGGAGGGGCCACAGTCCGTTCATCAGTCTCACCACTTGTGCAAAGAAGCTGTTCAGCATCCTGCTGGATCTGCAGCTGATGCTCCTGTAACTCTTGCTGGACAAGAAGGGACAGACCATGAGAGGGGTGGTTGAGAGTCACTGATGATGGAGATTGCTCCGTGAATGCAGCTCTGCTGGTAGATCTCCTTCAGGAACGGGAGAGGGGCACCAACAATTCTGATGGCAGTCTTAAATGTCTCGCTGTCGTTGCTCGTGTACCCTGCAGCTGCCAAACCAGGACATGAAGCTGAGCCTCAGAATGTTTTCGATGGTGCCCCTGTAAAATGTGATGAGGTGAGATGTGGGGAGTCCTGACTTTCTGAGTCTCCAGAGGGGGTGGAGACGTTTTTGTCTAACCCTAACCCTGTTTTGATGACTGCTGTGGTGTTGATGCAGAAGGACAGGTCATCAGCTAGGTGC
>CM028890.1:23407614-23494251 GCA_016801885.1 Toxotes chatareus | reverse complement strand
TTCAGTGGTAACTTATAACAACCAGTCATTCTTCAGCTCTTATTTCAAATGGAGCAGCTAAAGTAAAACAGGATGGAGCTTTTGTTGTGTTTGTCATGATATCTGGCAAATTCTCTGTTTACTTGTTCCAGCCTTTGGGGCTTTTTTTAATTATGTTGAATTTCAGAGTTGAATTTATTCTTCCGTACGATACACTACCTCAAATCATTCCAGTGAAATAAAATGGCAGATTACAGGTTAGCATGAGTTTCCTAAACAGTTTATACTACTACTACTACTACTACTACTACTACTACTAATAATAATAATGATGATAATGAGAAGAAGAAGAAGAACCTGCTGACAATAGGGTCAGGTGACCCTATTGATATTAGAATGCTGATCTTTGAATGTCAGTACTGTTTAACATTCAATGTCATTTTTGTTTGTTGGTTTTTCTGTCCAGTGTCAGCACTTTGAAAATTCTCACTTTCTGCAGTCTGATACTAATCTCTGCATGGCAGCAGCACTATTGCTAAGTTTAGGGAAAGTCTAGTGAGTTTACCCTGAACCATAAAGAACATGCTACTTCCTGGATCCTGGCACTGGATGTAAACCGTGAGCTGCAGATCGGTTTAGTATTTATGTAATTCTGCAGGATACTGGACTGGTCTAACTTTGTAAAATATAGATTCCTTGCAGTTATTTAGTGTTTCAGCAGACACCCCATAAATAAGTGTACCCACAGCCCACAGTGCAGTTTAGGGTTAGTCTATGGGAGGCATTTGGATTCATTTGAACAAACTGTGTGTTAGTTCTGTTTCACTCAAACTGGATAATTTGACAAACAGCCCTTAGATCAACATATTTCCTTGATTGCTAACTGCTCCTAGCATCTGCCGCCACCTCTCTGTGGACTGAAAGTGGGGTGACACCAGTCTCTGGGGTGATTGGAGGTGATGTTGGACTGAACAATGAAGACTTCATTCTGATTATTGTGCTTATATTGTTTAATACTTTTGTCCACCTGTTCTGTTGTGTATGATAGGACTGTACTCATTCAAATAAAGTCAGATCTGGGAACATGGCTGCATCGCTAAAAAGTCCAACAGGTCAAGAAGAAATGAGCAGTCAGATGATCAGGGAGGTTGGACACAAACCAAATGTTTATCCTGATCGTGAGAGCAGCCTAAGTGTTGTTAATAATCCCTCACTGTGCACTCTTAAATACAGTCTGTATGCTAGTTTGTGGTAGAAGCTGAAGCAGGAAATGGCTCTGTAAACTACGATGGACGGTTACAGTGGACAGCCAGAGTCCTCATTTTACCGTCCCCTTTGTTTTCTCCTCTAAATAAGTTTGACTAAGGTGCTGGTGTGTTTCCAATCCGTCTGCTCATGTTTCTGGAACTGTTGGACTGAATGAATGAAAATGAGGCCCACCTACATTCCAGCAAACCCATTACATAAGTGCATACACACAAGTGGAGGAAAGCTAAGCTCCACACACAGGGGGGTTCAGGAGGGACTTTTACACACCGACCTCCCAGTCAAACATCTGTGGGGTCTGATTCATACTATACCAGCTGTATTCCAGAATGCCTGTCAGCTGAGCTGGAACATCTAATTTCCGTCCTCCTTCAAGTGAATCCAGTAATGTGATTTAACAGAAATTACTGTAGATAGCTGGAGTAAAGTCAGCAAGCCAAACTTTTTCTCAAACATTTAACTCACTGAGCATGTGATCACTTTTCTCTGTGTTGACATGATTCAGACTCACACATAAACAAACCAGTCCAGAGGCTTTCTATAAACAGAAGTGAGCCCAGCCAGAGGTTTGCTGTCAGAACATGAGAAAGACTTTTAAATCAGCTGCTACATGCTGTTCTGCTCTTTCTGTCTCTCTCTCTCTCTCTCACACACACAGAGTAATAAGAAACCATCTCCTGAGTGCATCAGAATAACATGACCTCAGTCAAGCCTGAACCACCCAAACCAACATTCTCACAGGAACACAAGAGAACACAAGAGGAACGTAAGAGTTGCTGGTTGAGGAAGAGTTACTGTGTCATCAAGTCCCTGATAAAGTGACATATTTGAGAAAAAAAAAAAAAAAAGTTCTAGTATCACTTTGTATTTTTTCTTTACCTGTGAAGAAAGACGTTACACCGGAGCTGGACAGCAAACTGCTGTTTAGTTATCCATGTCAGCCAGGTTAGTTGAGCTTTGTCGAGTCCAGATCCACAGATTTTAACACATTCAAAACTCACCTTTTACACTTAAACATTTGTTTTAACATGAAGACAGACATATTTAGTTTTCTGTTTGGTATGGTGTTTATTGTGGTGACAGGCTGTAATTTAATTGTGAGGAATGCTATAGATCATAGTCCATATATTGAAATTACCTTGAAAAAGAGGCCGATTTACCAGCCACCAACACCATCTTCAAACAAAGGAACCTTAGAAGGAACTGTAAAACCCCATCAATAGTTTTTCTCCCATCAACCTCTCACCAACTAACTTTAATAGTTTCTTCAACTAAACCATCTCAATGTCTCGTAGTCCCGATCCAAACTACTGTAGACTGCTTAAGTAAACCTTTCCCTTAGTTAGTAATTCTTTACTACATATGTTCAATCTGACTCTGGTCTTCCTTAGTGCTAACTCTTTGAACATTTAGATGAAGAAAAAAAAAACAAGAATCCCTGAGCCAACAGTAACCCACACCCGGAGCAGCCAGGATGTAACAAAAGCTCAGCTCATCTTAACAATTCCAACAGCAACATCAGACGTCTGCTCCACAGCATAAGAATAACAAGATTTGTAATTGTTATGTCAATGAAAATATGTGAGAGCAGGACATGCTTTCAGATTATGTTACACTTCACCCATTTAGTTATGCAATAAAAGCTTTCCAAGAAGAACTCCTCTCTGTCTAACACTGATTTTCATGTTGAGGAGATCAGACATGATACAGAGAGAGACCCAACTCAGAGGGTAGAGAGGTTCAATAAGTAAGAGCAGCAGACATGCATTTAAACAAATATTAAGTTTATTTAAAACTAGATAATAAAGAGAGGAAGTGTTGAGAACTAACAGGCCTGAAAGAATAAAAGCACTCAGGTAAGTACAAATGATAGCCTTTATTCTACAGTATAGCACCAACTCAATACAACAATAAAAGTTTAAAACAAGGGTAGAGTCCTCACTGTGGGGAGATTCTATCACAACCTGCTTATACTCACACCATGTGCTCACCTGGTGCTGGTCCCACTAGGAGACACTTTAAACACTGTAAGACTTTAAACACTGCACTGCACATGAGAAAATTCAAGACACGACTATGTGACCGCCACCATTTATATCACCACACAGCATGCAGAGTGTGTACCCTGCAAACTGCTCCCCACAGGCTGGATCTCTACCTAAAAATAAAAACAATTAGAATCAGTTGGTTCAGATAAAATGAACAAGAAAGGACTTATATGGACAGATAATTAAAAACTCAATAATGAGTTCACAGGAACTAATGTCAGTGCAGCAGAATCATTACATCAGTCCCTGGAAAAACAACAGGTGAAGTAAATAAAGCCAGCCAATAAATTACCGCTCAGGCAAAGCAGCAGTCTGGATCAACAAGGTGCAATCCTCAGTCTTCCCAGCAGATGGAGACAGTTAGTTTAACCACAGCCGACCTCTTGAGCATGGCATCAACAGCCTACAGGCTCACAGGACTGTACAGATCTGTGGAATCAGAAAATACCTCTATTAACAAAACAAATAACCTTTTCCCTTTGTCTCTCTCTCCAAATCCAACTTTCCCTCACCTGCACACACCAAAGCACTGCTCACAGGAGGCCCCAGACAAAGAGGAAATGCTGCACCCTCACCTGGCCTTTTAAAGACGGGCATATCTTTTCCTACCCATTAGTGGGTGGAGTTACAAACCTAAACCAGCCAGGCCTCTAAGCCAAACTCAACCCTCACAGGAGGTATGCACATTATCACCTGCCAACATAAACACGTTCAGTTAAATCTACTTTTCTCATTACTGTGGAAACCAGGAGTCCACACTTATCAAACATATGAGAAACAGATTTGAGATTGAAAATGAAAACTCTTGTACTGTATTTTAGTTTAGCTCTGTAGTTTACTGTAATACTACTAATTATGTACTGTATTGTTTTGTAGTTCTCTGGAGTGTACTGTAGTGGTCTGGAATGTACTGCACTGTGTTGTAGTGTTTTGGTGTGTACTATAGTTGTCTATAGCATGTTGTAGTGCACTGAAACACTCCTTAGTTTACTGCAGTGTGCTAAAATCTGCCTGTCTGCGATTAGTAAGAACAAGCAGGTTCCTTTGAGTTTTTACTATAAAATTTTTCTTTAGATGGTAAAATATTACTATTTTCTTGCACTTCAGTGAGCTTGCTGTTTAATATGCCAGTAAGGGGTTTCCTCTGTGATCCCATGCTGTTGTTAAAAGACGTTTTAGATTTGTATATAGTAGACGATAGTAGACTTAGTTAATGTGCGACAGATTTCCTAGTCTGGATCTAGAGGTTATCATGTTAGCACAGAGACAAGCACTGTAGAAAGTTACAAAATGACCTCAAGAATTGCATCGGGACAAAGGAGCTGTCTCTGTAATTTGTATTGTTAAATCTCTGAAAACATATCAGGCTAATCATATAGTTACTCTAGATGGCACCAACAAACAAAAAATGGAAGTGACTGCCTTTTTTTCACCTTTGTGTACATTGCAAAAATCGCTACTATAGAAAAAAATAGCAAACATTTGGTCCACTTCATTTGTTATTTCTAGCTTTGGTTATTCGAATTTCCCTTATGATCAGACTGCCCCAACAAGTCTGTACAGTACGAAAATGCTGCAGCAACAGCACAGGAAACCAGGAAGGAGGTCATGTTTCTCCTCAACTACAGTGCATCCCGAAAGTATTCACAGTACTTCACTTGTTCCATTCTTTTTCGTTATGTTACAGCCTTATACCAAAATGGATTAAATTCATTTTTTCCTCAAAATTCTGCACACAATAAATAATCTCATTATGAATAATGTGAAAACAGTTTTTTGAAATGTTTGCAAATTTATTAAAATCAAAAATCAAGAAATCCCATGTACATAAGTATTCACAGCTTTGCTATGAGGGCTTACACACACATACCATCTATCGCACTATCCACACACACACACACACACATTGTCATCAATATCACACATTATCACTGTCATTACTAATACACAGGCAGATTGTGTGACTTCCTGTAAGTGGAGAGAGGAGGAGCAGGCAAAACTGGAAAGTGTTCCAAGTCAGTTCTAGAGCCATTGGAACTAAAAAGAGCAGGAGGAGGAAAACCTCTGAAGGCTGAGGCAGGGGTGAGTGTTAACACAACATTATTATTATTTTACTGTTACTGTCGTGCCTGAGTCATTTCTCCCTGTGGACTGTAGAGGAAAGAAGAGTCAGGGATGAACCTCGTCCACAAAGAGACAGAAAAGGAAGAAAGAATATTGAGTGTGTGTTACTCGTTCTTCCCGGAAAACTAGGGAGGTGTCGGCTGAGGCAGAGTGGAAGGAGACGGAGGGAGGAATCCGGTGGAATTGCAGGAGTGAGAGGCAAAAGTAAGGCGACAAAAACCATAAAGTAAAAGGAATTCAAAGTGTTCAAGGAAAATTCACGAGGCTCATAGATCGTCACCAGGTAGACGACGGCATGATCTGGCGAGGGGGTTGTCTGGAAAGTCAGGCCTCTTATACCCCAGTAGGGAAGCAGCTGGCCCTGGATTGGACACAGGGTCGGAATCATCTGATGAGGAGGAGGAACCAGGGAGAGCTACAGGCAAACTGCAACTCCACACCAACATGGGCACACTCAGCCAGACCAACAAAAGGAAGGGAAACAGAAAAAACACACAACAACAAACGAGCAGCAACCCCCAGAGGCAACAGAGCTGCCTCATGACACTCTGAGTCAGTTTTCCTGTGTACTGTTTCAAAAACAAAGCAGGACTGTGGTTATGAGTTCACTTCATGACTTTTATTCTAAAACCAATCCTGTTTGTCTTTTTCTTGTCCTCTGACATTTAAACAGGCCTTGTTTAGCCCAGAGATGTCAGGCTGGAGACAGAACAATGGAGACAGAATACAAATATATAGCTATTTATCATATCTGTGTGTGTGTGTGGAGATAAGATAAGGATAAGAAAGTGTTTCTTAATGTCTCATATTTGGTCTAAGAATGTAAGGCTTGATTCCAGAGAAATCTTTTAGTTCTTTTGCATCCTGTTGTGTAACACACATCTTCAACACAACAGAGTTGTAGTTCTGTAGAGCATGCCGTGTGAAGGCATCACTCACATCAGGTGAACTATAAATGAGTTTGGGGAATCTGGATGTAGAGGATGAGGCCTAGTTTAGCTCCTATGTCAGGCAGACAACAAGAGAAAACCAGCAGAGGATCAGGAGAAATGTGATCCCATCATTCTCCTCCAGAGGGGAGCTATAGTTCCCAAGCAGCAACCAAGGAAATCAGATGGGATTTGGTGTTGATACTGTCCAGGAGCTGGCAGTGGTGCAAAAGTTTGGGCACCCCTGGTCAAATTCCTCTTAATGAACAGTTACAAGTGAAGATGAAATGATTCCAAAAGGCATCAAGGTAAACATGAAACACTTTTACACCTTAAACAATATCAGTGTATTATTTTGCTTTTATACAACTTAGAGTGAAAAGGAAAGCAGCACCTGCAAAGAATGGGAACCCCAGGAGACTTGAGCTCAGATAACCTTGACCACATCCAACATTAATTTGCTTGTTAGGGTCATGGCTTGTTCACAGTCATCATATTTTCAAAGCTTATAAATACTCCAGACTCCTCTAACCTTTGTCCCAACAATCAACAAACTAAGGGTTCCTGTAAGTTACCTAGCAATTTGTAAATGAAAATAATTGATGCCCACAAAGCAGGAGAAGGTTGCAAGATGATGGCAAGTGCTTTCTGGAACCAATTTCTCAGTCTTTGAATGTACTAAGAAATAGCAGTTAACAGGAACCTCCAGGAAGATTCTGTCATCGAGATGAAACTCATGACTTATGAGTAAAAAAAATCACATCACATCACAAAAAATAGCCATAGCCATTATCTATAAAATATTTGATGAGCAAATATTTGACGTATCTAGTTTCCATTCACAAAACAGAAACTCAGTTTGACCTAAAATCCATTTCCATCATCAACATTTCCATTAAAAACTGAGAACTCTAACATTTAGGATCATTTTAATTTCATTGTTTGTGTTTTATGACTCTTTACCTTCAAACTCAGCAGATGTTTTGTCTAGTTAATACACATACACTTCTTTTGATTTGATCGAGTCTCATGTGGTTAAAGTGAATATTAGGTAGATTCACACTGACAAACATCGATTGTTTTTATGCTGCATCCACTCAAGTCCTGAACTTTTTCTTACATGTTGAATACAACAGGTCAGTCAATGGATCGTCAGTCAGACTCTTATTTGTGTAGCACTTCTCATAAATACCAAACACAAAGTGTTCCACCCTCTATTGTCCCCGCCCACGAAAAAAGAAGAGACAATCAGAGACTAATAGGCAAAGACAGAACAGAATTTTCTTTAGGTACAAAATAAAAAATAAATCTAAGTGTGGAAACACTCCAACAAAATGCTAAAGAGAAAAGAGCTGAAGTGAGTAAAACCAGAACTCCCAAATTATGACCTGTACCAGAGGAAGGTTTGTGTAATGAAACACAGTGAAACAGAAAATCTACATTTTAACTAGGCTTGCTGATAATGTTTACAGGGTTAACAGTAATGGTGAACCCAGGTTTCTCTCTCTCTCTCACACACACACACACACACACACACACACACACACAGGTAGACAGATTGTGTGACTTCCTGTAAAATGTAGAGGGAGGAGCAGGAAACTGAAAAGCCTGGGAATAGTTAGTTCAGGCTCCATTTAACCAAACAGAGCAGGAGGAGGAACTGAAGGCTGAGGCAGGGTGAGTGTTAACAACATTATTATTATTTTAATGTCAAGTCTCTTGGAGTCAGCTTCTTTCCCTGTGGACTGTAGAGGAAAGAAGAGTCAGGATGAACTTCAAGTCCTCACAAAGAGACAGAAAAGGAGGAAAGAATGTTGAGTGTGTTACCTCCGTTCTCTCAGTCCCATGTGACTCTTGATCAGACTTGTCCTGATTCTTTGTGTGTCTGAGCTCACAGTCCGTTTTACTGGTTTCCTTTTCCTCAGTCGAGATTTAAGTCCTGAAGATGAGGTTTGTGTGGAGGAAGAGAAAACCAGTCCCCTTAGGGGCTGATCGTCACAGTAACAGCTGCTGTAGAGTCGGCAGAAAGTCAGTTCTTCCTGGTTCTTTTTGCACATCAAATAGCACCAAATGTGGATCAATCCGATAAAAACAGTCCCTAAGAAATGTGACATTTCCTCCTGTTTGTCTGATAAAAAACTACAGACAACAGGTGTCTTAGGATAATACTGAAAAAAAATTCATCTTCATTATGAACATTTTATGATTGACTGACACAACAGTGTTGTTTATGGATGCTGGTGTGTTGCCTCCATCCTTCAGTATAGTGTTCAGTGCTACATGGTGACGTTGCTGCAGGACGTCAGCTGAGAGTTCCCAGAATGACTTTGTCCTCAGACAATTTATCAGTGATTGATGTGATATGAATAAAAATGTGTTTGTGTTTTCAGAGGTCAGGACCACAGACTGAGAGCAGAGTGTCCAGGATCCAGCTGTCTGTCTATGAAGAGTGACTGGTCCAGAGAGTTGAATCCTCCAGGCTTCAGTAATGAACCTGGACCCTCAGACACAAAGTGAGAGAACTGCTACAAACCTGTGAACCCCCAAACTTTGGGCTATAACAGTGTTTAGTGTGTTGAGGTCCTGCAGTTGTCGTCACTACCTGTAACTGTAGTGTTATGCTGCTGTGCAGCCAGGAAAATTAGGAAGAGGACCCAAATGTAGAAACCCCAGGACGGACAGATGAGTGAATTAAAAGTCCTTTTATTTAACTCAAACGCTCTGAAAAAAAAGTCCAGGAGCAGGAAACAAACTAAAAACAATCCAAAATGGAGAAAAAACTTGCACAGGCAGGGAAACAGATAACACAACTAACAAAAGACTCCAAGACTCAGGGACTCCTGATGAACAACAGGTGTAAACATGAGCTGAGGCACTGACTGACAAAGGAACAGGCGGAGTAACAAGACTTAAATACACAGGAGGTCATTTACAACAGGTGACACAAATCAGGGCGGGCAGCCAATCAACAACGGAGAGAAAAGGAAGTAAACTATGAACAAATACACAAGGACCAGGGTTTCAAATTGAGGAAAAGTCAAAACCAAAACTCAAGAGACCAGAACCAAAGTGAAATGATTTTAAAAACAAAACAGGAAAGTCCTACCAACACTTAAGAAACTAAACAAAAGTCCTCAAGAGTCCAAGGGGCCAAAAAAAGAGTTTAACCAAAAGTCCAAAAGTGTTCAAAAACATCTGTCAAGGTGTCAAAACCAGTCCCCTTAGGGGCTGATTGTCACAGTAACAGCTGCTGTAGAGTCGGCAGAAAGTCAGTTCTTCCTGGTTCTTTTTGGACATCATATAGCACCAAATGTGGATCAATCCGCTGATCAAAATAGTCCCTAAGAAACGTGACATTTCCTCCTGTTTGTCTGATAAAAAACTACAGACAACAGGTGTCTTAGGAAAATACTGAAAAAAATACTCATCTTCAGTATGAACATTTTATGATTGACTGACACAACAGTGTTGTTTATGGATGCTGGTGTGTTGCCTCCATCCTTCAGTATAGCGTTCAATGCTTACATGGTGACGCTGCTGCAGGACGTCAGCTGAGAGTTCCCAGAATGACTGTCCTCAGACAGTTTATCAGTGATTGATGTGATATGAATAAAAATGTGTTTGTGTTTTCAGAGGTCAGGACCACAGACTGAGAGCAGAGTCTCCAGGATCCAGCTGTCTGTCTATGAAGAGAGCAAGGTACAAAGACTTTAATCTTCCAGACTTTAGAAATGAACCTGGACCCTCAGACACAAAGTGAGAGAACTGCTACAAACCTGTGAACCAAACTTTGGGCTATAACAGTGTTTAGTGTGTTGAGGTCCTGCAGTTGTCGTCTCTGCCTGTAACAGCTGCCGTAGTGTCGACAGAAAATCAGTTCTTCCTGGTTCTTCTGGCTCATCAGTGTTTTAATACTGACTGCTGAGGCTGCTTGTTTCTTTTGAAATGATCTGACTAAAGAACATTTTTACTTTCACTGATTTTTCTTATTACCAATAAATCCCATGTGCAGAGTCAAACCCACACAGAATGTGTATCACAGCCTGATAGATCTGATTCCTCTGAGGCAGAAAATATTAAAACACATCAATGAATTTATCAGTGATTGATGTAATATGAATAAAATGTGTTTGTGTTTTCAGAGGTCAGGACCACAGACTGAGAGCAGAGTGTCCAGGATCCAGTTGTCTGTCTATGAAGAGAGCAAGGTACAAAGGCTTTAATCCTCCGGACTTTAGTAATGAATCTGGACCCTCAGACACAAAGTAAGAGACTGTTTCTAGTGTAAATTGACCTGAGGAGGATTCAGTTCTCAGACATATTTGAAGGAAACAGGAAGACACCAGGGGCCAGATCCATAAAACTCTGTGTCCACACAAAGACAGAAATGTACATACACACTCTTTTCAGCAGATTTATAAAGCAGAGCTTTCTCATGTTACTGTTTTATCAGTCTCAGTCATTGTGAGAGTTGGTGTATGAACACAAGCCTGATTGCCTCTTCCAGAGTCTGTAGACCTGTCAATGGAAAGAAGGACAAAGAAGAAACACAGTGTCTCCATGTTGGAGATTCCACTTTAATGATTTACATGTCTGAGCCTTTAACAGCTTCTACACATTGTGAACCAAATCTGGATATTTGTTCACAACAATCAACAGAACATTTAGTCTCAGCACAGGTCGTGCTGCTAAAATCATTTGTTGTCAGGTTTCTGGGATTTAATGACTGTTGGAAAGGAGCAGAATGTCCTCACACTGGATTGTAGCTCCCAAAAAAGTTTGATCAGACTGAAAAAGGAAACACTTTGACCCTACAGGGTCTTCATGAGTTAAATGGCCAACATGACAACGAGCTGATAGGACTCAATACATCATCAAGATAAAATACATTATCAGAGCCTGAAAGAATCCCAACAATCTCACAGTAATCCACCCAAAACATCCAAGAGTATCTCAGTAAGTTCAAATATTTGTTGGAAAATGTATAAGATATAAAATCTGAGAGAAAGATCCATAACAAGAGCTGGACTGCAGACAGTCAATCAGAGCAGCACTGTACAAAGTAAGACTGTACATCTGTCTGCTCATGTCATCATCTCTGAAAACAGGAGCTGTACTTTGATACAGAGTCATTTGTTCTATCATACAGCTTTGGCATTTAAGATGATTAGAAATAGCACAAAATGAAAAAGCTTTTCTTTGCTTGTCTTTAGTTTTATGCAGCTGATGAAAGAAATGAGCAGATTCTCAGATTCTCTTTCTTTAGTCTGACATTATTTCTTCTGTGTCAGCAGATTTTCAGCAGATAGTGGTCTGCAGGAGGTTTTAGATGAACATAAGATCAGTCTGAGGAGGAGATGTGAACGTGTGACTGAAGGAACTGATGGAACAGGAAGTGAAACCCTCCTCAACAGGATCTACACTGAGCTCTACATCACAGAGGGACAGAGTGAAGTGGTTAATACCCAACATGAGGTGAGGCAGCTGGAGACAGCTTCCAAGATGGAGACTCTCCATGACACTCCAATCAAGTGCCACGACATCTTTAAAGCCTTACCTGAGCAACAGAGGCGATCAGAGTCGTTCTGACGAACGGCGTCGCTGGCGTTGGAAAAACCTTCTCAGTGCAGAAGTTCACTCTGGACTGGGCCGAGGGCTCTGAAAACCAAGACGTCAGTCTGCTGGTTCTGCTTTTCGTTCAGGGAGCTGAACCTGATCAAAGAGAAGAAGTACAGTCTTCTCAGGCTGCTCCACGTTTTCCATCCAACATTAAAGAAGCTCACAGCAGAGAAGCTCGCTGTCTGTAAAGTGTTGTTCATCTTTGACGGCCTGGATGAAAGCAGACTTTCACTGGATTTCAGAAACAGGGAGGTCGTGTCTGATGTCTCACAGAAGTCATCTGTCAACGTGCTGCTGACAAACCTCATCCAGGGGAATCTGCTTCCCTCAGCTCTGGTCTGGATAACTTCCCGACCTGCAGCAGCCAATCAGATCCCTCCTGCATGTGTTGACAGGGTAACAGAAGTACGAGGCTTCACTGACGCCCAGAAGGAGGAGTACTTCAGGAGGAGATCCAGTGATGAAGAGCTGTCCAGAAGAATCATCTCACACATCAAGACATCCAGGAGCCTCCACATCATGTGTCAGATCCCAGTCTTCTGCTGGATCTCTGCTACAGTTCTGGAGCACATGTTGACCACAGAGCAGAGAGGAGAGCTGCCCAAGACCCTGACTGACCTGTACTCACACTTCCTGCTGGTTCAGACAAAGAGGAAGAAGCACAAGTATGATGAGGGACATGATTCGAGTCCACAGGAGCTGACAGAAGCTGACAGAGAAGTTCTTCTGAAGCTGGGGAGGCTGGCGTTTGAACATCTGGAGAAAGGAAACATCATGTTCTACCAAAAAGACCTGGAGCAGTGTGGTCTTGATGTCACAGAGGCCTTGGTTTACTCAGGAGTTTGTACAGAGATCTTTAAAAGAGAGAGTGTGATCTTCCAGAAAACAGTCTACTGCTTTGTTCATCTGAGCATTCAGGAGTTTCTGGCTGCAGTCTACATGTTCCACTGTTACACAGAGAGGAAGACAAGAGAGCTGAGGACTTTCCTGGTAAGAGATGACAAACACTGGGCCACAAGAGCTTTAATCAGGAAAACTTTTAAGCATTTTGCAAACAATCAAAGCAGCTACCCTTCGCTTGATGTCCTCCTGAGTGATGCCATGGAGAAATCCTCCAAAGTAAAAATGGCCACCTGGACCTGTTTGTTCGCTTCCTTCATGGCCTGTCTCTGGAGTCCAACCAGAGACTCTTAGGAGGCCTTCTGGGTCAGACAGAGAACAGACCAGAAATCATCCAGAGATCCATCAACAATCTGAAGGAGATGAACACAGATGATATCTCTCCTGACAGAAGCATCAACATCTTCCACTGTCTGATGGAGACGAACGACCGCTCAGTACATCAGGAGATCCAAGAGTTCCTGAAGTCAGAGAACAGATCAGAGAAGAGACTCTCTGAGATCCACTGTTCAGCTCTGGCCTACGTTCTGCAGATGTCAGAGGAGGTTCTGGATGAGTTGGACCTGAAGAAGTACAACACATCAGTGGAGGGACGACGGAGACTGATCCCAGCTGTGGGGAACTGCAGAAAGGCTGTGTAAGTCCAGACATGATCTTTAACATTATCAGTCAGTGTAGATTAGTAGTTTAGTTTTTTCAAATATACACAGTATGAAATTATTCTCATTTCATCAGCTGTTTTTCTGGAGATGATGAAATTTTGTGAGTATCATACATAGATTTTTGAGTTAGTTGTGATTATTACTATGAAGTTTTTGCTGTTCATCTATTATTATCTGTGAGATTCCACATTCATTTGTTAATCTATTCATGTTATTTTGAGTCTTTTTTATTCATGCAAACCTGATAAAACTGATTCAAGCAGGACTCCACTTATCTTAAGACTCACTGAGTGTCTCCAGGTGTGCAGTAGTATAAAGGCTTTAGTGTCTCCAGAGGGAGCTGTGTGAGTCTGATAAATGTACTCAGGTGATGTCACCTGAGTCAGTGTGTGTTGGGTCTGAAGACTACACGTCTGAAAAATCCAAAACTCTGGGAGTGTGGAGTTAGAAAGAAGTAATCTTCCCAGACCTTGGTATGAAATGAAAGATAAAAACACGCTGCTCAAATTAAAGGTGCTGCTTTACATTGTTGAATTCTCTACACATTTAAGTGAGTTTGTAACTTTTGCTGAACAGCAGCCACTGTGGTAACTACAAACACTCGTGGATAAAAGTTAATGCTAAAACATAATGTAATAGTTGCACAAGTAGAGAAAAGTCATCACCTCCATAATGTCAACATCACCTTTTAACAGTTTGCTAACATCAACATTAACCATAAACTACTGGTCATACAGACCAAGAGTTACTGCTGATGAATTAAACTTTTCATTTTGAAGAGTGAAATAATGTTATATCTTCATTTGGTTTTTCTTTAAAGGAGCAGTGTGTAGGATTTAGTGACATCTAGTGGTGACATTGCAGACTGAAACTGTCTGAATTCCCCTGCCCACTCCTCCCTTTTCAAAGTGTGTAGGAGAACCTATGGTGAGCATCAGGTAACATAAAATGCTCTCTCTACAGCTAATGTATGTTTTTGTTCATTCTGGGCTTCTGCAGAAACATGTAGGTGCAACATGGACTCGCTCCTGTGTAGACATGAAGGGCTCTTTCTGAACAAAGAAAACACAGTGATTCTTAGTTTCAGGTGATTAAACTCTGTTTGAATATAATTGTGAATATTATCTTCCATTTCTGCCAATAGATCCCCCTAAATCCTCCACACTGCTCCTTTAAAGTCTTCTCATATTTTGTGTTAAATAAGTCAGAAGCAGGTGTTTTCTCTCCTGGTGTAGAGGAGAGTAGAATCAGGAAACACACACCTTCAGCCAAGAACAGAGGTCTGAATATATCAGAGCAGAATGGGAGAATTCAGTATTCTTCTACACATTTGTCTGAGTCAGACTGCTGAAGCTTCATTCAGCTACAGCTGAACTCATCAAGTCATTTCTTACAGTGTAGTTGTGTTAGGAGGAGACCACTTCACAGTCAGTGTGGACACAGGAACGACTGCCACCAAAGACTCTTTAAATCAACGTGTGACATCTGACTGTTGGTTGAAGTCAAGAAATGTGAATTTGTACATTAATGTTGTTTAATTACACAAAGTTCAGGAAGAAGAAGGTCATGTAAAACCTTCAATGATGAAGAGGATTTGAGTCCAACATGTCTGATTTGATCTTTATCTTCTAATTCCAGACTTGACTGAGCTGCATGTTATGAATCTGTGTTGACATGAATAGTTGTATGAATGTTGTGGTGACATTTGGATGATGTGTGTAGAAGGCTGACATTATGATGATCCACAATAAAGAGAAGGACAAAGTCCCTCTACTCATGTTAGTGAAAGCTCATTGATTAGGACATATCTGATTGGATTAGAAATGATTTTTATCCACATGATTTATTCTTTATTCAGATTGAGTTCCTGCAGGTTGTCAGAGATGAGCTGTGCTTCTCTGGCCTCAGCTCTGAAGTCCAACCCTCCCATCTGAGACACCTGGACCTGAGTGACAACAAGCTGCAGGATTCAGGAGTGAAGCTGCTGTGTGGTTTTCTGAAGAGTCCACACTGTAGACTGGAGACTCTGAGGTCAGTTCACTGTCTGTTACTGTTGTAGATCTTATATCTTTAATCCACAACTGAACCTGGTTTATCTTCATCCAGAACTTGAATCCATCCATCTTGAATGAATGAATGAATGAATGAGATTTGAAATAGTTGTTGTTCCATATTGTGACTTTTTCTTCTCTCAGACTAAGAATTATTCCTTCAGTTTCACTTCATTTCAGTCAGTTGTCATGAATAATGTCTGTTGACTTCAATGAAACCTTCAGAACTCACACACTGGTATTTGTCACAGTCAGCAGACTAATGTTTTCTAAATGAAGTGTAGAAAATGTCCAGTGTGAGTTGTTCAAAAGTCCAGTTGTTTTTATCACAACAATATACAGAAGATCCTCAGAACTAACATTTGTACAAATCAATTGAAAAACACTTGAAGAAAAAAATCTCTTCTTTCTTTTGAAATTCATTTCAATGAAGTGTCAGGACTAATGTCAGTTCTTCAGTGTGTGTGTGTGTGTGTGTGTGTGTGTGTTAACTGCAAATCTTGTGTGTATTGTTTAAACTGCAAATCTTTTGCTGTTGCTGGGTGTTTGGAAAGACACCAACAAATACAAAATTATTATTATTATTATTATTTATTATTATCATTTCAGCAGTATTATTACATTGTGTGTATGTGACTTTGCTGCTTACCACTTTCCAAAGTTTTCCATTAAATCCATCTGTAATTTGGGATCAAATAGTTGTTGTTCAGTTGAATATGTGTTTAGTTGTGGATTTCCTGAGCTGATCTGCAGGATAGAGACCAGGACCAAGCAAGACATTTTTCCTGGATCAGGACTGAACATTTGAACTTTGATCCATTTCAGTGGTGAATCAAAGTCAGTTTTTAGTCCAACATGTCTGATTTGATCTTTATCTTCTAATTCCAGACTTGACTGAGCTCAGCAGCATGTTATGAATCTGTGTTGACATGAATAGTTGTATGAATGTTGTGGTGACATTTGGATGATGTGTGTAGAAGGCTGACATTATGATGATCCACAATAAGAGAAGGACAAAGTCCCTCTACTCATGTTAGTGAAAGCTCATTGATTAGGACATATCTGATTGGATTAGAAATGATTTTTATCCACATGATTTATTCTTTATTCAGATTGAGTTCCTGCAGGTTGTCAGAGATCAGCTGTGCTTCTCTGGCCTCAGCTCTGAAGTCCAACCCCTCCCATCTGAGACACCTGGACCTGAGCTACAACGGGCTGCAGGATTCAGGAGTGAAGCTGCTGTGTGGTTTTCTGGAGAGTCCACACTGTAGACTGGAGACTCTGAGGTTAGTTCACTGTCTGTTACTGTTGTAGATCTTAGATCTTTAATCCACAACTGAACCTGGTTTATCTACATCCACAACTTGAATCCATTCATCTTGAATGAATGAATGAATGAATGAATGAGATGTGAAATAGTTATTGTTCCATATTGTGACTTTTTCTTCTCTCAGACTAAGAATTATTCCTTCAGTTTGACTTCATTTCAGTCAGTTGTCATGAATAATGTCTGTTGACTTCAATGAAACCTTCAGAACTCACACACTGGTATTTGTCACAGTCAGCAGACTAATGTTTTCTAAATGAAGTGTAGAAAATGTCCAGTGTGAGTTGTTCAAAGTCCATTTTTATCACAACAATATACAGAAGATCCTCACAACTAATATTTGTACACATCAATTGAAAAACACTTGAAGTTCATTTCAATGACGCGTCAGGACTGTCAGTTCTTCTGTGTGCATGTGTGTGTGTGTGTAAATTGTGGTCTTTTCTCATTGAGTTGAATTGACTTGTTAAATGTGTTAAGGAGCAAAGACTTGAACCACACTGTTGGTTTGACATGTTTCAGTCCATTAACTGCAAATCTTGTTGTATTGTAATGAAATGTATTATTATTATTATTATTATTGTTAAATACCATGGTTTTTGTATTAAATTGTGTGTATGTGACTTCGGTTCTGAGCATTTTCCATAGTTTTCCATTAAATCCATCTGTAATTTGGGATCAAATAGTTGTTGTTCAGTTGAATATGATGTGGATTTCCTGAGCTGATCTGCAGGATAGAGACCAGGACCAAGCAAGACATTTTTCCTGGATCAGGACTGAACATTTGAACTTTGATCCATTTCAGTGGTGAATCAAAGTCAGTTTTTAGTCCAACATGTCTGATTTGATCTTTATCTTCTAATTCCAGACTTGACTGAGCTCAGCAGCATGTTATGAATCTGTGTTGACATGAATAGTTGTATGAATGTTGTGGTGACATTTGGATGATGTGTGTAGAAGGCTGACATTATGATGATCCACAATAAGAGAAGGACAAAGTCCCTCTACTCATGTTAGTGAAAGCTCATTGATTAGGACATATCTGATTGGATTAGAAATGATTTTTATCCACATGATTTATTCTTTATTCAGATTGAGTTCCTGCAGTTTGTCAGGGATCAGCTGTGCTTCTCTGGCCTCAGCTCTGAAGTCCAACCCCTCCCATCTGAGACACCTGGACCTGAGTAACAACAAGCTGCAGGATTCAGGAGTGAAGCTGCTGTGTGGTTTTCTGGAGAGTCCACACTGTAGACTGGAGACTCTGAGGTCAGTTCACTGTCTGTTACTGTTGTAGATCTTAGATCTTTAATCCACAACTGAACCTGGTTTATCTTCATCCACAACTTGAATCCATTCATCTTGAATGAATGAATGAATGAATGAATGAGATGTGAAATAGTTGTTGTTCCATATTGTGACTTTTTGCTGTTCTGCTCTTTCTGTCTCTCTCTCTCTCTCACACACACAGAGTAATAAGAAACCATCTCCTGAGTGCATCAGAATAACATGACCTCAGTCAAGCCTGAACCACCCAAACCAACATTCTCACAGGAACACAAGAGAACACAAGAGGAACGTAAGAGTTGCTGGTTGAGGAAGAGTTACTGTGTCATCAAGTCCCTGATAAAGTGACATATTTGAGAAAAAAAAAAAAAAAAGTTCTAGTATCACTTTGTATTTTTTCTTTACCTGTGAAGAAAGACGTTACACCGGAGCTGGACAGCAAACTGCTGTTTAGTTATCCATGTCAGCCAGGTTAGTTGAGCTTTGTCGAGTCCAGATCCACAGATTTTAACACATTCAAAACTCACCTTTTACACTTAAACATTTGTTTTAACATGAAGACAGACATATTTAGTTTTCTGTTTGGTATGGTGTTTATTGTGGTGACAGGCTGTAATTTAATTGTGAGGAATGCTATAGATCATAGTCCATATATTGAAATTACCTTGAAAAAGAGGCCGATTTACCAGCCACCAACACCATCTTCAAACAAAGGAACCTTAGAAGGAACTGTAAACCCCATCAATAGTTTTTCTCCCATCAACCTCTCACCAACTAACTTTAATAGTTTCTTCAACTAAACCATCTCAATGTCTCGTAGTCCCGATCCAAACTACTGTAGACTGCTTAAGTAAACCTTCCCTTAGTTAGTAATTCTTTACTACATATGTTCAATCTGACTCTGGTCTTCCTTAGTGCTAACTCTTTGAACATTTAGATGAAAAAAAAAACAAGAATCCCTGAGCCAACAGTAACCCACACCCGGAGCAGCCAGGATGTAACAAAAGCTCAGCTCATCTTAACAATTCCAACAGCAACATCAGACGTCTGCTCCACAGCATAAGAATAACAAGATTTGTAATTGTTATGTCAATGAAAATATGTGAGAGCAGGACATGCTTTCAGATTATGTTACACTTCACCCATTTAGTTATGCAATAAAAGCTTTCCAAGAAGAACTCCTCTCTGTCTAACACTGATTTTCATGTTGAGGAGATCAGACATGATACAGAGAGAGACCCAACTCAGAGGGTAGAGAGGTTCAATAAGTAAGAGCAGCAGACATGCATTTAAACAAATATTAAGTTTATTTAAAACTAGATAATAAAGAGAGGAAGTGTTGAGAACTAACAGGCCTGAAAGAATAAAAGCACTCAGGTAAGTACAAATGATAGCCTTTATTCTACAGTATAGCACCAACTCAATACAACAATAAAAGTTTAAAACAAGGGTAGAGTCCTCACTGTGGGGAGATTCTATCACAACCTGCTTATACTCACACCATGTGCTCACCTGGTGCTGGTCCCACTAGGAGACACTTTAAACACTGTAAGACTTTAAACACTGCACTGCACATGAGAAAATTCAAGACACGACTATGTGACCGCCACCATTTATATCACCACACAGCATGCAGAGTGTGTACCCTGCAAACTGCTCCCCACAGGCTGGATCTCTACCTAAAAATAAAAACAATTAGAATCAGTTGGTTCAGATAAAATGAACAAGAAAGGACTTATATGGACAGATAATTAAAAACTCAATAATGAGTTCACAGGAACTAATGTCAGTGCAGCAGAATCATTACATCAGTCCCTGGAAAAACAACAGGTGAAGTAAATAAAGCCAGCCAATAAATTACCGCTCAGGCAAAGCAGCAGTCTGGATCAACAAGGTGCAATCCTCAGTCTTCCCAGCAGATGGAGACAGTTAGTTTAACCACAGCCGACCTCTTGAGCATGGCATCAACAGCCTACAGGCTCACAGGACTGTACAGATCTGTGGAATCAGAAAATACCTCTATTAACAAAACAAATAACCTTTTCCCTTTGTCTCTCTCTCCAAATCCAACTTTCCCTCACCTGCACACACCAAAGCACTGCTCACAGGAGGCCCCAGACAAAGAGGAAATGCTGCACCCTCACCTGGCCTTTTAAAGACGGGCATATCTTTTCCTACCCATTAGTGGGTGGAGTTACAAACCTAAACCAGCCAGGCCTCTAAGCCAAACTCAACCCTCACAGGAGGTATGCACATTATCACCTGCCAACATAAACACGTTCAGTTAAATCTACTTTTCTCATTACTGTGGAAACCAGGAGTCCACACTTATCAAACATATGAGAAACAGATTTGAGATTGAAAAATGAAAACTCTTGTACTGTATTTTAGTTTAGCTCTGTAGTTTACTGTAATACTACTAATTATGTACTGTATTGTTTTGTAGTTCTCTGGAGTGTACTGTAGTGGTCTGGAATGTACTGCACTGTGTTGTAGTGTTTTGGTGTGTACTATAGTTGTCTATAGCATGTTGTAGTGCACTGAAACACTCCTTAGTTTACTGCAGTGTGCTAAAATCTGCCTGTCTGCATCTTCCACTTCTCTTGGTGTTCACTCTACCAACTCTGATGATCTCAGGAACATGCAGCAAACACTGGAGACACTTTCAGAAAAGGTTGAGCAGCTACAGGATGATAGTTCCTACAGACCTTCAAGGTATGAAAGAGACCGATATGACAGATGAGATTCCCATAATCGTCCTGGATCTTCTGAGCGTCATGCATGTGCCTGCAGCCCATCACCCAGGGACTACACGCAACGTGGCGGCTCTCTGGAACACTGTGAGGACTTCCATTCTCCTTCCCACAACAAGAAGGTAAACTACAAGTAGTTGACAGTGGGGGCCAATTGCCAGCTACTGATTTTACCCAGGCCCATAAAGACAGTAATGCCCTGCCCACGGATTTAACCAGAGACAGTTTATCTGGGGTTTATGTGTCATAAAGACACGTATCAGTAGTGACTGAGGACACTGTTGTGCATGCTTTTGTAGACACTGGAGCTGCTATATCAGTCATTAGTGAAGATTTCAGGATGTCACACTATCACACTACACAAATAAGTCAACATATGTACAGTTAGAATAAAAATAAAAATAGAATTCATGCCTTTGATGTGTCAGCATTCTAGAATGTGATGTCACAGGCTGCGACGGTTGGCGAAGGCAAAGCCACAGAAAACTCCACAGGCAAAATGATCAGAGAAACAGTTGGACTGGACAGAGCAATGACTCAGACATTTCTTCAGGATTATTGCTGAGTCAGAGAGGGACATCTGCTCTGCAGGTACAGTACTTAAGGCAAAGTGTTGAAGTGCATGTTTAGTATTTTCTATATCATCATGTTTATTTATGCTGATCATGTTTGTAGTATATTCTAATGGTTGCTCAGCTTAGGTCTCCTCTGCTGGACATGACACATGATAGTTCGTCTTGAAGGATAAGTTCAAATTTTCTCTAGTGTATCCTAAAACAATAATCACATGATTTTATTTATGTTTAAAGTGTTTTAAGTTGTTGTAGAAGACCCAACAGTTACTATTGGACACAAAGATAATCTACATGATGGGAAACAAAATCCACAGTCTGTACATTTTTACAGTGTAAAATTGACTTTGAACATTCAGCAGAAGCTACTGTGAGGCTTCAGCAATCTGAGTTAGTAAGAACAAGCAGGTTCCTTTGAAGTTTTCTTACTATAAAATTTCTTTCTTTAGATGGAAAATATTAATATTTTCTGCATTTGTGTGAGTTTGCTGTTTAATATACAGGTTTCTCTGTGATCCCATGCTGTTGTTAAAAGATGTTTTAGATTTTAGATAGCAGATGATAGTAGATTTCAGTTAATGTGCGTATTGTGATTTTCAGTCTGGATCTAGAGTACATCACAGCACAGAGACAGCACTGGTGAAAGTTACAAATGACCTGCTAATTGCATCGGACAAAGGAGCTGTCTCTGTACTTGTATTGTTAAATCTCTGAAACATATCAGCTAATCATATAGTTACTCTAGATGGCACCAAACAAAAAAAATAAAGGACTGCCTTTTTTCACCTATGTAACATTGCAAAAATCAAGCACATAGAAAAAACAGTAAACATTTGTCCACGATTTTGTTATTTCTAGCTTGGGTTATTTGAATTTCCTTATGATCAGACTGCCCCAACAAGTCTGTGCACTTGAAAATGCTGCAGCGCCAGTACAGGAACCAGGGAAGGAGGTCATGTTTCTCCTTAATTACAGTGCATCCGGAAAGTATTCACAGCACTTCACTTGTTCCACTTTTCGTTATGTTACAGCCTTATACCAAAATGGATTAAATTCATTTTTTTCCCTCAAAATTCTACACACAACACCCCATTATGACAATGTGAAAACAGTTTTTTGAAATGTTTGCAAATTTATTAAAAATCAAAAATCAAGAAATCCCATGTACATAAGTATTCACAGCTTTTGCCATGAGGCGCACACACACACACGCACGCACGCACGCACACACACACACACACACACACACACACACACACACACACACACACACAGGTAGATTGTGTGACTTCCTGTAAGTGGAGAGGGGAGGAGCAGGTAAAACTGAAAGTGTTCAGTCAGTTCAGGAGCCATTTGAACTAAAAAGAGCAGGAGGAGGAAAACTGAAGGCTGAGGCAGGGTGAGTGTTAATACAACATTATTATTATTTTACTGTCAAAGTCTCCCAGTAGGGAAGCAGCTGGCCCTGGATTGGACACAGGGTCGGAATCATCTGATGAGGAGGAGGAACCAGGGAGAGCTACAGGCAAACTGCAACTCCACACCAACATGGGCACACTCAGCCAGACCAACAAAAGGAAGGGAAACAGAAAAAACACACAACAACAAACGAGCAGCAACCCCCAGAGGCAACAGAGCTGCCTCATGACACTCTGAGTCAGTTTTCCTGTGTACTGTTTCAAAAACAAAGCAGGACTGTGGTTATGAGTTCACTTCATGACTTTTATTCTAAAACCAATCCTGTTTGTCTTTTTCTTGTCCTCTGACATTTAAACAGGCCTTGTTTAGCCCAGAGATGTCAGGCTGGAGACAGAACAATGGAGACAGAATACAAATATATAGCTATTTATCATATCTGTGTGTGTGTGTGGAGATAAGATAAGGATAAGAAAGTGTTTCTTAATGTCTCATATTTGGTCTAAGAATGTAAGGCTTGATTCCAGAGAAATCTTTTAGTTCTTTTGCATCCTGTTGTGTAACACACATCTTCAACACAACAGAGTTGTAGTTCTGTAGAGCATGCCGTGTGAAGGCATCACTCACATCAGGTGAACTATAAATGAGTTTGGGGAATCTGGATGTAGAGGATGAGGCCTAGTTTAGCTCCTATGTCAGGCAGACAACAAGAGAAAACCAGCAGAGGATCAGGAGAAATGTGATCCCATCATTCTCCTCCAGAGGGGAGCTATAGTTCCCAAGCAGCAACCAAGGAAATCAGATGGGATTTGGTGTTGATACTGTCCAGGAGCTGGCAGTGGTGCAAAAGTTTGGGCACCCCTGGTCAAATTCCTCTTAATGAACAGTTACAAGTGAAGATGAAATGATTCCAAAAGGCATCAAGGTAAACATGAAACACTTTTACACCTTAAACAATATCAGTGTATTATTTTGCTTTTATACAACTTAGAGTGAAAAGGAAAGCAGCACCTGCAAAGAATGGGAACCCCAGGAGACTTGAGCTCAGATAACCTTGACCACATCCAACATTAATTTGCTTGTTAGGGTCATGGCTTGTTCACAGTCATCATATTTTCAAAGCTTATAAATACTCCAGACTCCTCTAACCTTTGTCCCAACAATCAACAAACTAAGGGTTCCTGTAAGTTACCTAGCAATTTGTAAATGAAAATAATTGATGCCCACAAAGCAGGAGAAGGTTGCAAGATGATGGCAAGTGCTTTCTGGAACCAATTTCTCAGTCTTTGAATGTACTAAGAAATAGCAGTTAACAGGAACCTCCAGGAAGATTCTGTCATCGAGATGAAACTCATGACTTATGAGTAAAAAAAATCACATCACATCACAAAAAATAGCCATAGCCATTATCTATAAAATATTTGATGAGCAAATATTTGACGTATCTAGTTTCCATTCACAAAACAGAAACTCAGTTTGACCTAAAATCCATTTCCATCATCAACATTTCCATTAAAAACTGAGAACTCTAACATTTAGGATCATTTTAATTTCATTGTTTGTGTTTTATGACTCTTTACCTTCAAACTCAGCAGATGTTTTGTCTAGTTAATACACATACACTTCTTTTGATTTGATCGAGTCTCATGTGGTTAAAGTGAATATTAGGTAGATTCACACTGACAAACATCGATTGTTTTTATGCTGCATCCACTCAAGTCCTGAACTTTTTCTTACATGTTGAATACAACAGGTCAGTCAATGGATCGTCAGTCAGACTCTTATTTGTGTAGCACTTCTCATAAATACCAAACACAAAGTGTTCCACCCTCTATTGTCCCCGCCCACGAAAAAAGAAGAGACAATCAGAGACTAATAGGCAAAGACAGAACAGAATTTTCTTTAGGTACAAAATAAAAAATAAATCTAAGTGTGGAAACACTCCAACAAAATGCTAAAGAGAAAAGAGCTGAAGTGAGTAAAACCAGAACTCCCAAATTATGACCTGTACCAGAGGAAGGTTTGTGTAATGAAACACAGTGAAACAGAAAATCTACATTTTAACTAGGCTTGCTGATAATGTTTACAGGGTTAACAGTAATGGTGAACCCAGGTTTCTCTCTCTCTCTCACACACACACACACACACACACACACACACACACAGGTAGACAGATTGTGTGACTTCCTGTAAAATGTAGAGGGAGGAGCAGGAAACTGAAAAGCCTGGGAATAGTTAGTTCAGGCTCCATTTAACCAAACAGAGCAGGAGGAGGAACTGAAGGCTGAGGCAGGGTGAGTGTTAACAACATTATTATTATTTTAATGTCAAGTCTCTTGGAGTCAGCTTCTTTCCCTGTGGACTGTAGAGGAAAGAAGAGTCAGGATGAACTTCAAGTCCTCACAAAGAGACAGAAAAGGAGGAAAGAATGTTGAGTGTGTTACCTCCGTTCTCTCAGTCCCATGTGACTCTTGATCAGACTTGTCCTGATTCTTTGTGTGTCTGAGCTCACAGTCCGTTTTACTGGTTTCCTTTTCCTCAGTCGAGATTTAAGTCCTGAAGATGAGGTTTGTGTGGAGGAAGAGACAGAGCAGTGTCCAGGATCCAGCTGTCTGTCTATGAAGAGTGACAGAACCAAAGAGTTAACCATGCATTGTTCAGTAATGAACCTGAACCTCAGACACAAAGTAAGAGAACTGCTACAAACCTGTAAACTTCCAAACTTTAGATCAAAACTAGTCCCTTAGGGGCTGATTGTCACAGTAACAGCTGCTGCAGAGTCGGCAGAAAGTCGTTCTTTCCTGGTTCTTTTGCACATCATATAGCACCTCAAATGGATCAACCTGGCTGATCAAAATAGTCCCTAAGAATGTGATATTTCCTCCTGTTTGTCTGATAAAAACTACAGACAACAGGTGTCTTAGGAAAATACTGAAAAAATATTCATCTTCAGTATGAACATTTAATGACTGACGGATTAACAGCAGTGTTGTTTATGGATGCTGGTGTGTTGCCTCCATCCTCAGTATAGTGTCTAGTTAAGATGGTGACGTTGTTGCAAGGACGCCAGCTGAGAGTTCTAGAATGAATTTGTCCTCGGGACAATTTATCAGTGGATTGATGGAGGAATAAAATGTGTTTTCTGTGTTTTCAGAGGTCAGGACCACAGACTGAGAGCAGAGTGTCCAGGATCCAGCTGTCTGTCTGTGAAGAGGACTGTCCAGAGCTATGCTCCAGACTCAGTAATGAACCTGGACCCCAGACACAAAGGAGAGAACTGCTACAAACCCAGAACCTCCAAACTTTGGGCTATAACAGTGTCTAAGTGTGTTGAGGGTCCTGCAGTTGTCTGCACTGCCTGTAATCAGAAGAAGGACACGCTGCCAGCAGCCAGGAACATGAGGAAGAGGACCCAAATGTAGAAACCCCAGGATCTGACAGATGAGTGAATTAAAAGTCCTTTATTTAACTCAAACACACTGGAAAAAAAGTCCAGGGCAAGCAGGAAACAAACTAAAACCATCCAAATGGAGAAAAACTTGCACTCCACAGGCAGTGTAAAACAGATAACACAACTAACAAAAGACTCAAGTTGCAAACAGAGACCCAGAAGATGAACCACAGGCTAAAACATGAGTAGAGACACTGACTAACTGACAAAGGAATGTGCAGAGTAACAAGACTTAAATACACAGGAGGACATCACAACAGGTGACACAATCAGGGCGAAGTACCAATCAGCAACTGGAGGAGAAAGAACACAGGAAGCAAAACAAAGAACAAATACAAGGACTAGGGTCAAACAAAACAGGAAAAGTCAAAACCAAACTCAAGAGACCAGAACCAAAGGAAATGGTTTCAAAAACAAAAACAGGAAAGCCCTACCAACACTTAAGAAATTCAAACAAAAAGTCCCTAAGAGTCCAAGGCTAAAAAAAGAGTTTAACCAAAAGTGTTCAAAAACATCTGTCAAGGCATCAAAACCAGTCCCTTAGGGGCTGACTGCCACAGTAACAGTTGCTGTAGAGTCGGCAGAAAGTCAGTTCCTTCCTGGTCTTTTTTGGACATCATATAAAACAATGTGATCAACTGCTGATCAAATAGTCCCTAAAAGAATGTGACATTTCTCCTGTTTGTCTGATAAAAAAACCATACAAGTTGTCTTAGGATAACACTGAAAAAATATTCATCTTCAGTATGAACATTTAATGATTAACTGACACAACAGTGTTGTTTATAGATGCTGGTTGCCTCCATCCTTCAGTATAGTGTTCAGTGCTACATGGTGATACAAGGTGACGCCAGCTGAGAGTTCCCAGAATGACTTTGTCGTCAGACAATTTATCAGTGATTGATGTGATATGAATAAAATGCTTGTGTTTCCGAGGTCAGACCACAGGAGTGAAGAGCAGAGTGTCCAGATCCAGCCAGTCTGTCTAAGTAGAGCAAAGGCACAAAGACTTTAATCCTCCAGACTTTAGAAATGAACTGACCCCTCAGACACAAAGTGGCGCAAGCTCTGGTTCTTCTGGCTCATCAGTGTTTTTATTGACTGCTGAGGCTGCTTGTTTCTTTGAAATGATCTGACTAAAATATTTTTACTACCGATTTTCCACGCTTATTACCAATAAATCCCATGTAGAGTCAGACCCACAGAATGTGTATCACAGCCTGATAGATCTTGATTCCTCTGAGCCAGAAAAAATATTAAACACATCAGTGAATTTATCAGTGATTGATGTGATATGAATAAAATGTGTTTGTGTTTTCAGAGGTCAGGACCAGATCGAGAGCAGTCTCCAGGATCCAGTTGTCTGTCTATGAAGAGGAGCAAGGCTAAAGGCTTTAATCTGACTTCAGTAATGAATCTGACCTCAGAAACAAAGTAAAGACTGTTTCTAGTGTAACTGACCTGAGGATGATCTTAAATTCTCAGACATATTTGAAGCAAACAGGAGACACTCAGGGGCTAGATCCATAAAACTCTGGGGCCTACACAGACTGGTCTGAATATGCACACACTCTTTTCAGCAGATTTATAAAGCAGAGCTTTTCTACAGCCACGTTTTATCAGTCTCAGTCATTGTGTGAGCATATGTATGAACACGAGCCTGATTGCCACTTCCAGAGTCTGCACTGTCAATGAAAAGAAGGACAAAGAAGAAACACAGTGTTCCATGTTGAGATCCCACTCAATGATTTACACGCCTTGTTTCCTTTAATAGCTTCTAGACATTGTGAACCAAATCTGGATATTTGTTCACAACAATCAACAGAATATTTAGTCTCGCACAGGTCAAGTTAAAAATCATTTGTTGTCAGGTTTCTGGGATTTAATGACTGTTGGAAAGGAGCAGAATGTCTCACTGGATTGTAGCTCCCAAAAAAGTTTGATCAGACCAAAAGGAAACACTGACCCTACAGGGTCTTCTATGAGTTAAATGGCCAGTACACAATGAGCTGATAGGACTCAATACATCATCAAGATAAACACATTATCAGAGCCTGAAAGAATCCCAACAGTCTCACAGTAATCCACCCAAAACATCCAAGAGAGAATCTCAGTAAGTTCAAATATTTGTTGAAAACGTATAAGATATAAATCTAAGAGAAAGATCCAGAACAAGTACACTGCAGATAGTCAGTCAGAGCAGTACTGGGTACAAAGTAAGACTGTACATCTGTTCACCATGTCATCATCTCTGGAAAACAGACCTGTGCTTTGATACAGAGTCAGTTACCGAACATATGGTGCTTTGGCATTTTCATCACAAAATGAAAAGCTTTTCTTGCTTGTCTTTAGTTTTATGCAGCTGATGAAAAGAAATGAGCAGATTCTCAGATTCTCCTTTTCTTTACTCTGACATTAGCTTCTTCTGTGTCAGCAGATTTTCGTTGATAGTGGTCCTGCAGGAGGTTTTAGGATGAACATAAGATCAGTCTAAGGAGGAGATGAAAGACTAGGGCTGAATTGATGGAACAGGGAAGTGAAACCTCTCAACAGATCTACACTTGGAGCTCAAGATCACAGAGGACAGAGGAAGGATTAATACCAAATATGTAGGTGAGGCAGCTGGAGAGCAGCTTCCTACATGAAGACCCTCCATGCACTCCAATCAAGTGCCATTTACACTTAAAGCCTTTACTTGAGCAACAGAGACGTGATCAGAGTTGCCCACACGGCTAAGTGGTATTGAAAAACTCTTCCAGTGCAGTAGTTCACTCTGGACTGGGCAGAGGGCTCTGAAACCAAGACGCCAGTCTGCTAATTCTCTGCTTTCTGCTCAGGGAGCTGAACTTGATCAAAGAGAAGAAGTACAGTCTTCAGTTGCTCCACGCTTCCATCCAACATTAAAGAAGCTCAGCAGAGAAGCCGTCTGTAAAGTGTTGTCTATCTTGACGGCCTGGATGAAAGCAGACTTCACTGGATTTCAGAAACAGGAAGGTCGTGTCTGATGTCTCACAGAAGTCATCTGTCAACGTGTTGTTGATTAAATTTCATCCAGGGAATCTGCTTCCTCTGCTCTGGTCTGGATAACTCCCTACCTGCAGCAGCAGCCAATCAGATCCTCTCTGCATGTGTTGACAGGTAACAGAAGTACTTAGGGCTTCACTGACGCCTCAGAAGGAGGAGTACTTCAGAGTGAGATCCAGTGATGAAGAGCTGTCCAGAAGAATCATCCACACATCAAGACATCCAGGAGCCTACATCATGTGTCAGATCCCAGTCTCTGCTGATCTCTTGCTACAGCGTTCTGGAGCACATGTTGACCATAGAGCAGAGAGGAGAGCTGCCTAAGACCCTGACTGACCTGTACTACACCTCCTGCTGGTTCAGACAAAGAGGAAGAAGCACAAGCATGATGAGGGACATGAGACGAGTCCACAGGAACTGACAGAGGCTGACAGGGAAGTTCTTCTTGAAGCTGGGAGGCTGGCGTTTGAACATTGGAGAAAGGAAACATTGCCCTACCAAAAAAGACCTGAGCAGTGTGGTCTTGATGTCACAGAGGCCTTGGGTTTACTTCCAGGAGTTTGGTACAGAGATCTTTAAAAAGAGAGAGGTGATCTTCCAGAAACAGTCTACTGCTTGTTCATCTGAGCATTCAGGAGTTTCTGGCTGCAGTCTATATATGTTCCACTGTTACACAGAGAGGAAGACAAGGAGCTGAGGACTTTCCTGACAAGATGACAAACATTGGGCCTCAAAATCTTTTATCAGGGAAGACTCTAAAGCATTTGGAAACAATCAAAGCAGCTACTCATCACTGACAAGTCGCCCTGATGGATTCCATGGAGAAATCCTCCGAGCAAAATACTACCTGGACCTGTTTGTTCGCTTTCCCATGGCCTGTCTCTGAGTCCAACCAGAGACTCTTAGGAGGCCTTCTGGGTCAGACAGAGAACAGACCAGAAATCATCCAGAGAGCCAACAACCTGAAGAAGACAACAGATATGATATCTCTCCTGACAGAAGCATCAACATCTCCACTGTCTGATGGAGATGAACGACCAGTACATCAGGAGATCCAAGAGTTCCTGAAGCTGAGAATGATCAGGAGAAGAGACTTCTGAGATCCATTGTTCAGCTCTGGCTTCACGTTTCTGCAGATGTCAGAGAGGTTCTGATGAGTTGGACTTAAAGCAGTACAAATACATCAGAGGAGGGATTCACGGAGATCATCCCAGCTGTGGGGAACTGCAGAAAGGCTGTGTAAGTCCAGACATGATCTTTAACATTATCAGTAGATTAGTAGTTTATTTTTCAATATATACTGTGGTGAAATTATTCATACGTAGATTTTTGAGTTAGTTGTTATTACTATCGCTTTTCTGTTTATCAAACATTATTATCTGTTAGATTCACATTCATTTGTTAATCTATCCATGTTATTTTGGAGTCTTTTATTCATGCAACCTGATAAAACTAATTCAAGCAGGACTCCATTTTATCTTCAGACACATTGTGTGTCTCCAGGTGTTGTCTAGTATCACTGTGTGAGGAACAGTCGAGCAAGGTTTTAGTGTTCCAGAGGGAGCTAAAAGAGTCTGATAAATGTACTCAGGTGATGTCACCTGAGCTGCGTGTGTTGGGCCCGAAGACTACATCACCTGAAAAAATCCAAAACTCAGGGAGTGTGGTTAGAAAGAAGCCTATAGAGAACCTATGAACACCGTGTAAACATAAATGCTCTCTCCAGCTACGCATGTTTTTGTCCGCTCTGGACTACTGCAGAAACATGTGGTGCAACATGGACTCACCCTGTGTAGACATGAAGGCCTCTTTCTGAACAAAGAAAACACAATGATTCTGTTTCAGATTAAACCTACTTGAAATATAATTGTGAATATTATCTTCATTTCTGCCAATAGATCCCCTCAAATCCTCCACACTGCTCCTTTTAAAGTCTTTCCATATTTTGTGTGAAATAAGTCAGAAGCAGGTGCTTTTCTCCTGTGTAGAGGAGAGTAGAACTGTAAACACACCTTCAGCCAAGAACAGAGGTCCGAATATCAGAGCAGAATGGTTAGTGAAAGCTCATTGATTAGGACGTATCTGATTGGATTAGAAATGATTTTTATCCACATAATTTATTCTTTATTCAGATTGAGTTCCTGCAGTTTGTCAGAGACCAGCTGTGCTTCTCTGGCCTCAGCTCTGAAGTCCAACCCCTCCCATCTGAGACACCTGGACCTGAGTGACAACAAGCTGCAGGATTCAGGAGTGAAGCTGCTGTGTGGTTTTCTGGAGAGTCCACACTGTAGACTGGAGACTCTGAGGTCAGTTCACTGTCTGTTACTGTTGTAGATCTTATATCTTTAATCCACAACTGAACCTGGTTTATCTTCATCCAGAACTTGAACCCATTCATCTTGAATGAATGAATGAATAAATGAGATTTGAAATAGTTGTTACATATCATGACTTTTTCTTCTCTCAGACTAAAAATTTTCCTTCAGTTTCACTTCATTTCAGTCAGTTGTCATGAATAATGTCTGCTGACTTCAATGAAACCTTCAGAACTCACACACTCGTATTTGTCACAGTCAGCAGACTAATGTTTTTCTAAATGAAGTGTAGAAAATGTCCAGTGTGAGTTGTTCAAAGTCCATTTTTATCACAACAATATACAGAAGATCCTCACAACAATTGAAAAACACTTGAAGAAAAAACTCTTCTTTCCTTTGAAGTTAATTTCAATCAAGTGTCAGGACTAATGTCAGTTCTTAAGTGTTTTGTGTGTGTGTGTGTGTTTTGATCTTTAACACAAGTGTGTAAATTGTGGTCTTTTCTCATGGAGTTGAATTGACTTAAATGTGTTAAGGAGCAAAGACTTAAAGAACCACACTGTTGGTTTGACATGTTTCAGTCCATTAACTGCAAATCTTGTTGTATTGTAAAGTGTCGCTGGGTGTTTGGAAAGACACCAACAAATCAAATGCATTATTATTATTATTATCAGTAGTAGTGTTAAATTCTATGTATGTGACTTTGCTGCTGAGCATTTTCCAAAGTTTTCCATTAAATCCATCTGTAATTTGGGATCAAATAGTTGTTGTTCATTTGAATATGTGTTTAGTTGTGGATTTCCTGAGCTGATCTGCAGGATAGAGACCAGGACCAAGCAAGACATTTTTCCTGGATCAGGACTGAACATTTGAAGTTTGATCCATTTCAGTGGTGAATCAAAGTCAGTTTTTAGTCCAACATGTCTGATTTGATCTTTATCTTCTAATTCCAGACTTGACTGAGGTCAGCAGCATGTTATGAATCTGTGTTGACATGAATAGTTGTATGAATGTTGTGGTGACATTTGGATGATGTGTGTAGAAGGCTGACATTATGATGATCCACAATAAGAGAAGGACAAAGTCCCTCTACTCATGTTAGTGAAAGCTCATTGATTAGGACATATCTGATTGGATTAGAAATTATTTTTACCCACATGATTTATTCTTTATTCAGATTGAGTTACTGCAGTTTGTCAGAGACCAGCTGTGCTTCTCTGGCCTCAGCTCTGAAGTCCAACCCCTCCCATCTGAGAGACCTGGACCTGAGTGTTAACAACCTGCAGGATTCAGGAGTGAAGCTGCTGTGTGGTTTTCTGGAGAGTCCACACTGTAGACTGGAGACTCTGGGGTCAGTTACTGTCTGTTACTATTGTAGATCTTATATATTTAATTCACAACTGAACCTGGTTTATCTTCATACAGAACTTTTATCCATTCATCTTGAATGAATGAATGAGATTTGAAACAGTCGTTGTTCCATATTGTGACTTCTTCTTCTCTCAGACTAAGAATTATTCCTTCAGTTTCACTTCATTTCAGTCAGTTGTCAGACTGTAATGTAAATAATTACCAATCATGACAGCTTTTGCTTCTGTGCTCTGTTTCCTGTCATAATTGTAATCTGCTGAGCACACAGTATCCACTAACTGTTCACTAACTGTAATCTAAATACTGGCCCTCTAACATTGTCCATTGCCAACTGTGTTTGTATCATGTTTTATATGCTGCATGCCCTTCTCCTCCTCTCCTCCATTCCTAGCTGTCCTATCTTCCTCCTTTTCCTCCTTTCACCCAGCCCTGCCATCAGCAGGAGGGTCCCCCATCTGAGCCACGTTCTGCTCAAGGTTTCTTCCTGTTAAAGGGGAGTTTTTCCTTGCCGCTGTCGCTGTAAGTGCTTGCTCTGGGATCAGGCTCTGGGTCTCTGTGAAGCTCTCTGAGACCATTTTGATTGTGAAAGGCGCTATATAAATAAAATTGAATTAAGTCTGTTGACTTCAATGAAACCTTCAGAACTCACACACTCGTATTTGTCACAGTCAGCAGACTAATGTTTTCTAAATGAAGTGTAGAAAATGTCCAGTGTGAGTTGTTCAAAGTCCATTTTTATCACAATATACAGAAGATCCCCAGAACTAATATTTGTACAAATCAATTGAAAAATGTTAGTGAAAGCTCATTGATTCAGGACATATCTGATTGGATTAGAAAATGATTTTATCCACATGATTTATTCTTTATTCAGATTGAGTTACTGCAGTTTGTCAGAGATCAGCTGTGCTTCTCTGGCCTCAGCTCTGAAGTCCAACCCCTCCCATCTGGAGATTACCTTGGACCTGATGTGGCAACAAGTTGCAGGATTCAGGAGTGAAGCTGCTGTGTGGTTTTCTGAGAGTCACACTCGTAGACTGAGACTCTGGGGGTCAGTCTCACTGTCTGTTACTATTGTAGATCTTATATTTAATTCACAACTGAACCTGGTTTATCTTCATATCCATTAATCTTGAATCCATTCATCTTTAATGAATGAATGAATGAGGTTTGAAATAGTTGTTGTTCCATATTGTGACTTTTCAGTATTCACACGCATTATCATCAAAAATGCATTTTCTAATTCTTCTTCTTCCCTACATATTAAGATAAGCAAGATAGATAGATATTAGACTTATTCATCCCAATAACGGGAAATTTAGTTAGAGAGTGACGCACAAACACATACACCTTCCTCCTGAGCAGCAAAGCTGCTCCATCACAGTCGATTAATTAACCACTACACTGGAAAATCTCTCTACTCTGAACAGTTTGTTCCAATGGTACATCATTTAAAACAAAGTATGCTGATGTTCTGTCAGATGGAGAGGGGGAAGAGAAATAGGATCATATCACCTCAAATGTGTATTCACATGCTGTGTAACTGGCATCATTTGAAAGACAGTATTTAACCAATCACATGACTGTAGCAGGAAGAAGCTCCTCCAGCTCTGGCAGAAATCTGTTGTCTCTTCTCTGGTTTTATTTCTCACTTGCAGGTTTTAGGTTTCACTTCTCAGCCTGATCAAATTCCTGCTCTGCTTCCACACAAATGTATAGGTGCGACTAAACACTGAAAGTAGAAGCAATAACAGAGGTTAAACAGTGCTTACTACTGTTTTGCTGTTGCCAGAGCTTTACAGGTTTATTCTGTTTTAACCTCTGACACTTTCTGATGCATCCTAGCAAAAACTATTTCGAATTATTCTAAATAAGTTTCACAAAGGCTACAGCAGCTTTCATTAAACTGTCTCCAGTAAACCTGATAAACAACAATATCTCTTGGCAAACATTTACTATAAATATACTATATTTCTATGGTTGTTATGGAGACTGAGTGATTTTGGAAAAAAAACCCAGTGTTTTCCTCAATTCCAATTCTGCCAGGCCAGTTCACTCTCATTAAAGCATCTCTGCTAAACAACAACAGCGATGATAAATTAGCAAAAATCCTTGTTCGAAAGACAGTATGAAGATAAACAGTTTGTTACTTTGGTGATAATGATATTGAATCACACTGGTTTAATGCGAGAATGGATTAAAAAAAAAGAAAAGTGCACTACTTATCTTCAGCATTTACAACAATACAGTATGCTGCACTCCATCTGATATTCACTTTATCTCCACTGTATTTTCCCTGTCAATCATTATTTTGAGTTTTATTTACATGTGACCTCATGACTCTGGTAGATTGTTAATTTATATCCCAGCTTCCATCACTTCTACTCATCTGTAAGAAATATTGTTTTAACAATTAAAACACGTCAGCAGCATCACAGAGACAGAAACCTAAAGCAAAAGGTCAGGTGGGCTTATAAAAACAATACAATGAAAAATTTTCAGTCAGAGAAGATAGTGAGGATTTGCTGATTCTCAGAGACAAGTCCTGCTACATGTTGAGTCAAACTGCAAAAAGCCAGGTGGTCAGTCCCGGATGAAATGTAAATCATTTCTGCTTTGACATCCCTAACTGCATGTTTTCATACATTATTCATGACACTAACACATGATATCAAGATCTGTTTGATTGAGTATGAAAACTGTATTTATCTCAGATCAGTGTGAAAATAAAAAACAACACAGACCTGCTCTCTAAACCTCCTGTAACAGAAATGTGCACAACATGGGGAAACACCATCAGGCTGTTTAAGTTCAAGAGTGGGAAGAAAGAAAGAAAAGTGTGTCAAAGCTATTTGGAATCATAACAAACAAAAAGCATCAATATGCAAAGTTTCCCGCACACGCTGTTTTGTAATGAAATGTAAGTGGACTATTGGGCAGATGGCAGCTTGGAAAGTGGAAGATAAGAATCAAGCCATCATCCACATGAAGTCATTTTATAGAACAAGAAGTTTCAGTAACATCCATCATAAACCAGCCAGTCTAATTTAATGGGTAATTATTTATAGACAAATAATGATATATTTATTATTTCTGACAGCCAGATGCAGTGTAGAAATCAAAGTTCATGTTGATCTCCATCAAATACCCAGAATCAAGAATCAAGATCTTTATTAAGCCATTTGTACACAAAGTCTGGGCAACATAGGAATTCTTGTATTGATTTGCTCAGGAGTCAAAACTTCATTATAAGAAAAAGTAGAAAAAATAAAGAGATTGCAATGCTTATAAAATAATGTAAAAATAATAAAAAATAAAAAGAAATACACTCTATTTACACAAACATACAAAAAATACAGTCTATATATTATATAAAAAGCACGGTCTATTTACACAAAAAATACACTCTAGACATACGCCCATATTGCACCTGAGTTTATATTGCACACAGATGGAGACAGATAGACATTTTGAGATTATACATTAGCCTTAATTAAAGGTGGGGTGGCCTCCTCCTCCTCCTCCTCCTTTCAGTTGTACTTTTGCTCTCTATTTTGGTAGTTTTATGCTGAGATGATGATATTTGACAAGGTGTTCATTTATTAATGAATTTTGGAATTTCAACATAACATTGAAAAAAACAAATTTTGCAACTGTCAATTCACAAAATACTCACGTTCTTGCTCCTGGAGCCCTTTTTAGGTAACACTGACTACCATTAAAATCACTTTTAAAATGTGAATCTGCCAATTTCCTCTATAACCCTATCATTCAGAGGCTAAAAATACAGACATAAAAAATCACCACCAGATCCACCATTTTTCTTCCATGTTTGCAGAAAGGCATTGTGATAAATAATTACCTTGTTTGAACTGATAAGGTATAACAGTGACTGTAAGCCAGTAGAATAATTATTTCAACTAAAACCATTTCAGGGTGTGTTCCATGGGATGTCAGAGTCTGGTGTGTATGTGTTCTGAAAAATGTGTAAATGTGTGTGTGTGTGCATAGTGTAGCCAAAACACTGCAATCTGTGTTGAAATAAATGCTGATGAAAACCATGAAAAAAAAAAATGTGTTTTTGTATCTCACAGCTATAGTACAAAAAAAAGCCCATGCATTTCATTATGTTAGGGAATACATTTTTGGACTTAAGCCTTCAAATTTGTAATTTTCCACCTGATCCACTCATTTTCCTATACCATAGATTTTATAGACATTGTATAGTATTTTACAGTGTATTTACATTTGTATGAACACAAAATACTATTTTTTAGGGGTTATAGAATTTCCAGACCACTGAAGCAAAGCAAGTCCATTCATTTTAAAAGTGTCTTTGTATTCCTATGCATGTGTAAGAGTGCGTGTGTGTGTGTTGGATTTGGTCAAATGCACCGCTGTCACAACACGAGACCCGCTCACCGTGGCGGAGGGCACGTCGATGCTGTGTAGCAGCAGGCTTCCAGAGCTGTGCGCTCCGCCACCTCCAGGCAGCTCCTCCGGACACCAGGACACCAGTGGCCTGTGGCGGAGGCGAGAGAAGCTAAGTGATCGAAGAGTTGGAGTACTTTCATGGAAACCCTCTGCAATTTTATCCAGCCATACCGTCTCCCTGAGGGGCCAATAGCATATGCCTTACCCCGCATCCATGATATCCCGTCCAGGCGCGGTTTATTTCGTGACGAATTATATAATCCAACTAATTGGTGCGTTCACCAAATCTCACGACGATTGTACATGGTGATAGCTGGAAGAGATGTAGCAGGCGGCTGCTGATTTTTGGCTAGTATTAACACCGTTCTGGGGCTGAAGCTTCTAAAAGCCTGTGGTCAGAAGAGCAGCAGGCGAGCCATCTTCCCGGCTACTGTGGCTCGCCAGAAAGTATGAGAAGATAATCGCAGGCATCCAGCTTTGACAACAAGCTGTCTCGACCAAGACACGCTAAATGACAGCAAGCTGGCGGCCTATTTTGGCTCGCTATGGGAAAAGTGGGCAACATGACTTCAGCTAATGCTTGCAACCCTGGGTTGACATCTGTGTGGATAGGCAGCTGAATTGCGTTCAAAAATTACAGCTGTAGATTTTCGTAGTACGTCCCCCAACAAACCTGCTCGCTATGAAGCGAAGATTTGAGTCTGCACAGGCGCGTGGGCCTCCATATACCCTGGAGAAGATATAGGTGTATCTGAGGGAAGCAAGGCAGGCCGTCAGGAGAGGTAAACCAGAACCAAAAAGAGTTGTGTTGGAGCTGGTGCTGGATGGACTGGAGGGGTCACACTGTGACGTGTGACAATTTCTTCACATCTGTTTGGACTTGGGGAAGGGCTCCAGACGAAAAAGATTGCCATGGTGGGAACCGTGAGGAAAAAACAAGCCCAATCTTCTTCATTAATATCATTGGCTGGGCAAGCAAATGAGACCTTCTTTAGGGTCAAAGATAGAGGGCATCAGAGGAACTAGAGCGACATATTGGACAGGGACAGTCTGATAGAATTTTATTTTAGCCTGGGAATGGCCTACAAAAGACATTCTGAAAAGCCTGGCATTGCAAAAAACCATCATTTACCAAGAGACATTTAAACAGGATATTGAGACCTGGGTTTGCTTTACTGGCGAAGGTATAAACTGGGCGCGCCGGGATAGATTTCATTGTTGACCAACCACGCAACATCATTTGTTTTTTTCATGGCTCCCTCGCATGCTGTAACCAGAGATTATGAGGGGGTACTTATTAGAAGCTTGATGGAAGCGCTGTAGGGGAGCTGCCCCAGGCTCATGCTGTGGTGACAGGGGCACTGAGAACGTGGTGATTCTTGAGAGACCTTCAAGCGGTATTTATGGAGAAATAGCGAGGGATAAACAGAGCAGCGGAGAAGAAGCTACATCACAGGAGCAAGAACCAGAGGGGTGAAGAGAACTGGTGGGGAGTGATGAAAGAAAAGAAGAATCGAACCCTGGATCACGCTTCTGGCAGATCTGAAGGATGAGGATTCTTAACTTTGGAGTTTCATTGACCAACAAGCTCTGTCAGTTCTGTTTCCATGCACCAATCCATTCAGGTAAATAACCTATGTTATGATCACAGCAAGAAATCCAGAGTAATGTCATCAACTCTACACTACCTTCCATGTAATCTTAGAAATTTAAACCAATGTGAGGTTGCTAGCATTTAATGTGTGTGTAATGTTGATTCTTTAGACTGTTGTGGAAATAAGACACATCACAATATAATTTAAGATACTTTTATTTGTAACCTAAACTTTGTTTTTTCTTTACCTGCAAAAGGCAAGAGAAGAAGAGGACTCTGAGCAAAATGTGTGGTCCGGACAAGGTTAGGTCTACAGCATAAAATTAGCATGGTTATCTATTCAGGTTAACAGAGACCACTTATGAGTTTATTCACTGTTCTTTGTTAACAACATACCTACAAAGCAGTAGTATGCCTACATGTAGCTAACGATATATGACTACTGAAATTAAGTTTAGACTCTAGGTTCAGGTGAGTGATTGAATAAGGGAATAACAGACTACAGATTAGTAGAGTATTAATAGGTATTTACTATGACTTGTTTATATAACTGATTAAGGAAAAAAAAAAACAATAACACTGCAAACCATACAAAACAAATAACACAATGCCTCAATTCCAAATGGATCAAAGATATGGAAGAAACAAAATAAAAAGTAAAATTGATCTCTGTTTATCTGTTTTGGGTTACCATACTCTATTTGAGTTGAGGTATAATTTAGCTATCACATTTCTTAGATTAATGGTTTGATCCCAGGTATTTTTTGTTTGATTAATTTCAATTTCAGGTTCCTGTTTATACCAGTTGAGCCTATTTATCAGTTTTAGTTCTAATCTTTTCTATCTCCTTGTAGTTGCTTAACCAGCTCTACTCAATACACACCAGAGTGATACCAAATTAGCATAATAATGAGTTAAACAAATGAACAAATAAAATAAAACACAAAAATATCAATGACTCATAACTCAAATCAGATCTCACAGAAATATGTTAGAAAGTACATAAATTTCACAGGTGGATATCTCAGTTCTTTAGTTGAGTCCTTTTCTCTGTCCAAATAAAGTTCACAGTGAGTCTCTGCAACACAGTTCTGTCTCCTACCGCAACCTTCAGGTGCCGGTTGTCTCTATCCACAGTGCTGTGGTGAATTCCACAGCGAAGACGATTCTTCCAGTGTTTCTCCTATGGGTGGCTCATACATCTTGTGTTGACAACATAGATTGTACTCTCACGATCGATCTCAAAAAAAACTTCAAAACAAACAAAAAAAGGTCCAGCAACGTATAACTGCAGGTTACTGCATAAAATATATGTCCAAAATTTAAAGAAAACAAACCAAAATGCATCCTTTAAAATATAGTTTCCTAAAAGAATACTTTATGACTCTGACAAATACATGAAAGAGGCCAGGAGGAAATTTACCCAATATAAGTTAATTCATAGGTTTTATTTAACCCTATCTAAACTTCACAGGATGGGCATCATGTCCAACAACCTATGCTGGAAAAGCCAGTCAGACACGGGAACATTAATCCATGCTATGTGGGAGTGTAAGAAAGTACATCCTTTCTGGGAAAACGTGCCAGATTGTATAGGTAAATGGCTGGGCTTGACAATCCCCATGTCACCAAGACTATGCTTGCTAGGAGACCGGTTAGTACAACTCACAATATCAAAACATGATTTTGGGGTACTGAAAGTGGGGGTGATTACAGCTAGAACAAAAGAGTAAAGAATATTCACAAAAGAAGCGTTCTCAAGGGAAGCAGGTTCAGAGTTTAGTCACGCGACAGATGGCCAGAACGAACTGGCGAGGGAAGGACAGAGGCAGCCGAGAGCCTCTTATACTTTGGAGAAGACTGATAGTTGCTTGGGTGCGCCCAGGTGTGTGCCAATCCCAGCCAGAGCCCGAGACAGGAGTGGGAGGAGCCGCCCAGGGAATCTACCAGCAAGAGCACACCCACACCAAAAAAGGCACACAAGCACACAGAGAGGAAAACAAAAGGAGAAAAAACAACCCAAAGGAAGCCCAGAGACAGCCGAGGCTGCCTCACAACCATACCCTCAGCGGCCAGCACTCAGAAGTGATCACAAATTTATCAGGGTGGGCAGATGGAAGTCCCTGATGAGTTGGGGTCAAGATAGAGGACTGGATACCCAAGGCGCTCCTCCGGACCATATCCTTGGTCGACCAGATATTGGGAGGCCTCGACCCGAGGATAGGGCATCCGGTTTGACATTTTGAGCCTGGCCGATAAGTGATGGTAAACTTAAAAATGACCGAAAAGCACCCACCGAGCCTGGCGAATTCAATCTCTTAGCAGACTGCAGGTATGCCAGGGTCTTATGGTCAGTCCACACTAAAAACCTCTAACCAATTGCCTCCACTCCTCTAATGCCAACTTCACTGCCAGGAGTTCTCTGTTGCCAACATCATAGTTGCATCCCCATCGCCTCCGGCTCTGGTTTCGACATGTTATATAACCTGCCAGAGGAGAGATGAGCCAGGAACTCCAGGTCTATGGGGCGGTCATTATGGTCTGTGTGGAGAGAGGATGAGAGCCTTGCTCTTGCTGAAAACCTCCCGAGGTCATGGTATTCCGAGGGGCCGGTGGAAAGATCTGGCAGATCAGTAGTGGTAGGAGGTGGAGGCTAACAGGGGGGAAGAGCAGAGTGAAGACAGGATTGGTAGCAGTGAATCAGCCGGACATAACCTTACTGCTGTGATCGATATAGGGTTATGGGTCTTGGAGCCAGGGATGTCCAAGAACCAGAGGAGTTTGGGGAGCAGAAAAAAACCAGGAGGCTGATCCTCTCGTGGTGGTTTGCCTGGAGGGAACTAAATTACCCAGTAGTTTCAATTTTATGAGTGACTTTACAGCCAGAGTACTTGCCATTGAGGGCACAGGCAGGGGATGGATCCAGAGAGGGCATAATCTTAATACCAACAATGGATCAAGTCAAGTCCAGGAAATTCTGTTCGGCTCCGGAATCCACCAGAGCCCAGAGGGAGAAAAGCTGGTGGAGCTGGCAAGAGATGCTTGGAGTAGAAGTCTAAAGGAGATTTTGAGGAGAGAGATTCGCAAAACCCAAAATTTTCCCCGGGGGAAAAACCCTTTTTGGGGGGGGCCCCTTTTTTTTTTTTTTTTAAAAAAAAAAAAAATTTTACGGGAAACCCGGGGGGAACCCTTTTTTTAAAAATTTTTTAAAAAAAAAAGGAAAAAAAAAACCCTTTTTTTTTTGGGGAATTAACCTTTGGGTTTAAACCCCAATTTAAAAAAATTTTTTTGGGGGTTCAAAAAAAAAATTTTTTTTTTTTTTTTTTTCCCCCCTTTTTTTTTAAAAAAAAGGGGGAATTTGAAAATTTTAAAAAGGGGTTTCCCCCCTTTTTTTTTTAAAAAAAAAAAAATTTTTTTAAAAAATTTTTTAAAAACCCCAAATTTTTTTTTTTTTTTTCCCCCCCCCCTTTTTTAAAAGTTTTTTTCCCCCCCCAAAAAAAAAGGGCCCAAAAAAAACCCCCCGGGGGGGGGTTTTTTTTTGGGGTTTTTTTGGGGGCCAAAAAATTAAGGGTTTTTTTTTTTTTTTTTTTTAAAAAAAAAAGGGGGTTTTTTCCCAAAAAAGGGGGGGTTTTTTAAAATTTTTCCTTTTTGGGGGGAAAAACCCCGGGGGGTTTTTTTTAAAATTTTAAAAAAACCCCCCCCCCCCCCGGGGGGGGGGGGTTTTTGGCCCCCCTTTTTGGGAAAAAAAAAATTTTTTTTTTAAAAAAAAAAAAGGGGGGGCCCTTTTTTTCCCCCAAAACCTAATTCCCCCCCCAAAATTTTTTTTTTTCCACCCCCCAAAAAAAAAAAAAATTTTTTTTAAAAATTTTTTTTTAAAGGAGGGAAAATTTCCCCTTTTTTTTTTTTGGGGAAAAAAAAAATTTTTTCCCCCCTTTTTTTTTGGAATTTGGGAAAAAAAAAAATTTTTAAAAAAGGGGTTTTTTTTTTTTTTAAAAAAAGGGCCCAAAAAAAAAAAAAATTTTTTTTAAAAAAAAAAAAAATTTTTCCCCCTTTTTTTTTTTTTTAAAAATTTTTTCCCCTTTTATAAAAAAAAAAAAAAGGGGGGGGGAAAAAAAAAAAAAAAATTTTAAAAAAAAAAGGGGGGGGAAAAAAATTTTAAACCCCCCCCCCAAAAAATTTGGGGGGCCCCCCCTTTTTTTTCCCCCCTTTAAATTTTTTTTTCCCCTTTAAAAATTTTTTTTTTCCCAAAAAAAAAGGAAAAAAACCCCCCCAAAAAAAACCTTTTGGGGGTTTTAAAAAAATTTTTTTTTTTTGGGGGGGGGAAAAAACCCCCCCGGGCCCAAAAAATTAAAAATTAAAAGGCCCTTCCCCAAAAAGGGCCCCGGGGTTTTTTAAGGAAATTTAAAAAAAAAACCCCCCGGGAAAAAAAGGGGGGTTCAAAAAAAAAAAAAAAAAAACTTTTTTAAAAAAAAAGGGGGTTTTTTTTTTTTAAAAAAAAGGGGGAAAAAAAAAAATTTTTTAAAAAAAAAAATTTTTTTTTTGGGGTTTTTAAAATTTTTTTTCCCCCCCAAAAAAAATTTTTTTTTTTTTTGGGGGGGGGCAAACCAAAAAAAAAAAAGGGGGGGGAAAAAAAAACCCCGGGGGGGGGGGGGGGAAAAAAAAAAAAAAGGGGCCCCCCCCCCAAAAAAAAAAAAAAGGGGGTTTTTTTTTTTTGGGGGGGCCCAAAAAAAACCCCAAAAAAAGCCCCCAAAACCCAAAAATTTTTTCCCCCCCCAAAAAAAAGGGGGGAAAAAAAAAGGGGGGGGGGAAAAAATTGAAAAAAAAATTAAAAAAACCCAAAAAATTTTTTTAAAAAAAAAAAAAAACAAGAAAAAAAAAAAAGGGTTTTTTCCCCCAAATTTTAAAAAATTTTTAAAAAAAAAAAAGGGGGTTTTAAATTTTCCGGGGGGGGAAAAAAAAAAAGGGGGTTTTTAAAAAAAAAACCCCCCAAAAAAAAAGGGGGGAAAAAAGGGCCCGGGGGAAAAAAAAAAAAAAACCCCCCCCCTTTTTGGGGCCCCAAAACCCCCCCTTTTTTTTAAAAAACCCTTTTTTGGGTTTTAAAAAGGGGGGTTAAAAAAAAAAAAAAAAAAATTTTTAAAAAAAAAAAAAGGGGAAAAAAAAAAAAACCCCCCCAAAAAAATTTTAAAAAAACCCCCCAAAGGAAAAAAAAAATTTTTTTTTTTAAAAAAAAAACCCCCCTTTTAAAAAAAATTTTTTTTGGGGGGGGGGGGGTTTTTTTAAAAAATTTTTTTTAAAACCAAAAAAAAAAAAAAAAAAAAAAAAAACCCCTTTTTTTCCCCCCCCAAAAATTTTTTTAAAAGGAAAAAAAAAATTTTTTTAATTTTTTTTAAAAAGGGGGGGGTTTCCCCCCGCCCCGGAAAAAGAAGGGGGGGAAAAAGGGGGTTGGGGGGGCCCAAAAATTTTTTTAAAAGGGGCCCCCCCCCCCAAAAAAAAAAAAATTTTTTTTTTTTTTTTTTTTTTTTTTTTTTTTCCCCAAAAAAAAAAGGTTTTTTTTTTTTTTAAAATTTTAAAAAAACCCTTTTTAAAATTTTTTTAAAAAATTTTTTTTTTTAACCCTTTCCCTTTTTTTTTTTTCCTTTTTAAGGGGGGAAAAAACCAAAACCAAGAAAAAAACCCCAAAAAAAAATTTTCCCCCCCCCAAAAGGGGGTGGGGGGGGGGAAAAATTTCCCTTTTTTTTAAAATTTTAAAAGGTTGGAAAAACCGGGCCCCCCCCCTTTTCCAAAAAAAAGAAAAACCTTTGGGAAAAAAAAAAGGGGGGGGGGGCCCCCCGGGGGGGAAAAAAAAAAAACCCCCCCGGGGGCCCCCCTTTTAAACCCCCCCCCGGGGGGTTTTTTGGGTTTTAGGAAGGGGAAAAGGGTTTTTTTTTCCCCCGGGGGAATTTTTTTTTCCCCCCTTTTTTGGGGGGGGGAAAAAACCGGGAAAAGGGGGAAAAGAAAACCCCCGGGTTAAGGGGGGGGGGGGAAAAGGGGGCCCCCTTTTTTTTTCCCCAAAAAAAAAGGGGGGGGGGCCCCTTTTTAAAATTTTTTTTTTTAAAAAAACCAAAAATTTTGGGGGGGGGGGGGGGGAAAAAAAGGGGAAAAACCCAATTAAACCCAAAAATTTTTTTTGGGGGGTTGGGGCCCCCCCGGGGGGCCCAATTTGTTTTCCCCCTTTGGGGGGGTTTTTTAAAAAAAAAAACCCCTTTTTTTCCCCCCGGGGGTTTTTTAATTTGGGGGGGGGGGGGTTTTTTTTTAAAAAAAAAATTTTAAATTTTTTTTTTAAAAAAAACCCCGGGGGTTTTAAATTTTAAATTTTTTTTTAAAAAAATTTTTTTTTTAAAAAAAAACCCCCCAAAAAACCTTTTAACCCCAAAAAAAAAAAAATTTTTCCCCGGGGGCCCCCCTTTTTTTGGGGTTGGGGGCCTTTTTAAAAAAAAAAAAATTTTTTTAAAAAAAAAAAAAATTTTTTTTTTTAAAAAAAAAAAAAAAGGGTTTAAAAAAAATTTATTTTAAAAAAAAATTTTTAAAAAAGGGTTTAAAAAAAAAAAAAAAAAAGGGGGGGGGGAAAAAAAAAAGGGAAAAAAATTTTTGGGGGGGGGGGGGGAAAAAAAAAAATTTTAAAAATTTTAAAAAAAACCTTTTAAAAAAAAAAAAAAAATTTTTTTAAAAAAAAATTTTTTTTTTGGTTTTTAAAAAATTTTTTTTGGGGTTTGGGAAAAAAAAATTAAACTTGAAAAAAAAAAAATTTTTTTTTAAATTTTTTTTTTAAAAAAAAATTTTTTTTTTTTTTTAAAAAAGGTTTTTTTTTTTTAAAAATTAAAAAAAAAAATTTTTTTTTTAAATTTAAATTTCGGGGTTTTTTTTTTAAATTTTTTTTTTTTTAAAATTTTTTTTTAAAAATTTTAAAAAAAAAAACCCCCCCCCCCCCTTTTTTTTTTGGGTTTTTTTAAAAAATTTTTTAAAAACCCCAAAAAAAAAAAATTTTTAAAAAAAATTTTTTTTTTTTTTTGGGGAAAATTTTTGGGGGGTTTTTTTTTAAAAAAATTTTTTTTTTTTTTAAAAAAATTTTTTAAACAAAAAAAAAAAACAAAAAATTTGGGGAAAAACCCCCCCCCAAACCCCCAAAAAAAAAAAAAAGGGGGAAAACCCCCAAAAAAAAAAAGGGCCCCGGGGGGAAAAAAAAAAAACCTAATTTTGGGGGGGGGTTTTTTAAATTTTTTGAAGCCCAACCAGAGACTTTTGGGAAACCCCTTCTGGGTCAGACAGAGAACGGGACCAGAAATCACCCAGAGAGCCATCAACAACCTAAAGGGAGATGAACACAGATTTTCTCTCCAAACCCCAAACATCAACATTTTCCCACTGTCTGATGGAGATGAAAAACCCCTTTTCAGAAATCAGGAGATCCAAATTTCCTTGGTCAAAAGAAGATCAGGAAGAGACCTCTGGGATCCACTGTTCAGCTCTCCCCTCACGTTCTGCAGATGAGGGAGGTTCTAGATTTGGGACCTGAAGAAGCAAACATCAGTAAAGGGGAACGATGGAGACGATCCCAGCTGGGGGGAACCCTGCAGAAAGGTTGTGTAAGCCCAAAACATGATCTTTAACATTATCAGTAAAAGTGATTAGTAGTTTAGTTTTTCAAATATCCACAGTTAAAGTATTTCATTATTCTCATAACATTTTTAAAATTTTTTTGGGCCTTGTGTGTTTTTCGGGAGTTTTTTTAAAAATTTTGTTTTGTCCAATGTAGTTTTTTCAGTTTTGTGATTAGTGCTTTTTTCTGTTCATTTATTATTAATTTCCAATCTTCTAATTTTTTTGGTTAATTTATTCATTTTTTTTTCGTTTTTTTTGTTTTCATGAAAACCCTTTGATAAATAAAATTTTATTTTAGGTGATTAAATTTCGGGAAACATAATTTTTGAATATTATTTTCCCTTTTCTGCCAATAGACCCCCCATAAACCTCCACTCCCTGGGTTTTTTTTCAATGTTTTTAAAATCAAACCAAATCAGGTTTTTATTGCCCATTTTTTGTTGAATACAATTTTGCAGTGCAAAACAAAATGAGACAGTGTTTCCTGGGTTCGGGAAGTGAAGTAAAAAAAAAAATAAGTAAACGGAAATACTAAAGTATACTAAGAAAAACCCCAAAGAAAAAAACAAATACACTAACCCCCAAAAACAGCCCCCCCCCCGACCCCCAAATTTAAGAGCAGTTTGGGTGGGGAAGTTGTTGATGATCTGGAGGTTTTTGCCTTCATGCCCGGGGCGTAAGTCAGAAGCGGGTGTTTTCTCTCCGGTGAGGGGAGTAGAATCAATAAACACACCCCTTTTAAAGAACAGGGTCTGAATATATCAGACAGAATGGGAGAATTCAGTATTCTTTTTTACATTTTGTCAAGCCCCTGAAGCTTCATTCAGCTACAGCTAAACCCTTATCAATCATTTTTTAAAATTGTAGTTGTGTTAGGGGGAACCACTTCACATTTAAATTTGGACACAGGAAGGACGACTGACAAAAAAGACTTTTTAAATCTTTGGGACATCTGTTTTTGGGTTTGAAGTCAAGAAATGGGGGAATTTGCCCTTTTAATGTTGTTTAATGACAAAAAAGATCAGGAAAAAGGGAAGGGTCATGTAAAACCTTCAATGATGAAAAAAGGGGTTTATCCAACATGTCTGATTTGATCTTTATCTTCAATTCCAGACTTGACTGAGCTCAGCAGCATGTTATGAATCTGTGTTGACAGAAAAGTTGTATGAATGTTGTGGTGACAGGTATGATGTTTTAGAAGGCGACATTATGATAAATCCAAAAAAGGGAAAAAGGACAAAGTTTTTTCAATTATTTTAGTAAAACCCCTTGATTGGGACAATCTGATTAAGAAATGTTTTTTTATCCATTTTTGGTTTTTATTCAGATTGAGGTCCTCCCCAGTTTGTCAGAATCAGCTGTGCTTCGGGCCTCAGCTCTGAAGCCCAACCCCCCATCTGAGACACCTGACCTAAAGGTGTCAACAAGCGCAGGATTCAGGAGTGAAGCTCGGTTTTTTCTGGAGAGCCCAAACCCCGAGACGGGAAAACTCTGAGGTCAGTTCACTGTTTGTTACTGTTGAGATCTTAGATTTTTAATCCACAACTGAACCGGGTTTTTATCTTCACCCAGAATTTGGGAACCCATTCATCTTGAAAATGAATGAGATTTAAATAGTTATTTTCCATATTGTGATTTTTTCCCCCAGACTAAGAATAATTCCTTTTTCCCATTTCCCTTTCACTTTTTAGGCCCCAGCTCAGGGTAGAGAGGTCGGAAAATTTAAAAATTATAAACCTCAAAGAAATTAACCACGGGATACTATGCGACAAAAAATAAAAAAAGAAAAAAAGGGGAGAGCAGCAGACATGCATTCAAACAAATAAAGTTTATCTAAACCCTAAAATAATTAAGGCGGGAAGTTTTGAAAATTAACAGGCCTGAAAGAAAAAAAGCACTCAGGTGGGTAAAAATGATACCCTTTATTTTACAATTGAAAAACCTAGATGACCAATTAAAAAAAAAAAAGAAGGGTGGAGCCCTCACTGGGGGGAAATTCCCCTATCACAACCTTTTATCTCACACCATGTCTCACCGGGTTTCTGGTCCCACTAAAAACATTTAAAAACCCTGCAAGTCTACAAACACCACTGAAATGAGAAAATTAAAACCCCCTTTGCCCCCAACCATTTATTTCCCCAAAAGCATGAGGGGTTTTAAACCTGAAAACTCCCCCCACAGGCTGGCCCTCTCCCCAAAACTAAAAACCCAAATTAAAAAGTTGGTTCAGAAAAAATGAACAAAAAAAGGACTTATATACAGAAAATTTAAAAAAATTAAAAAGGGTTACAGGAACTAATGTCAAAACAGAATCATTACATCAGTCCCTGAAAAACAACATGTAAAGTCCAGCCAATAAAAAAGAACTGCTCAGGAAAAGCGGGAAACGGATCTGGACCTAAAAAAGGCAACAACTTTTAAAAAATGTGTATTAATACTTTGGGGGATACAGCCCCCCCACACTCCCTTTTTAAATGTTTCATATTTTAAGGACATGGGGGACACTACAGAACCCCTGGCTCTTTCTGGTTCAGTGGATAAGACCAAAAAGGTTGCACCCCTCAGTCTTCCCGGAGGGAAACACACATTGCTATAGAACACGGGGGAAAGAGCTGGGGTTTAATTCAAAAAACCCGACCTCTTGAGCATAAACATCAACAGCCTACAGGCTCACGGACGGGCCAGACTGTAACCCAGAAAATCCCTTATTAAAAAAAACAAAAAACCCTTTTTCCCTTTGTCTCTCCCCCCAAATCCAACTTTCCCTCACCTGCACACACCAAAGCACCCCTGGGGGGGCCCCTAGACAAGAGGAAGTGCCCCCCTCACCTGGGTTTTTAAAAGGCGGACATATCTTTCCCTACCCATTGGTGGGTGGGGGTTAAACCTAAACCAGCCAGGCTTTAAGCCTAACCCCAACCCTTTTACATTTAATTACAAAAACCTATTCAGCTACAAAGTTAAAAAAGAGAAGGTTTAAAAAAATTTCCTCACCTGAGTTGATTTTTTTATCATCAAATTAAAATTTTATTAAATCATTTTGGGGAATTTACCCTTTTTAACATGGGTTTAGTTCCAGTTTTCCCTGGGGCGACCCAGAGACCTGTACTGTGAATCAGGTTTTGGGAAATTACCCCGATTATTTTAAGCTTAACTCGGGGTTTTTCAAATTTTTAAGGGGGTTTCCCTTGTGAACAGGTTACATTCCCATTTAACTTACTGCTGCACACCCAATTAGTAGAGGGGGGAACCCCTTCCCACCCGGCTTGGTTTGGGGGGTTTTTCCCCAATTCACCCCGGGTTGGGGTAGGACACCAATTTAAAAGGCCCAAAATTTTGTATATCTATATTCCAATGAAGGGCAGGTGATGGACATTCGGGGTGTTTTATTGCTCTTTAAGGCAAGGGGGGTCATGTGGTTTTCTATATAAAATAAAAGAAAAAAAGTACAAGAATGAATAAAAAAATTTTTCTTAATATTAATGAAATGACAAAAACAAACTGATAGTACTTTATTTGCCCCCCTTCCCATCCCAGCTCTTAAACACAGTTCTTACAACTAAGTATTTAACACTATATATAAAACATACAGTGACTTCAAAAACCCGCCATGTAACGTCACCCCAACCCCTAAATCAATAACAAAAAAAGGGCTTGGCGGATGTACCGAACCCAAAGGGGCAGCAAAACCTTCGACTAGTTTGGGAAAACCCTAACATGGCTATGCTAAAAAATTACCAAAAACAGGGTGATTTCAAGCTGCAAAACGTAACACAAAAGTCAGCGATAAACCATACCACATTTCCCCCACGAAAGGACCATCGCCGTTAATTAACCATTAACCCGTAATTTTCCCCATTTCACTCTCCCGGCAATCAACTTGTCTGAATCCCCTTGTTCCCCCCAAAATTCAGCCAGCAAAAGGGGCCGCCCCAAATGACTGACCAACACATCTACAAACATCACACAATGAAATTTTAAATGATCTAACTCGGGGGCCCTTTTTTCTAAGCTAACCTGCTTTTGGAGCAGGTAAACCCTTAAGGGATCAGATTACTCATGTTAGTAAAGTTTCATTGATTGGGACTTTCTGTTTGGGATTAGAAATGTTTTTTATCCACATAATTTACTTTTTTTCCCAGATTGATTTCCTGCGGGTTTGAGAGATCACCCGGTTTCCCCTGGCCTCAGCCTAAAGCCCAAACCCCCTCCCACCCGGGGAACCCGGATCTGGGGCTGAAAACGATCTGCAGGATTCAGGGTGAAGCTGCTGTGGGGTTTTTCTGAGAGTCCACACTGAACTAAAATTTGGGTAAAAAGTTCACTGTCTGTTCCCGGTGGGTCTTATATTTTTAATCCACAACTGAACCTTTTATTTTCATCCAAACTTGAATGAATGAATGAGTTTTACCATTTCAGTCAGTTGTCATGATGATAATGATGTCTGTTGATTTTAGAAAACCTTCAGAACCACATTTTGTTTTTTGGCTGTTCAGTTGTATAAAGGGTTGAATTTTGGGGGGGACTTTTTGGATGAGGGTTTTAGAAGGCTGACATTATGATGATCCAAAAAGGGGGGAAGGACAAAGCCCCTCTGCTCATGTTAGTGAAAGCCATTGATTGGGACATTTTCGTTGGGATTGGGAAATTAGAAATTAAATTAAATTGTCTTTTACTGTTGTGATTTCTATCTTTTAATCCACAACTAATTTTTTTTCTTCATCCAGAATTTGAATCCATTCATTTTGGAATGAATGAATGAATAGATTTGAAATATTTTGTTCCATTTTGGGATTTTTCCCGGGGAAATTATTCAGAAGAATTATTCCCAGTTTCACTTCATTTCACCGTTAATCAATCAGATGTTATTTTTTTAGCCTTTTCACCCAAAACTTTTGTAGCACAAAGTGGGTAAATGTTAGCCCCTGTTGCATAATACAAACAGGGTTCCAAGGGAAAAATGTTAGAGGGTCAGCTTTTTAGATTACAGTTAGTGGATAATGTGTGCTCAGCAGTTTTTGGTTGATAGGAAACAGAGCACAGAGGCAAAAATTTTTCGCCAGTTGGTAATTATTTACATTACTTTTTGAAGAATATTAATCCAAAATTTATTTAGCAGAATGGAACTTTAAATATGTTGAAAGGGATCACTGAAAAACAATAAACAGCAGCAGGGGGGTGGACCCAGGACCACAGACAGAGAAATACAGCTCGAACCAGAAATGCAAAAAGGAACAGAGAAAGAGACCAGAAAAAAACAAGCACAGGACTGGGGGACAGAGAGGACACAGAGTTAATGACATGTAAAAAAAGGCTAATAAATGTGAGAGGGGTCTGAGAAAAAAGAAAACAGGTTTTTTGTTCCCCTCAGGTCTTCGGGGAGACTGCCCCAGAGATTTGGGACCATAGTAAAAAAAAGGGGGCCCTTCTGTTCTGCCCCTCATTTTTAAATTTAAAAGGCCCACTACCAAAAGACCAGGGGGTTTCCAGAAAAAAGGTTTAAAAATAAAATCTGATAAATGGGGTTGGGACCAAGACCAAAAGGTTTTAAAACCAAAAAAGGGGATTTTTTAAAACGCCCTAAGCAGACAGGAAGCCAGTGCAGAGACTTTCAGTGTAATTTGTCCTCTGTCTGGTTTTTGCCCAATTCCCACGTCGCTAAATTTTTTCCCAAGCTGTAGCTAAAGATATGTTCTTCTTGGGGAGCCCCAGAAAGCAGAGCTTGCAGTAATCAGTTCTGCAGGGATCAGAATCTGCAGAAAATGTCTTTTGCATTTTTGGGGAGAAAAGGGTTTTGCACTTGGGAAACCTTTTTCCCAGATAATAAAAAGTTTTAGTTACATTTTAAGGTGAGACTAAAACTAAGATCTGAATCCAAGATACCCCTTGGGTTTTTCTTTTTTTTTCATTATTTAAATTTTTCACTTGAGTTTTCTCCCCATTTCAGTACCAGTGACCAATATTTCAGCTTTGTCCTCACTGAGCTGGGGGAAAAATTTCGCCACCCATAACTTGATATCTAAAATAAAAAGTTAAAAGAGCCGGGATTGGTCCTGGGTCATCGGGAAAAAACAATGTAAAGCGTTTTTATCACAAACGCTATAAAAGCTGAGGGATTCCTCCTGATGACTTTTCCCAAGGGAAATGAAAAAGGTTTAAAAAAAGTGTGGCCCAAAAAATTAAACCCTTTGGGGGACCCCACACTTTTAGCTTTTGAAGAACATTTGCATTAAATAAAATTCTCTGTCGGGAAAGATAAGGGCAAAAACCAAAAAAAAACAGTACCAGAGAGGCCAGTCGGGATGTGAAGTCTGTGAAGAATGGTGTGCCCTTTAAGCCCAAAAGCTGAACTTAAGTAAAGGATAAAAAACAGATGTTTTGTTTTTTTTTGTTTCTTAGTTGTTTTTTTGGCATATCCATTTTCCCCTTTGAGGTCTTTACAATCTTGACTTGTAAGCCAGTGCTATGATTGGTCCGAAAGACAAATTGGTATAAAACTTTTTTGTGAGGGTTTGAAAAACCATTCAACTAAATTAAAAAAAAGTTTTTCAAAAATGTTATTTTAAAAATGGTGGGTTGGATTTGGTCTGGGGTTTTTTAAGTATGGAGGGATCTAAATTGTTTCTCTTCAGGGGGGTTTTAATTCCGTGGTTTTAAAGAGCAGCGGGGAAGACCCCCATTTTGAAGAAAAAATCATTTGTTTTTTAAAGTAAGTCTTCTTTAAAAAAAAGCTTTGGTTTTGAAAAAAGGATGAAAAAAAGGGATCGGGGGGCAGGTTGATGGTTTTCATTGAGAAATTATTTTAAAGCATCTCGTATTAAACCAGGACAAATTTTTTAGTGTTTCCCCCATCGGTTCTGTGGTGATTGAATTTGTTTGCTTACACTGAGACTTTCACCCGATAAGTCTATTTTTTTTTTAAATGGACTCAAAGTATTCACATTTGAAGTTGTTAAAAGGGACTGCCCCCCTTTCCAAAAAGGCAGGTTTTAATTAGATGATCCATGGTTGAGAAGAGGTTTTTGGGGGGTTTTTCCCAGTTGTTTTTGGGTTGGGAAAAACAAAAAGACAAAATTTGATCAGAAAAGGCTGAACCCAAACTAAAGAAATTTAGCAGACGGGCTGGGGGTAAACTAGATCAAAAATTTCCCTTTTGTTATGGGCAGACTGTGAAATGTTGAATAAAATTCATGAAAGCAAGTTTGAAAATAAAAAGCAGCTATAAAAATTTTTTGCCCTAATTTAAAAAAATTTTGTAAAACCACCAGTCTAAAACCGGGAGGAAAAAAAAGTGGTTTAAAACGGGAAAAAAAATATTGATTAGTCCAGAACCCCCAAAAAGGACTAAAAACCCACCAGATCCAGTTGTCATGAATAATGTCTTTGATTTCCCCAATGAAACCTTCAGAACTCACACCCCTGGTATTTTCACAGTCAGCAGACTAATGTTTTCAAAAATAAGTGTAGAAAATGTCCGGTGTGAGTTGTTCAAAGTCCATTTTATCACAACAATATACGGGTCCTCAAAACCAATTTTTTAAAAAATCAATTGAAAACATCAAATTTATTATTATTATTATTATTGTTTTTTGTTATGATTGTTGTTATTATTATTTTTTAGTAGTATTACACTGTGTGTATGTGACTTGCTGCTGAGCTTTTTCCCAAAAGTTTTCCATTAAATCCATCTGAAATTTTGGGATAAAAAGGTTGTTGTTCAGTTGAATTTTTTTAAATTTGTGGTTTCCTGAGCTGATCTGCAGGGGGGGAGCCCAGGCCCAAACAAGACTTTTTTTCCGGATCGGGACGAACATTTGAACTTTGATCCTTTTCCCGGGGGGGAATAAAAAGTCAGTTTTAGTCCAACATGTCTGATTTGATCTTTATCTTTAATTCCAGACTTGACTGACCCTTAGCAGCATTTTTATGAATCTGTGTTGACATGAATTTTTATGAATGTTGTGGTGACATTTGGATAAAGGTTTAGAAGGCTGACTTTAAAGATGACCCACAATAAAAAAGGGAAAAAGGTCCCTCCCTTTTAAAGGGGAAAGCCATTGATTAGGACATATCGTTTGGAAATGACTTTTATCCTTTGATTTATTCTTTATTCAGATTGACTTCCTGCAGTTTGTCAGGGTACGGCTTCTCGGGCCCCCCAGCTCAAGCCCAAACCCCCTCCCATCTGGAGACACCTGGACCTGAGCTAAACAAAAAGCTGCAGGATTCAGGAGTAAGCTGCTTGGGGTTTTCGGGAGAGTCCCCCTGTAGACGGGAAAACCTGAGGTCAGTTCACTGTCTGTTACTGTTGAGATCTTGATTTTTAATCCACAACTAACCTGGTTTATCTTCACCCAAGAACTTGAATGAATAAAAGATTTACCTTTTTGGCGTTGTCATGAATAATGTCTGTTGACTTCAATGAAACCTTCAGAACTCACATTTGGGTATTTGTCCTGTCAGTTGTATGGTTGTATGAATGTTGGGGGACATTTGGATGATGTGTGTAGAAGGCTGACATTATGATGACCCACAATAAGAGAAGGAAAAAAGTCCCCCATTTCATGTTAAAAAGCTCATTGTTTTAACATCGGGTTGGTTAGAAATGTTTTTTACCCACATGATTTATTCTTTATTCAGATTGAGGTCCTGATTTTGTCGGGAGATCACGGCTTTTTGGCCTCTTTTTCCTGAAGCCCAACCCCCCATCTGGCACCGGGACCGGGGGGGGAAAACCCGGCTGCAGGATTCGGGGGAAAAGGATCTTTTCGATCTTGTGAAGAGTCCAGATTGTAGACTGCAGACTTTTGAGGTCAGAGGGTTTGGGAGTCAGCCCATGCTCTTTCATCAGTATTGGAAAAACCTTTTTGTCCCAAAATTTAAAGATCCATTTCCACAGGAAGTGACGGTTCGGCCGACAGCCTAAAAGATGTGTAGAGAAAAAGTGGTCCCTTATAAAAATTTGTAGCATCTCTGACCCTGAAACTTTTTTGTTTTCTCATTTCAACATAAAAAAATTGATGAGTTTGATCTTTGTCACAGTTTGAGATCAGTCTGATTGCAGCCTGCAAATCACTGGCTCTGTTTTCCCAGAGAAGCATCACTTTTTTGCCCAGCATGTGGTCTAAACAGGCAAAACCCTTTCGGAAGCCCATTTAAAATCTGTAAAATTCTGTCCATCGGGCAGATACTTTAAATGACAGCCTCCGTTTATTTGTCAGCTGATTTTCAGAAGCAGATCAGATGTTCATCAACAAAAGGTTCTTTTTTTAAAAATGGAAAATGAGTTGACTTTAACAGCAGTGAATCCATCACAAACTGTTTGTGCAGTAATGAAGCTTGATGACTCAGCAGTTTATTTCCCCCGGAACTTGAGTGAAATGTTCAGAGTAAACAGACTTGATGCAAAAAGGTCTCTGCGGGTGTGTGAGCTTCCGGCTCAGTGTCTTACCCAAAGTTAACATGAGAGCTGAAAAGGGCTGCCACACTCCAAAGCTGCCCCCTTCTGCTCAAAAGGGATTTGAAGCCCCTGCTGCTTTTTTATACTGGATGGGGGCTGATCAGTGACTGACAACTGATGAAGTGAGTCTTAAACACGGGATTTACCCACCTCTTTGCCCTTTCTTCTCTCAACAGATGGGGCTGTGATCTTTAAAAAACCCCAGAGAGTGAAAGGGGGGTGTGTGTGTTGAGGGGAAAAGCTGTGTCCTGATGATCCAGGGGGTTGGGCCAGCAGAAGCTTGTGTGTAGAGAGGCCTGATTGGTCCATGTTACGGGGAGGTAGAGGGAGAGGAGAGCTTCATCCAGCAGTGACGGCAGGGGAACCCGGGGAAGTGGAGAAAACCCCAGTGCTGCAGTCTGAACTGCTCTGAGAACAGCTCCACTGTCAAGTCCACCATCATCCCTGTGTTTCCTCGGGATCTGAAAGAGAATCATAAATTAAATTAACGGGTTCTGCTGCTGCTCTGTCCTTTTTAACAGTCTCTGCAGACACACGGGAGACCCTCCACCCCTCCACCGGGATTTTTCTTTTTTATTCTTTTCACGGGGGGCTAAACCCCAAAAGTGATGAATCAGATTAATCAGCTCCATTGTGGTGGGGAGGGAAAATTGAAATAATTTCCACATTATTTTTTTTAGTGCAGGGCCTGAAAAGACAAAATTATTCACCATACGCCTGATTCTGCCTTTTCCCATTTTTTTTCGGGTAAGTTTCCCAGTTTTCCGCAGCTTTGAAAAAAAACCAGGAAAACCTACTAAAAGTACAGTTTGACAGCCATATTGTTTTTTATACATGTTTATATATTATAATTTATGTGGCCCCTTTTTTAAAAAAACATGATTAAAACCCCTGAATTAAGTCATAAGACTTTTTCCCAAGGTTTCCCAAAGAGTTTACAAGATTTTTCCTTTTTGGGTGAAATCACAGTTTAAGTGTTATATTTTTTATTTTATTTTTTCCTGTCTCAGATTTTATAATGGGTGTGTTTTTATGAAATTTCCCAGAGCTGCAGGACTGACATCCCCCACACTCGGGACATCTAAAAAAAATTTTTCCCAAAAAGCTTTTTTTCAACTTTTCTTTCCCTCAAAGTTACCACCCTTTAGGACAAATTATTTTGACAATGTATAGAAAGTTGTCCCTCTCACCCGGGTTTACTTTCACTGTGACACACCCACATTTTTTAATAATTCCTCCATACGCCAAACCCCCCATAGACTCCCCACGTTAAACTGAGCTCTAAAATTTTGGGTCATAAACAGAATGAGGGGAGTATTTAAACTGTGAAAACCTGTACCCCTATAAACAGGGGGGACATATAAAATACATCTGTGTTTTTTCCCAAACCCTTTTGGATCCCTATGGGTAAAAATAAAAAATAAAGGAAATTTTTTCCAACTATCAGGCCTTTTTTGATGGGGGTTTTGTCCTACTGCGGGGGGCCCACACCCCCGCGCTGATTTCAGATTTTAAACAAGGTCTAAAAAAGATTTTAAAAGCCCCCCTGTGCCCCACTACTGCAGACAGGGCCCACTAGGGTCATTTGAATCTTTCTATAGGATTATAAATAAAAAAATTTTTTTAAAGATGCCCCATGGGCACCCAATGATGCTGCGTCTGTTCACCAAACCCTAACCTAAATCACCCAAAAAATTTCTATATCCCCAATCTATCACACCCCCCGTGTAAAAAATAAAAAGGGGTTTTGTAGTTTTTTTATTATGTGTGTAATATAAAGAGTTTAGATGAAGCTCATCTTTCAATATCTGTTTTTGGGGAACCCAAAATACATTTTAAATTAGTTTTTTTTGCTTTATGTCATTTTTATTTTTGGGCCATTGTGAAAAAAGGTGTATGAAATGTTTTCCTGGGAGGTGTGTGTGTGTGTCACCGGGAAAAGGGGGGCTGGAGCAGGAAAAACAGTTTTTAACCCTCCATCCGGGATTCCTGGCTGCGGGGTTTTTACATTAAAAGACACCCATGAATTTTTGGAGTTTTTTGTGTGGGGTGTGTGTTTGAGTACAACATATAAATACAACGTTATAAATAAAAACATATAATCCTAAACCTGGGGCAGTAGTAGCGGGGAAAAGGGGAAAAGTGGCATTTAATATTCGTTTTTTTTGCGTGGAAGTGCAGAAACTTCAAGTCCTTCTCACCTCACTTTTAGCAGGAAAAGGGCCCCAAAGGGAGACGCAGCAGCCACAGATTTGTTCCATGCCAAACACCAATTGTTCTCCCATTTGTTTTAAACCCAATTTTTATTTTTTTTCTTGAATTAATGTGACTGACCCTCAGAGACTAATAGAACATTTGTTGTTGTTTAAGTGATAAAAGTTGTTCTGATGGTGAAAGGGAAAAAAATCAGCAATAAGAGACGGGGGACCCCCGACAGCATGAATGGACAGGGACAGATATGTGTCAAACTCCCGAGCTACACTGTTAACACTGTCACAGCTCATTAGCATCACGTTCACCGGGTTCCAAGATAACGAGTTGGTTAGGATGGTAAAAACGAGACAACAAACAACGACACCAGGCATAACTGCACCCATTTTAAAAATCAAACCAAAGCAGCAACAATTAAAAAAAGACAGAAAATAAAAAGTGAAACCCGATTGAATGTGGAAGAAAAACAGAGATGGGTTCTACTTCAGTCCAGCGGGAAAACTGTTTCCACGCAGTTCTACCCAAAAGGGGGAAACATGCAGAAAAATTACCTTATTTTAACAGACAGGGCTGAAAATTTCCCCACAAACAAAAAGAGGAACAGAGGAAGAAAAAGGGGGGACAAAGAGAAAAGAAGGAGCTGAGAGAGCAATGGAGGGAAAATTTTAAAAGTCCAACAGTGATTAAATCATTTTTTTAAAAACTCCCCATACTTGTCCTGAGTGTTCAGTCAGTAAAAGAAACCAAAAAACAAAGCTGACCCCTTCATTTTACATTTATCATTAAATGACTGGTGGCAGCAGGTGGTAGAAGAAAACTGATGAGAGGGGGGAAAACGGAGGAGGGGAAAAAAAGATGAATAATTACTGAACCTACAACACCCAACAGACGCCTGTCATGCCAAAAATGATTCTTATCAAGAAAGGCAGCGAAAAGGGAATTACCCTCATCTTCTTTTCCCCCACATGCCCCAAAAGTTTTTGAAAAGAAAAGATGAAAAGAAAATATCATTATGATTTGACTCTGGGGAGTCTGGGGGAAAAAGAGAAGAGAGGGGGTCCAACTCTGACAGGACACAAAAAGCAGCCCCAGCCCTCTGACGAAGACAGGGGGGAGGGAGGAAGCCCCCCAGCTGTGGATAACGAACGGGCCAAAACCACCCCTCTGGCGGGTCCCCCCCAGAACAAACCCTGATTTACATCATTTCATCTTTTGGCTGTTTGTTACTGAGGGTTAAAATACTTTGTGAAAAAATGAAATTTAAAAAAGTTTTTTCCCATTTTGATTTTAATTTGTACTATGAACCCAAAAACCTTAAGAAAAAAGTGACTTTTTTTAAAATGTTTTTTTGACTTGTAAATTGTTTTTGGGAAACAAATTCCCCTTACAAGCTTTTTGTTTAAAAAGACTTTTTTTTTAACTCAAAAAATTGGTTTTTTTATTTAAAAATGTAATCAGTTTCAACTATTATTTTGAAAAAATTTAAACCCTTATTTTACAGTGTAGAAACTAAAAACCTTTTAAGTTTTTAAAAAAACCAAACCCCGTCAAAAGTGAAAAAGTGACTGTCACATTTTTGTCTCACAGGTGGGCGTGGTGTGTGGATGGATGGGGAGGGGAAAGTCCATTCATCAGTCTCATCCTTGTGCAGAGAAGTTGTTCAGCATCCTGCTGGACCCAAGCTGATGCTCCTGTACCTTTTTGCGGGACAAAAAGGGGGAGAAAAGGAAGAGGGGGGTTTGGGGAGTCCCCGATGAGGGAAATTTTCTAAATGAAACGCTGCTGGTAGATCTCCTTCAAAAACAGGAGGGGGGCACCAACAATTTGATGGCGTTTTTAAATGTCCCCTGTCGTTGCTCGGGGGACCCCTGCAGCTGCCAAACCAGGAGGGAAAGCTGACCCTTTTTGGGATGTTTCTTTAAATTCCCCCTGTAAAATGGGGATGAGGTGAGGGGGGAGCCCTGTTTCGGGAAGTCTCCAGGGGGGGTGGAATTTTTTTTGTCTAACCCAAACCCCTTTTTTGATGACTGCTGGGGTTGATGGAAAGGACAGGTATCAGCTGGTGCCCCCCGGGAACTGAACCCTCCCAAACCCCCCACAGCAGCCCCCTTTGTGAGATGGGGGGTGATTTTGCTAGATTTCCGGGGAAATCAATCCCCTTTTCCCTTTTGTTATGTCCACATTGAGGGTAGGGGGGTTTCGCCCCCCTTTTTAACCTGCTCCACCTCCATTTCGTTCATTGTCAGTAATGGGGAAACCTTTTTGGTTTGTCTGCAAACTTAACAGTGTGGTTGGTGCGGATCGGTTGTACAGTAAAGTGTGGCGGTGAAAAAGCTGAAGGGACACACCCCTGAGATGGATTTTAATGGGGACTGCCCCCCTTTGGGACTGTCTGCTGCTGTTTTGTCGGGGAAGCTGAGTACCAGTTGAGGTTTCGTTTTCCCCCCCCGGGCCCCGCTTTTCCACCAGCTGCTGTGGGGGAATTGTTTTAAAAAGCTGTCAATGAAAAGGACTCGGGTGGGGTTCTTCCTCCCGGGTTGTGACAGTGGAGGTTGAGTATGGTGGAAGGGGTCCCTGGGGAAATTGGTTTGCTTTTATAAAAAGGGAAGGGGGTCCGGGTTTTTTGGGGAAAATTTTCTTAGTATGTTTAAAACCACCCTTAAAAGGCATTTGGTCAAAATTTGTGGGGGGTACGGGTAAAAACCATTTGGGGAAAGGATCTGATTTCTTTGGGACTGGAAAAATCCAGAAAAATTATATTCCTGGGGGCCCAGAAACATTGTCTTTGTTCTGCCTCTTTGAAAATGCCCCACACGGTCCAAAGAAAAGTGGTCTCATTCAAACCCCGTCTGACCTCTGGTTTGGACCTTTTTTCCTCGGGGTTTGTAAGCGGTGTAAAACCCAGATGGTCGAGTTACCAAAAGGGGGGGGAAGAAACCCTGGAAAAAGCTTTGAGACAGGTATTGATTGAACTGCATTAACTAATTGTATTGAAAGGATGCGGGTTATGGGGAATTTTTTATAGAATTTCCAGCAGGTTGTCAAAAAATTTTTTATTTAATTTTTGTGTTGGGGAAAAGCCAAAAAAACCATTCAATTCAAACACAGGAAACAAACAAAAATTCAGAGGTTCAAAAAACTTTAGGGCCCCTTTGCGCAAAAAATAACCATCACAGAGATTTCCAGACCTTTTGAAAAAAAAAGGTTATAGGGTTTTAAAAAAATTTAGAAAAAACAGAAAAGGGAAAGTTCAAAAAAAACATAGCCCAAAAAGGTTTTAACCTTTGCCCTTTAGTTTTTAAAAAAAATCCTGACTACAGCCTTAATGAGAAAAAAAACTTGTTCAGCTCCTAAAAGGTAAAACCCCCAAAAACACACAGCCCCCATTTTTTAAAAGGTCTTGGTTTTTCATGTAGTACTGAGAATGGGTGTTAAAAAGTTTTAAAAACATTTTAAATAATTGTATTAATGGACTATGAAAAAGGAAGATGTTAATAGTTTTTAATTTGTTTCTAAATAATTTTTAAATTTCCCAGGAAAAAGATTAAAAAGGAATTCAGGGTTTGTGTTTTTTTTTAAAGTAGTTCATAGTGATTCGGTGGTTGTTGTAGCAGTAGTAATATCTATACTACTTCCAGTACTAGTGAAAGAATTTACATAAAGGGGTAATTGATAGTGTTTTAAATTTTTTTTAATTTTATGTCATTTATAATAACATGTTTTCTATGATACAGTTTTTTTTGTAAAATTGAATTATTATATCGGGAAGAAAGGCCCCATTTTTTTTTCCAGTTTAAATGTTCTGCCTCCCCTCAGTTTGTAAATTTTGTTCCTGTACAAGCCCCAGTAAAGGCCCCCACATCAATGAAATTTAATACAAAATTCACTGTTAAATCGGAAAATTGGATTCCCCCTCTTAATTAAATTTATCTGCAGTACCAGAGTGTGTTCAATGGGGGAACCTAGGACTTTTGACACACACAGCTGTGTTTTTATTTAATGGGGGAAAATCTTCAAATAAGATTGTTCATTGGGACTAAAAGAAGATAAAAAAACATATGTTTTTGGTACTTTCGGGGACACATAATGATCCCTCAATTTACTAAATAACTCTGAACCTCCAAGATTCAAGACAAAAAAACTAATGTGGGTTGGCCATTCTACCCACATGAGGGAAATTAATTAATCTGACTCATCACCTGGGTTCAGCTTCAAGAAAAAAAAAAAAAAGTCCGGGGTGGAAGGTGGGGGGAGGTGGGGGAGTCTCAGTGTCTGCAGAGACTGTTGAAGGACAGAGCAGCAGCAGAACAGTCCCGATACACTGATGATTTCTTTTCAGATCCCGAGGAACACAAGGGGTGATGGTGGGCTTGACAGTGGAGCTGTTCTCAGAGGGTTCAGACCGGGACGAGGCCCCCACTTCTTCTGGGTTTCCCCTGTCAGTCACTCTGGGTGAAGCTCTCCCCTCCCCTCTCCCCCCAAGTAAAAGGACCAACCCGAGCCTCTTACACACAAGCTGCTGCTGCTTCAACCTCTCTTGGGTCATCAGGACACAGCCGCCCCCCTCTCCACACACACACACCGTCCTTTTCCCTTCCTTTTGAAAAATCAAAAACATCCAAACTGTTGGGGAGAAAAGACAGGGCAAAAAGAGGGGATAAATCAGTGTTTCAGAGACTCACTTCATCAGCTGTATCACTGATGCAGCACATCCCGGTATAAAAAGAGCAGGGGTTTAGTCCCCCTTTGGAAATGGAGCAACCGGTGGGGTACTTTTTTGTCAATGTTAACGTATTGGTGGTTTACTGGAAACTCCCCACCTAAATTTAGCATCGTTTTTTTACCCCCAAAATTTCCCGGGGCCACAGTGGAAAAAAAACTGTTTAGTCATCAAAATTTCCCAAACGCCAAAAAAATTTGGATGGATTCACTGCTGTTACATGTCAACTCATGTTCCCTTTGAAAAGAGTTTCTGTGTGTTTTTGAAAATCTGTCTGCTTCTGAAATATCAGCTGACAAATAAAAAATAGGCTGGCACCGAAAGTAATTTTTTAAGGGTGGAAAAACATATACAGATGTGATCCTTGGGTTTTTAGCAGAGGTTTTGCTCTGTATCAGAAATGCTTTACAAAAAAGTCCGGGGTGCTTCTCTGAAATTTGGGGCCAGTGATTTCAGGCTGGAAGGGCAGACTTTATCTCAGAGCTGTGACAAAAAATCAAACCTTTTTCCCAAATTTTTAGTGTTGAAAGGGGAACAAACAGTTTCAGGTTAATTTATTCCCCACACTTTGATGAATGAGGACCACTGTCTCTACAATCTTTGGGGGCTGTCAGCTGTAAAAAAAGCTTTTACTTCCTGTGAACAAACATCAACAGTCTTCTTCATCCCCCAAACACACAACCGGGGTTGTGGCTGATCTGATTGGCTGACTGGGTGTCTGTCTCTCTCTGTCTCTCTGTTTTTTTTTGTCCAACCTTTAAGCCTGTCACCATTCTCCTCCCCACAGCTTTAATGAGGAAAACAGCCACTGGGGAAGGGTTTGGGGGTTTACAGAGACATGAAACTTTGGTTTTTTCGAACTGTGTTTGGGGCAAACCGATGAAAGCAGATGGACAGACTCCAACCCCCTACTGACCCAGAGTCTGCGGGTTCAGTCTGGGCCCCTTCACAAGGGTTGACAGATCCTTCCCCTGAACCTTTCAGGTTTTTTCAGGTCCCGGTGTCTCGGTGGGGGGTTTGGGCTTTAGAGCTGAGGCCAGAAGGGGACGACCCCTGGCAACCTGCGGCCATCTCTGTATAAAGGGGAAAAAACATTTGATAAAAAACATTTCTAATCCAATCAGATATGTCCTAATCAATACCACTAAAATGGGGTGAGGACTTTTCCTTCCTTTTTTTGGATATCATAATGTCAGCCCCTTTTACAACCGTCCCCCACAACATTCATACAACCCCTTTAAATTTATAGTCAAATACCAGTGGAAATTCTTAAGGGTTTTATTGAAGTCAAAAATTAAATTTATGACAACTGACTGAAATGAAGGGGAAACCCCGAAGGAATAATTTGGGCTGAGAGAAAAAAGTCACAATATGGAAAAAAAATTTTTTCAAATCTCATTACCCTTTTATTTTAAGATGAATGGATTCCCAAGGTTCTGGGTGAAGATAAAAACCCGGTTCAGTTGGATTAAAGATCTAAGATTCTAACAGTAACAGACAGGGAAATGACCTCAAGTCTCCAGTCCCCCACAACATTCATACAAATTTCATGTCAACACAGATTCACAACATGCCCCTTTTAAACTCAGTCAAGTTTTGGAATTAGAAGAAAAAACCAGACATGTTGGACTAAAAACGAAAATTTTATTCACCACTGAAATGGGTCAAAATTCAAAAATTTTGGGCCTGATCCCGGAAAAATTTTTGCTTGGTCCTGGGCTCATCCCAGATCAGCTCAGGGAAAACCACATCATATTTTAACTGAACAACAACTATTTGATCCCCCAAAATTTTGATTATTTAATGGAAAACTTTTGGGAAAAAGCTCAGCAGCAAAGTCACATGCCCCTACTACTCATAATAATAAAACAATCATAAAAAAACAAAACCAATAATAATAATAGATGTTTTTTAAATTTATGTGTACAAATATTAGTTCTGAGGATCTTCTGTATATTGTTGTGATAAAATGGACTTTTTAACAACCCACACTGGACATTTTCACACTTCATTTTTGGGAAAAAATTAGTCTGCTGACGGACAAAACCCTTAAAAAGGGTTTTTGAAAAGGGTTTATTGAAGTCAACATTATTCCCAAAAACTGGATCTGGGGGTTTTTAGTTTTAAGGGTTCTGTGGCTAATCAATATTTTAAACCCGTTTTTAACTTTTTTTCCCCCAGGTTTTCTTGGGGGTTTTTCAAATCTATTTAAAATTTGGTCAAAAGATTTTTTGGGCAGCTGCTTTTTTTATTTTCAAACTTTTTCTTTATTTAATTTTTTTCAACATGTTCAAAATTTCCCATAACAAAAGGCCCCATTTTAGATCTATGTATTACCCACAGCCTGCTCTAATATTTCTTCAGTTGGATTCAGACTTATCTGATCACTTCTGTTTTTTTACTGTTCCCCCAAATTTAATAACTGACAACCGGGCCCCCCCAAAACCTCTTCTCAACCATGGATCATCTAATTAATCCCGCCTTTATGAAGACTCAAATTTCAAACTTCAAAAGTGAAGACCCCAGAGTCCACTTCAAAAAAAATAGACTCTATCAATGAAATGATCTCAGGTAAGCAAAAAATTCAATCCCCCCACAGAACCCTTTGGAAGGGGGAAACACTGGGGAAAACTCGGTCCTGGGTTTATCTGAGATGCTTGGTAAAATTATTTTTAAAAAACCCATCAACCCCCCCCTTTAGATCCCATACCTACATCCTTTTTATAATTTTATAGCTTTTTTTAAAGAAGACTTAGAAACATAGCAAATGATTTCCTTTAGATGGTTTTCTTCCCTGTTGTCTTTTTAAAAAGGCCCCTATCCCAAAACCCTTCTGAAAAGAAAAATTTGATCCTCCCTACTTAAAAAAACCGACCAGAAACCAATCTACCATTTTTTTAAAATAACATTTTTGAGAAGTTTTTTTTAATCATTTGGTGGTTTTTTAAACTCTCATTTTTTTTCCCAAATTTTTCTTTGGAAAACATAGTTTAGACTGGGGACTAGTCAAAATTGTAAATGACCTCAGGGGATATATGGATATGAAAACCAAAAAAAAAACAAACAAAAAAAACCTGTAATTGGGATCCCTTTACTTTAAGTGCAGCTTTTGGGCTTACACACAAAATTCTTTTTTTGACAGACTTCACATCCTGACTGGGCCCTCTGGTACTGTTTTTTTGGGTTCCCCCCATTTCCACTGACAGAGAAAATTTTGGGGTTACATCAAAAAGTTCTTCTAAAAGCTATAAATTAAAGTGGTGTTCCCCCAAAGGGTCAATTTTAGGTCTACCTTTTTTAAACCCTTTTCATGTTTCCACTTGGGAAAAGTCATCAGGGGGAAAAGCATCCTTCCCTAGGGGGGGATACAACTTTTTTCATTGCGCCTTTTCCCCCAAGAAGGGGGCCCAAACCCGGCTCTTTTTTAAATGTATTTTGATATCAAGTTATGGATGGCAGAAAATTTTCACAACTCAGTCAGGACAAACTCTGGCAATAAACGCCTGTTAACAAGTCCAAAAAACCCGGGGCCCTCTTTTACTCAGATCTTAGTTTTGACTCACATTAAAAAAGTCATTAAACTGCTTTTTATCATCTGGGAAAAAAGATTGCCAAATCAACCATTTCTCTCAAGCCAATGAAAAGGGCATTGCGCAGGCTCTTATCAATTTCAGAATTGATTACCGCAAGCTTTTGCTTTCTGGTCTCCCTAAAAAAAATAGTCAGCTCGGGTGCTTCAAAAATTTAACGCACGGGTACTGACAAAGACCCGACAGAGGCAATTAACTGATTTTAAAGTCTCTTTGGCTTCCTGTCTGCTTCAGAACTGATAAAAATACCTTTATTGGTTTTAAAAAGGGCTTATGTTTCAGCCAACCTTTTATCGACTTGCTTTTTTAAACCCTTGGCCTCTAGAATCCTGGGCTTCTGGTAGTGGCCTTTTAATTAAAAACCCGGGGCAGAACAAAAACCTATGGCCTCCTTTTTTTTACTATGGTCCATGTTTTGGAACAGCCTCCTGAAAGACCTGAGGGCAGCAGAGAACTCGATACTTTTTGGGCAAACTTTTGGGGAAAACCTACCTCTGTAATCTGGCTTTTAATTTAAGTTTATTTTGGTTTTATTTTTTTTTATCCAAAAATTTTTGTTTTGGTTTTTTCCCCTTTTTTTAAATTTAAATTTAAATTTAAATTTATTGGTCTTTTTGTGTGCTTGTTTTAGTAAGATACTCCCCAAATAGTCCTTTCTTCCAGGCAGGGTCTTGAGAACTGGGCCCCCAGAACCCAGGAATTAGGGGGCCATTTCATCAACAAAACAAAAAGGTCTCCAGGTAGAAAATTTTTTTTGATGTTATTCCATTTTTTCCCTGGTTGCATGATTAAGGAAAACTGGACCCCTCTTCCCCCAAAAAAAGATCTTTTCTCCTTTTTGTACCGTTCCCTCTTTTTCTGGAGTATATTCCCCCTTTTTTAACAGTCCAGGTGGCAAGGGGGTTAGATTTTAAAAGAGGGGGTTTTTTGGGGTTAGGGGTTTCCCCCGTTGAAGCCCAATAGTTACTGTTTTTGATTAGTCTATAATTTAGTATTTTTTACCTCATAAAACTGTATGGGCCTTCATCATCTAGAATTTGTCTTTTTTTAACAGAGGGGCAGAATTTTTTTTGACTTAATATTTTTTCCCAAAAAAATCCATGATTAAACCGGGTGCAGGGCCAAAAAAAAACCTTTAAACCCCCTTGAAGTAGATTTTTTTTTATTGTGTCATGATTCAGCCCTTTTAGATTGGTTTTTGTCCTTTTTTAAAAATTAAGGGTATTTTGGGCAGATCTGAGTTTTTAAAAGCCTCTATGGCCAAGGGAAAATACAATGGCATTGATGCAGGGTTGGGGTCCAAAAAACCGCCACTTCAAGATGGACTGCACAGCTAGTCAAACAAGTTTGACTCCCCCCCCTTTTTACAGTTGCCCGTTTCCCCAAATTTTAAAAGGGGCCCAAAAAAATCCATGCCAACTGAAGTGAAAGGTGGCAAATCTGGAGTCAACCCATCTTGGGAAGATCAGCCATTTTTTTCTCTCCTACTTTCGTTGCATTTTTTTTACAGAAAACAAGTTTCTGATTATCTTGGCTTTGCCTAATTAAACAGAGGGCATCCAAAAATTTTGACCTAGTCTGGGGATGCTTAGTTTTTTCCCGAATGACCAACCTTTTTATGTGTTTTGAATGATGTTTGATATGTGGGATTTTTTAAAGGGAAGATCATGGGGTTTTAAAACGACTGGCATGATTTTATCCTTCCACCAACCCCCAAGATCCCCTTTTCCCCGGTTGGATCCATCTTTGGGGGGGCTTTTTCCGGAGGGCCCCTTTCTAGCAGGGGCAATATCAAGTGCAAAAATTCGGGGAGTTCATGTGCAATATTTGGGTCTTTCAGCCTTTTTTGTGTTTATCCACAGTCAGACTTGTACTGAATGTCACATTTAGCTTTTCAACATGTTTCTTCAGTGGCTTTTTATGACCCCCCAGCATAACAGGGAATTTTTTCATTTTTTTTTCCCCAGCTTCTCCAAGAGAAGGGTTTAAAACTTCCCTCCATGCTACAGCCTCCTTTTAAAACTTCCAACGGGAAAAATGCTCAGTTAATTTTTTTTAGATCCTTTTTTTCAATATTTACTGTTCACTGTTGCCCCCCTTTTCAATTCAGGATCATCTGGAGACAGAAAACTTTTTTGACACTGACTCTGGGGCTTTGGGCCCCTGTGACACTTCCTCCCCTTTTTAAATTCTGGGCCCCTGGGGGCCATCTTTGTGATTTTGGAAACCCTCAATATTTAATCCACAAGGAAGGGATCATCTGTGGGGTTTTTTGATGAGAAAAAATACCTCCACTGGGGTTACATCTCATAGATCATGTATTCTGTTAGCTCCAAAAGGGGGAATCGTCTGGTTTGATTACTTATGATTTTAACACTGGACTGGCTGGGGGTCCAAAAAAAGGAGGGTTGAAAAATTTTTCCGTAACTCTGACTGAGCATCCGATCAATTTGTGCTGCTAAGGTGGCTGCTGTTAGTTCAATGGGAATAGTCATCCTTTTTGGGGGGTCACCCCGGGCGTATCACCAAAAGCAACATGAAATCCCCACAGTGGTTTTTCAAATCTTTAAAATTAAACTGGCGGTGACATAACATTGCTCATTGGTATCACTGAAGTGATGCAGCTCCCCCCTTTTTTGGCCAAAATCCCGGTTTAAAAAATCTCTTTTATTTTAAACCCAACTGTTCAAATAGCTATCTTTTATATGGTTTGGAAAATTTTCTTAAAGGGTTTTTGTATCCCAACCACACTTGGCTTGGGCAAAGTGCTTGGGGATCTTTTGGGCCCTTTAAAAAAAGGGAAAAATACCCGGGGGGGATCGAGCTGACAGTAGAAAGTACAGCCGTCTGGTGAAACTCTAGTCTTGACTGCAATCTGGGAAACCAAAGGTTATTTTTAATGTTCCAGTAAATATGAGCTCTTTCTACAGGTAATTTTTCTCTGTCAAGGTAAAGTTCTTTTATCAGCCTGGCTTTGTTTTAATCTGGAATAGTGGGGAGAACAAAACGAAGTTGCTAACCCATTTTGTCAGCTTGAAACTTCCTTTAGCACCAAGCAGTGAGATTTCTAACCCAAAAAATGTTTTCTGTTTCCACAGATTTAAAACAGTCATCACCATAAAAGTTTGAGATATCTTTACCCTTTGGGTTTATCAAAAATTTTCCGATGTCTTTTGCTGTCTTTTTCAAGCGGGAAATTTTTACAACATGGAGAAGATTCCCCCAAAAGGGGAACTGTCATTCTTACCCCTAACCTTCACTTGTGTGGTTTGAGTTTTTCATTTCATGAAATTGGTGGGAAAATACCTTAATTCGCCCTAATGGCAAATGATCCTCGGGAAACTTAGAGCACCCCCCCAGGGGGCAAATTGGAAAAGGGGGGCCCCCTTTAAGGAGATGATTATTGGGATGTTTTTTTAAATGAGGGGCAATCAAACAAACCCCTCTGAGTGTCTTTTTTAGGGGTTGTGGTAAACCCCTTTGGGGGGGTATGTACCTATTTTTTCCCTTATCTTGGTGGGGGAAACCTTTAATGGTACCTTCTCAGCATAAAACCTTTATTATTACATCCTTCATGAAGGTCTTGTATTCTTTCAAGACATTATCTTTTTTAAATTTTTTAGAAGGTAATGGCCCGCTCAAAACTTGGTAATTATTTGGCATAGTAATATCTCTATCCAATGGCAGTGGTAAATAATAATGATTATCTTTTAGTGTGGCAGCACTTTTTAAAATATTCCCTAAATTTGGGGATCTTCAATAACCTTTTTGGGGTCTCTCCCTCTTCCCTTGGGAAGTCATGATTGTATTGGGTTACAAGGGCCCCAAGTTTTCCCAGTCTGATCATTTTGGGTCCAGGGGTACCCCTATTTGTCCCAGTTTAAGATGAAGTGAGGGTCCATTTAAACCCCTCCTAAAAAATTCTTACAGCATAGGGGCCATTGCCTTGGCCCTTTTTTTAATTTTCCCCGGGGTCCATTGCCCCATAAAAAATCAACTCCCAAACAGGAGTTCCACATCCACTTTAATTTTTTGCAACTGTATTTTTTTTCGGGGAAGGGCCCCTCCCCCAGGGCCTTTTTTTAAAAAAAATGTTCCCTTTTGTCAATGGGGTCTTTTTCTTTATATATGTTTTGGGGGAAAACAATAAAAATTTTTTCCCCTCCAAATTGCCCACCTTGTAAATGACTTTAAAACTATTTGGGCTGGGTTTTTTCTGACCCATTGTTTGTAAGATGACCTTTTTTCTTTTTACCTGTAGAATTTAGTTTCCCATAAGATTTTTTTGTACAAAATTTGGGTGTGCTGCCTGGGCCAAAAAAAAGGCATAGGTTAGAACAGTTTGTTGCCTCTTTCCATTTTTACCTATACAGGAACCATGGACGGTTTTTGGGTTTTTCCAACCCCAATATCTTTTCCTTTTTTCCCCTAATGCCGTTTTACTGAAGGGGCTTCTTTTATCTTGATTAATTTTAACATTTTCAATGTGGTATGGTAGGGTCCTTTCAGTAAATGCTGACATTCCCCCTCCCTTTTTCAGGTTTTGATCATGTGACCTCTGTTTGACAGCCAAAACAGATCCCATTTTTCCTCAACAGTTGCACAGCATCATTTGGTTGGGGGCCTTTTAGAATTTTTTCATTCATCCATCAAATGACTGCCTGATTGCAAATAAAAAATTATCATCATGTCGTTTGGTTAAGTGTTTGTTGGGGGGCCCGTTTTCTTTACTTAAAACTTTTTTCTGTTCTTCATTTCAATTCCATAACAAAGTTGCCCCTTTTCTTAGTTTTTTTTGTTTTGTTGTAGATCTGCAATATCATTTTTTTTTCTGTACACAGTCCCAAAAGCCCCCTACTGTGGGTTTTTGAATCACTGCATGGAAGATCCCGGTTTCTCCAAAATCCCCGGTTTCAGCTGGATCAAAACTACTTTGGGTTTTGGGGGTTTAATAAGCAGCCTCTGAAGAGGTGTTTTGGATAGCTCCCAATTTTTTGTATTTAAGGATCAGTCCTTCTTTTATGTGGAAACCACAATTCATTCATGCCAAACCTGTCCTGTAGGTTGAATGTCGAACTATCCCCAAAAAATATCCAAAACTTTTAATTTGGCTTCGCCCTTTTATGTCGTTTTTAACTCCATTTTTTTTCCAATTTGGCCGGGGCCCGTTTTTCTCCACCTTCAGCAATCAAAACACCTCACTTCATTCATCTTGGGGGCCAATATTCCCGCCTTACCGCACGTCGCTTGTCTTTAATTCATTGTCCATTTCTCGGGCATTCTGTATGTTCATAATTTCAGTTCAAAAATCATCTTCATTAATTTATTTTTTCCAAAACCTTTATTCGATATTTTAAAATTTTTCCCGGGTCTAACCCCTTTCCCCCTTCACTCTTCTTAAAAAACTTTTTTCGCCCAAAGTTGATTTCATGGGGACTAATTTCCCCAAACCTTTTTATCTGCCTTGCTTTTGTTTCTTTTTTTTACCTTTTGGCCCTCTGGGTGGCCCCCTCCGTCCTGCTGATTGCTCTTTTAGGCCCCCCGGCCCCAGCCTTTCCAGTCTTTTTCCCTAAAAAACCAAAGAAATTTTGCCGTAGCAGAACCCTCCATTGTTAGTCCTGGGGCCAGTCTTGATTTCCCGAGATCAGGGTCTTTTTTTCTATGGTATGGGATTCCTTAATCCCTTTATCATAAAGGCTCCGCTGGTTGGCTCAAAATTTCCAAAAAAAACAAAAATTTACTATTTAAAACGATTTAGTTTATTTTTAGTTCATTATAACAAAAACTATCCTTATTAACGGGAGGTCAAAAAAACGCTTTTTTCCCCTTTTTTTTAAAAGGGTTTAACAAAAGAAAAAATACCCCGCCCCCCCCTTTCCACGGGGGATCAAATTAAAACGACGCATCACTACAATTTATGTTTACTTAATTTCTTTAACATAAATAGATGACCTAAAATACATTACAAAAAATAAAATGGGGTTTTAACATCAATTTTATTTATATACGCCTTCCAAACAAAAAATTTTCTCAAAGCACTTTGGGGGCATTGACACTGGGGTTACACTTTTTTTCTTTTTTTTGTGTCCCCTTTTTAAATTCTTTTCCCCCTCAGCCTTTCTCAATGTCCTTAAATTGTCCTCTGGGGCAAATAAAATTCTTAATCCCCGAATTGAAAGTTCAGACTGCAGCACTGGGGGTCTTCTCCACTTTTCTGGGTTTTCCCTGTCAAAAAACTGCTGGATGGCTCTCCCACCTCCCCCAATCTGGGGCCAATCAGGCCTCTCTACACACAAGCTGCCTGCTTCAACCCTCTGGGTCATCAAAGGGCCGGGTTTGGGGCCCCCTTTAACACAAACCCCCGTCCCTTTTACTCTCTCCTTTTAAAAATCCCCAGCCTCCATCTGTTTAAGAAGAAGACAACAAAGAGGTGATAAAAGAGTTTTTTTACAGAGACTCACTTCATCAGCTGTCAGTCCCGATTCCCCATCCAGTATAAAAAAGCAGCAGGGACCCAGTCCCGTTCAGAGCAAATGGAGCAGCTGGGTGAGCCTTTTCTCAGCTCTCAAAGTTAACGTATTGGAGTGAAGACACTGGCTGGGCCCCCACACCTGCAGAGACTTTTAGCATCAAGTCAGTTTTCTTCCCGAACATTTTCTCAAGTCCACAGGAAATAAACTGCTGAGTCATGAAGCTTATTTCTTTCAAAAAGTTTAGTGGGTGGATTCACTGCTGTTACATGTCAACTTAATTTTCCCTTTTTTAAAAAAAAGAGTGTTTGTTTTATGAACATCTGATCTGCTTTGAAATATCAGCTGACAAAAAAATGGAGGTTGTCCCCGAAAGTATCTGACAGATGGGCAGATAAGATATAAACCTGGGCCAGCAGAGGTTTTTGGGTTGACGACCACATGCTTCCAAAAAGTCAAGGGTGCTTCTCTGAAATCAGAGCCGTGATTTGCAGGCTGCAATCAGACTGATCTCCCGGAAACTGTGACAAAAATCAAACTCATCAATTCTTTTTGTGTTGAAATGAGAGAACAAAAAGTTTTAGATCAGATTTGATGCTTTACACTTTGATGAATGAGGCCCCTGTCTCTCACATCTTTGAGGCCCTTTAGCTGAATTCAGCTCTCTTTCCCGAAAAAACACACAATAACAACAACAACAACAACAACAGTTGTTTCAACCAACCTTCCCCTTCTCCCTCCCCAGCTTCAATGGGAAAAGACCCCGAGAAAGGTTGGAGGGTTCCCGGGGAAAACTGGATCTTTTGGGTTTTGGCCCAACTGTGTTTTGGAAAAACTGATAAACAAACATGGGCTGATTTCCCAAACCCCTACGACCTCAGAATCTGCAGTCTAAATTGGGCTTCCACAAGATCCCGACAGATCCCCTTTACCCCCTGAATCCTGCAGCTTGTTTCCCCCCGGGGCCAGGTGTCTCGATGGGGGGGTTTGGGCTTAGAGCTGAGGCCCGAGAAGCACTGATCTCTGACAACCTCAGGAACTCCCAACCGAAAAAAAGAATAAATCATGTGGATAAAAACCATTTTTAAATTTTAATCAGATATGTCCCAATCAATGAGCTTTTCTAACATGAGTAGAGGGGCTTTGTCCTTCTCTTATTGTGGGGTCATCAAAAGTCAGCCTTTTACACATCATCCAAATGTTACCACAACATTCCCAACTTCATAAAAATGACAGCCAAAAAAAATTTGGAGTTCTGGGAAAGGGTTTTATTGAACAGACATTATCATTATCATGACAACTGACTGAAATGAAGTGAAATCTCATTCATTCATTCCCAAATTCTGGGTGAAAAATAAACCAGGTTCAGTTTGGTTAAAAATTAAGATCTACAACAGTAACAAAATGAACTGCCTCAAGTCTCCAGTCTACAGTGTGGACTCCAGAAAACCACACAGCTTTTACCCCTGAATCCGAGCTGTTGTGGGTCCCGGTCCCGGTGTCTCAGATGGGAGGGGTTGGGTTTAGGGGCGAGGCCGGGAAACCAGCTGATCTCTGAAAAAACTGCAGGGCCCATCGAAAAAAGAAAAAATCTTTTGGATAAAAATTTTTTTTCTAATCCAATCAGATATGTCCCCAATCAATGTTTTTACTTAAATGGTAGAGGGGCTTTGGGCCTTTTTTTGTGGATCATCATAATGTCAGCCTTCCAAAACATCATCCAAAAGTCACCCCAACATTCATACAACTAATGTCAACACAGATTCAAACATGCTGCCGAAACCCGTCAAGTCTGGAATTAGAAGAAAAGATCAAATCAAAATGTTGGTAAAACTTTACTTTTTATTCACCACTGAAATGGATCAAACTAAATTTCGGGCCTGATCCCGGGAAAAAGTCCCCACTTGGTCCTGGGTTTTATCCTGCAGATCAACTCAGGGAAAACCCCCAACTAAAAACATATTCAACTGAACAACAACTTTTGATCCCCCAAAATTTCAGATGGATTTTAAAGGGAAAAATTTGGAAAATGCTCAGCAAAAATCCCTGCACACAATTAAAAACTACTACTGATAATAATAATAAAAATTATAACAAAAAAAAAAAACAAAAAAATAATAATAGATGTTTTTCAATTGATTTGGTAAAAAAATTTGTTCTGAGGATCTTTTTGTTTATTGTTGTGATAAAATGGGCTTTTTAACAATCACACTGGGCATTTTCTACACTTCCTTTAGAAAACATTATCTGCTGACTGTGACAAATACCAATTTGTGAGTTCTGAAGGTTTCATTGAAGCCCAAATCAGACATTATTCATGACAACTGGGTCTGGGGGTTTTGAGTCTTTTGGGAAGGGGGTTTTTGGGCCAATCAATATTTTTTTCCGTTTTAATCCACTTTTATTCCTCAGGTTTTAGACCGGTGGTTTTACAAACTGTTTAAATTAGGTCAAAAAAATTTTTATCAGCTGCTTTTTCATTTTTAAACTTTTTCTTTACTTTTATGAAAATTTTTTCAATTTTCACAGTCTGCCCAAACAAAAGGGCCCCATTTTAATCTATGTTTTCCCCGCCTGTCTGCTAAATTTTTTTCAGTTGTGGGTTCAGACTTATCTTTTTTTCCCCCGTGTCTTTTTTTACTGTTCCCAATTGATAACCGACAACTGGGAAAAACCCCCAAAACCTCTTCTCAACCATGGATCATCTAATTAATCCTGCCTTTTAGAAACTGCCAGTCTAAATTTTTAAATTTAAGACTTTTAGAGAGGAAAATTTTCCAAAAAATTTTAAACGGTGGGCGGGTTTTTTTCCAACCAATGAAGACACAGTTTGACCAATCAACTGCCTGAAGACTAATTCAGTTGATTAAATGAATCAAAATCTGGGGTGCCGCTTGGTGGGAAAAAAACCCGCAACACCGGGCCCCTTTTTGGAACAGTTTGGAAATCTGTTTTTAAATCCACTTCAAAAAAAAAAAATAGACTCTATCAGATGAAAATGATCCAGTGTAAGCAAAAAATTTAATCAAAACAGAACCTTTTTTATGAGGGAAAAACTGGGGAAATTTGGGGGTTGAACTGGGGAAAACCCTTAAAGTAATTTTTAAAAAAAAACCATCAACCTGCCCCCTTTGATCCCATACCTACATCCTTTTTTTAACCTTTTTTGGGTTTTTTTTAAAGAAGACTTAGAAAATAGCAAAGGGTTCCCCTTCAGATGGATGTCTTCCCCGCCTCCCCCAAAACCAAATCAAATCCCTTTTGAAGGGAAAAAATTTTGATCCCCCCATACTTAAAACCACAGAAGTCCAATCTACCATTTTTAAAATAACATTTTAAAAAAACTGGTTTTAATCAGTTGAATGGTTTTTTTAAACCCCCACAGTAAAAATTTAACCCAAATTTTTCTTTGAGACCAATCATAGCACTGAACTTAATATTTGTCAAGATTGTAAATGACCTCCCGGTGATATATGGATATGAAACAAAAAAACAACCCAAGCAAACAAAAACAAACAAAAAATCTGTGATATTATCACTTGACAAAAGCAGCTTTTTACTTAAAAAAGGGAACACCATTCTTCTACACAGACTTACATCCCATCCCTTGGTACCGTTTTTTTTTTTCAAGTCTTATCTTTCTGACAAAAATTTTATTTAAAGGGTGAATGTTTTTCTAAAACTTTTAAAAAAGTGTTTTTCCCCCAAAGGGTTTAATTTTATTTCCACACTTTTTTAAACCCTTTTCATGCTGCCCTTGGAAATGTCATCAGGAGGAATGCCCCTTTATGTTGTGATACAAGCTTTTTAAATTTCCGGCTCCTGATGACCCCGGGAATCCCGGCTCTTTTTTTAAATGTATTTTGATATCAAGTTAATGGATGGCAGAAATTTTTTTACCAGCTCAGTGAGGACAAAGCTGAAATATTGGTCACTGGTACTGAAGCTGAGAGAGAGAAACCCAATGTGAAACTTCAAACTCAGTGAAAAAAAGTGAAAAAAACCCAAGGGTCATCTTGGACTCCCGATCTTGTTTTAGTCTCACCAAAAAAGGAAAATAAAAATTCTTTTTTTTATCTGAAGAAGATTTCCAAGGCAACCATTTTTCTCAAGCCAATGCAGGGGAAAATTGCTGCAGGGTCTTTTCCCCCTGCAAACTGATTACTGCTTTTTGGGCTCCTAAGAAGAACATAGTTTTAGCTACAAGCTTTTTTAAAATTTAGCAAATTTTTACCCAAAAAAGACCAGACAGAGAAACATTACTCTTTATTTAAAATCTCTGCACTGGTTTTCCCGTCTTTTGAAAATGATTTTAAAATCCCCTTTTTTGGTTTATAAAGCTCTGTTTGGGCTTGGTAACCTATTTATCCCGATTTGATTTTTTAAACCCCCGACCCCCTGGAACCCCTGGTCTTCTGTTGGGGGCCTTTTAAAATTTAAAACCCAAGATCAGAAAGAAACCTCCATTTATGGTCCAAGTCTTTTTGGGGAGTCTCCCCCAAGACCCCAGGGGGAGCAAAAGAACCTGTTTCTCTTTTCTCCTCAGACCCACCCCACATTTATTAGCCTTTTTTACATGTCATTAACTCTGTGTCCTCTCTGTCCTGTAGCCCTGTGCTTGTTTTTTCTCTGGTTTTCTGTCTCTGTACCCTTTTTGCAGGTATTCTCTCCCGGGCTGTTTTTCTCTGTCTTTGGGCCTGGCCCACCCCCCTGCTGCTGTTTATTGTTTTCAATGATCCTTTTTAAACATTTTTCCACTCCTTTCAGATAAATTTTTGGGTTTATTCTTGAGACTGTAATGAAAAAATTACCAATTACAGTTTTCTGCTTCTGTTTTTTCCCCATCATAACTGTAATCTGGGTGAGAACATTTTTCCCCTAACTGTTCACTAAAATTAATCTTAAAACACCCCAAATTGTCCCTTTGGCCCTGTTTTTTATTATGCTAACAGGGGGCTAACACTTGTACCCCCACTTTGTGCTAACAAAAGTTTTGGATGAAAAGTGCTATAAAAATAACATCTGATTGATTGAACTGACTGAATGAAGTGAAACGGAAGAATAATTCTTCTGAATAATTTTATCTGAGAAAAAGTCACAATATGGAAAACTATTTCAAACTTACCCCATTCATTCAAGATGAATGGATTCCCAAATTCTGGGTGAAGAAAAGCCAGGGTCAGTTTTGGATTAAAAAATATAAATCTACAACAGTAAAAGACAGTGAACTGACCCCAGGGGTCTCCAGTCTCAGTGTGGACTCCCCCCAGAAAACCACACGGCTTCACCCCGAATCCTGCAGCTTTTTACAGTTCAGGTCCAGGGGGTCTCCCGATGGGAGGGGTTGGGCTTTAGAGCCGAGGCCAGAGAAGCCCGCTGATCTCTGACAAACTGCAGGAACTCAATCTAATAAAAAATAAATCTGGAAGTTCATTTTTTAACCAAAACAGATATGTCCTAATCAATGACTTTTTACTAACATGAGTAATCTGATCCTTTAAGGGTTTACCCCGCTCCAAAAGCAGGTTAATTGAAAAGGCCCCCGAGTTAGAAACATATTATATGTTCATTGTGTGATGTTTGTAGATTGTTGGTCCCGCTCCCTTTTTGGGAAGGCCCTCTCTGTTTGGGTGAATCGGGTAACTGGGCGGATTCAAAAGAGGATGTGGCAGGGGTGGGAAGTGGCGGTTAAGTGGGTTTAAATTAACCCCCGGCGAGTGGTCTGCGTGGGAAATGTGAGTATGGGTATATAAGGGCTTAGGGTTTTTTTCTGCAGCTTGAAATCACCGTTTTTTTTGGTTTTAACTTTAACACTAATAAGGCGGGGGCCCAAACAGTCCGTCCGGTTATTTCCCCTTGGGTGGGAAAAAAGGGAAATTTAAAGGGGGGGGGGAAAAAAAACTTAAGGGGTTTTTTCGGGTTTTCCCCCAAAAGGGGTTTTTCCCCTTTCCCCCCCACCTTTCCCCCTTTAAAACCCCCCCCCCCCCTGGGTTTTTTTTTAAAAAAACAGCCCCCCCTTTCCCCCCCCCCCCCCTTTTTAAAAAAAAGGAAAAAAAACCCCTTTTAAAAATTTTTTGGAAAAAAAAAAACCCCGGGGAAAAAACCCGGGTTTTGGCCCCGGGGAATTTTGGGGGCCCCCCAAAAAAATTTGGGGGGGAAACCCCCTTTTTTTTAAAAAACCCCCCCGGGTTTTTTTTGGGGAAAAAATTTTTTTTAAAAAATTTAAAAAATTTTTTTTTAAAATTTTTTTTAAAAAAAAAACCCCCGTTTTTAAAACCCCCCCAAAAAAAAAAAATTTTTTTCCCCTTTTTTAAAAAAATTTTTGGGGGTTTTTAAATTTTTTTTTCAAAAAAAAGGGGGGAAAAAATTTTTTTTAAAAAAAAAAAAAGGGGGGGCCCGGGGGGAAAAAAAAAAAAAAAACCCCTTTTTGAAATTTTGAAAGGGTTTTTTTTTTTTTAAAAAAAAAAAAGGGGGGGCCCTTTTTTTTAAAAAGGGGGGGAAAAATTTCTGGTTTGTTTTTTTCCCCCCTTTTTTTTTCCCCCCCCCCCCCCCTTAAAAACCCCGGGCCCGGGGGTTTTTTTTTTTTTTTAAAAAACCCAAAAAAACCCCTTTTCCCCCCCCCCCAAAAAAAAGGGCTTTTAAAATTTTCCCCCCCCTTTTTTTTTTTTTCCCTTTTTTTTTGGGGTTTTTTTTCCCCCCCCCCCCCCCGGGAAAAAGGGTTAAAAAAAAATTTTAAAAAAAAAAAAAACCCAAAACCTTTTTTTTTAAAAAAAAAAAACCCCCAAAATTTTTTCCCCCGGGGGGTTTTTTTTTGGGGGGGCCCCCCCTTTTTAAAAATTTTTGGGCCCGGGTTTTTGGGGGGGGAAAAAAAAAAAAAAAACCCCCCCTTTTTTTTTTTTTTAAAATTTGGTTAAAAAAAAATTTTTTAAAAAAAAAAAAAAAAAACCAAAAATTTCCCCCGGGGAAAACCCCCTTTTTTTTTTTAAAAACCCCAAAAAACCCCCAACCCCCCCAAAAAAAAAGAAGAAAAAAGGGGGTTTTTTTTAAAGGGTTTTTAAAAAAAAAAACCCCCCGGGGGGGGGGGAAAAAAAAAAAAAAAAAAAAAAAATCCCGGGAAAAAATTTTTTCCCCAAAAAAATTTTTTTTTTTAAAAAAAAAAAAAAAAGGAATTCCAAAAAAAAAAACCCCAAAAAAAAAAAAAATTAAAAATTTTTTTTTTAAAGGAAAAAAAATTTTTTTTTTTTTAAAAAAAAAAATTTTCCCCAAGGAAAAAAAAACCTTTTTTTAAAAAAAAAAATTTTAAAAAAAAAAAAAAAAAAATTTTTTTAAAGGGGTTTTTTCCCTTTTTTTTTTTTAAAAAAAGGGGTTTTTTCTTTTAAAAAAAATTTTAAATTTTTTTTTTCCCCAAAAAAAAACCCCCCCCCCCTTTTTTTTTTAAAAAAGGTTTTTTTTAAAAAAAAAAATTTTCCCTTTTTTTAAAACCCCAAAAAAAAAAAAATTTAAAATTTTTTTTTTAAAATTTTGGAAAAATTTATTTTGGGCCCTTTTTAAAAATTTTTTTTTAAAAAAAAAAAACCCCCCCCCTTTTTCCCCGGAAAAAAAATTTTTCCCCCAAAAAAGGGGGAAAAGGAAAAGGGAAAAAAAATTTTTTTCCCTTTTTTTTTTTAAAAAAATTTTTAAAAAAATTTTTTTTTTTTTTTTTTTTTTTTTGGTTTTAAAAATTAAAAAACCCCCTTTTTTTTTCCCCCCTTTTTTTTAAAAAATTTTTCCCTTTTAAATTTTTTAAAAAAAAAATTTTTTTTTTGAAAAAAAGGAATTTTTTTTTTTTTTCCAAAATTTTTTTTTTTTTTTTAAAAAATTTGGTTTCCTTTTTGAAAAACCCCAAAAAAAAAAAAAAAAAAAAAAACCCTTTTTTTTCCCCCCCTTTTTTTTTTAAAAAAAAAAAACCTTTTTTAAAACCCCAACCCCCAAAAAAAAATTTTTTTTTTTTTTTTAAAAAAAATTTTTTAAAAAATTTTTTAAAAAAAAAAATTTTTTTTTTAAGGGGGTTTTTTTTTTTTAAAAAAAAATTTTTTTTAAAAAAACCCCCCTTTTTTTTTTTTTTTCCCCTTTTTTGGGGGTTTTTTTAAAAAAAAAAAGGGGGTTTTTTTTTTTTTAAAAAAAAAAAGGAAAAAACCCTTTTTCCCCCCGGGAAAAATTTTTTTTTTTTTTTAAAAAAATTTTTTTTAAAAATTTTTTTTTTTTTAAAAAATTTTTTTTCCCCCCAAAAAACCCCCCCTTTTTCCCCTTTTTTGGCCCCCAAAAATTTTTTTTAAAAAATTAAAAAAAAAAAAAACCCCCTTTTTTTTTTTTAAATTTTTTTTTTTTTAAAAAAATTTTTTTTTAAAAAATTTTTCCCCCCCCTTTTTTTTTTTTTTTCCTTAAACCCCTTTTTTTAAAAAATTTTTTTAAAAAAATTTTTTTTTTAAAAAAATTTGGGCCCCCGGGGGGAAAAAAAAATTTGGGTTTTCCCCCTTTTTTTGGGGGAAAAAATTTTTTTTTTTTCCCCCCCGGGGGGAAAAAAAATTTTTTTTTTTTTTTTTTTTTTTCCCCAAAATCCCCGGAAAACCTTTTGGGGGGGGGAAAAAAAAAACCCTTTTTTGGGGGGAAAAATTTTTTTTTTTTTTTATTAAAAATTTTTACCCCCCAAAAAAAAAAATTTTTTTTTTTTTTTCCCCCTTTAAAGTTTCCCCCCGGGGTTTTTAAAAAAATTTTTTAAAAGGGGGTTTTTTTTTTTTTTTTAAAAAACTTTCCCCTTTGTTAAAAATTTTTTTAAAAAAACCAAAAAAAAAATTTTTTTTTTTTTTTTTTTTTCCCCCAAAAAAAAATTTTTTTTTTTGGGTTTTTTTTTTTTTTTTAATTTAACCCCCTTTTCCCCCCCCCGGGGGGGTTTTTTTAAAGGGTTTTTTTAAAAAAAAAAAAACCCCCCCCAAAAAAAACCCCAAAAAAAATTTCCCCCCCCCTTTTGGGGTTAAAAGGGGGAAAAAACCAAAATTTTTGGGGGGGCCCCCCGGGGAAAACCATTTTTTTTAATTTTTTTTTTTTCCCCTTTTTTTTTTTGGGTTTTTTTTTTTTTAAAAAAATTTTTTTTAAAAAATTTTTTTTTTTTTTTTTAATTTTTTTTGGGGGGGGGTTTTTTTTTTTTTGGGGGGAAAAAAAAACCCCCTTTTTCCCCGGGGGGTTTTTTGGGGGCCCCCCAAAAGGAAAATTTGGGGGGGGTTTTTTTAAAAAAAACTCCTTTAAAATTTTTTTGGTTTTCCCCTTTTTTTTGGGGGGTTTTTTTTTGGCCCCTTTTTAAATTTTTTTCCCCCTTTTTTTTTTTTTTTTTTTTTTCCCCCCTTTTTAAAAAAAAGGGGAAAAAAAAATGGTTTTTTTTTTTTTTTTTTTTTTTTTTTTTAAAAAAAATTTTTTTTTTAAAATTTTTTTTTCCCTTAACCCCCAAAATTTTTTTTAAAAAAAGGGGGTTTTTTTAAAAAAAAATTTTTTTTAAAAAAAAAAACCCCCCTTTTAAAAAAAAATTTTTTTTGGGTTTTTTTCCCCCCTTTTTTTTTTTTTTTTTTTAAAAAAAATTTTTTTAAGGGTTTTTTTTTGGGGGGGGTTTTTTAAAAATTTTTTGGGGGTTTTCCCCCCCCCCCAAAACTCCCCCTTTTTTAAAAAATTTTTTTAAAATTTTTCCCTTTTCCCCTTTTTTCCCCCCTTTTCCCCCTTTTTTTTTTTTAAAAAAAAAAATTTAAAAAAATTTTTTTTTTTTTTTTTTCCCCCCTTTTTTTTTTGGGGGGTTTTTTAAAAAAAAAAAAAGGGGGGGGGGAAAATTTTTTAAAAAAAAACCCCTTTTTTTTTTTTTTTTTAATTTTTTAAAAAAAAATTTTTTTAAAAGGAAACCCTTTTCCCTTTTTTTTTTTTTTTTTTTTTCCAAAGGGGGGGAAAAAGGGGTTTTTCCCCCCCTTTTTTCAAATTAAAAAAAATTTTTTTAAATTTTTTTTTTTTTTTTTCCCCCCCCGGGGGTTTTTTCCTTTTTTTGGGGTTTTAAAATTTTCCCCCCCCCCTTTTTTTTTCCCCAATTTTTTGGGGGGTTTTTTTTTTTCCCCCCTTTAAATTAATTTTAAAAACCCTTTTTTAAAAAAAAACCCCCCCAAAAAATTTTTTTTTTTTTTTTTTTAAAAAAAAAAAACCCCCCGGGGGCCTTTTTTTTTTGGGGGGGGGTTTTTTTTTAAAAAATTTTTTTTAAACCCCCTTTTTTTTTTTAAAAATTTTTTTTTTTTTAAATTTTTTTTTGGGGGGGGGAAAAAAAATTTTTTTTAAAAAAAATTTTTTGGGGCGGGGGTTTTTTGGGGGGGGGAAAAGTTTTTTTTTAACCCGGGTCCTTTTTCTAAATTGGGGGTTTTTTTCCCTTTTTTTGGGGGGGGAAAAAAAAAATTTTCCCCTTTTAAAAAATTTTTTCCCCAATTTTTTGGGGAAAAAATTTTTTTTTATTTTTTTTAAAAAAAATCTTTTTTCCCCCTTTTTTCTTTTTAAAAATTTTTTTTTTTGGAAAACCCCCCGGGTTTTTTTTTAAAAAATTTTTTTTTTTTAAAAGTTTTTAAAATTTTTTTAAAAAAAAAAATTGGGGTTTAAACTTTAATTTTAACCCCCTTTTTTTTCCCTTTTTTTTTAAATTTTTTTTTTGGGTTTTTTTAAAAAAATTTTGGGGTTTTTTTTTTTTCCCCCCGGGGGCCCTTTGGGGTTTTTTTTTCCCCAAAAAAACCCCCTTTTTTTTTTTTGGCCCCCAACCGGGATTTTTTCCCCTTTTTTTTTGGGGTTTTTTTTTTTTTAATTTGTTTGGAGCAGTTCTCTTACTTTGTGTCTGAGGGTCCAGGTTCACTACTGAAGGTTAGAGGAAAGTCTTTGGACCGGTCACTCTTCATAGACAGACAGATGGACCCTGGAGACTCTGGTCTGTCCTCGTCTTCCTCCACGCAAACACTCATCTTCTGAGCTTCAGTCAGTCTGAGAGGAAAACACACACAACTGTGAGCTCATAAACACAAGAATCAGGACAAACAAGTCTGTTTGAGAGTCACACCTGAGACTGAGCGAGTCCTCCTGTGCAGCTCAGCTGGTTGGTTTGTTTCATGTTCCCTCCACAGTCCACAGGGAGAAACTTTGACAGTAAAATAAGAGTAATGTTGTATTAACACTCACCCTGCCTCAGCCTCAGGTTTGTCTTAGATTTCACTGTAAAGGTTGACACTCCAAAGGCTACCTACAATGCAGAATATAAATTAATGTTTAGAATCTAAAAAGGAGGAGGCTGTTATATAAAATTTCAGCAGTAAGACACTGTTTTAGCTTAAATGAATCATAGTAAAGCAAAAACAAACGAAAAAACAAACAAACAAAAAGACAAATGAATGGCTGACTATGCGTAATTTTTTTTGTTCCTGTAAAATACTGGTCTGACTATACTACACAATCATCGAGGTTTTTTTTTTTTTTTTTAACTTTGTGTGCTCAGTCTAAACTGAGATGTGTCACGGCGAACAAGGACCTGAACCCAAATGCACGACTCAGGAGGCAAAGTACAAATAAAGAGTCTTTTTATTTGTCAAAAGTACCAACAGAAAATCACTCACTCGAGGCAAAAGCAGTCTTGAATCTTTTAGAAAAAAATACACTCTCACGAGGCAAAAACAGTCTTCAATCTTTTAGAAAAAAAATACACTCTCCGAGGCAAAACAGTCTTCAATCTTTAAGAAACAAAAACACTCTTACGAGGAAAAGGCCGAGCAACTGGGTAACAGACAAGAAAGCAACAACTCAATCCTAGGAAAAACAAGAACAAAAGATCTAATAAAGAAATCAATGCAATACAAAACCTGACTTGGCAAGATGTGGAATAGGCGCTGGTTGTCTTACAAAATGACAAAGGCAACTGGCACAGGACAAAGGAGCAGCGGACAATATATACACACTAGGTAATGAAACAGGTGGAAACAATCAGGCGGGGAAAACAATCAACGAGCTGGAACAAAAGAGCTATTCTATTAACACAAGTGCTATTATGCTTTTGTAAAAACACATCAAGGCTTCACAACCTAAATAGAAATCAGTCAAAATGCTGAATTAACTTTAAAAAAAGTTTATTTAAAGTGCTTTTAGGCCCACACTATACTCCTAAACTGAGGGTTTGTCTCTTCATTTCGCTGCACTCCAAAGACAGAAATGGCTTTCCATATAATAAACAGAGTTTATCACATAAAAGATCTCATAAGCTCACTATAAGTGAGTGAGTTGCTAATTTATGACTGATACATTTATATGAATTACAAATGCTCCGTTAACATGAATTACCAATGCTATGACCCTTACACTGATGACACGGTTCAACTGATGACATCGCGGTGACATTCAGAGACACCAAGCTGTTTATAAACAAGACCTGTGGTTCTTTCAGGATCAGATCTCACCCACACCTGCAGTAAACTTTACAAAGTCTAGAAAAGACTTTGAAGCTCCCCTCGTCCACTACTGCAGCTGCCCTGTGCCCCACTACTGCAGACAGCGGCCACTACTACTGCAGGGAGCCCACTACCCTGCACTGTTGTCTGCAGTAGACTTGATGACTAGATCATGATGGCGGCCAACAGGACTAGCTGCCCTCTCTCTCTAACTTTGTGTAATTGTGTGTGTAATTGTTTTATGCGGCGCTTCTCGACTGTTTATGTCCATGTCGTCGCTTTCATCTAGAAAGCGTTACACCGCCATCGACTGTTGGAACTCAGAACACCAACAAACTACTTTCTCGACCAAGCACTGTCTGAGGAACTCAAGAGCCTCGGATTACTCCGCCGCCCGATCGATCAACGGCTTCGCTGCTGCTTCCACCGTGAGAGGAAAGAAAGCAGAAGCGGGGCAAGCGAGAGCATCCATCTAGGCTAGCAGCTAGCCCACACAGACCAGCGATACCATCACTGATCTAGCCAATGTAAGATCACTGGATAACAAGATGGACCACATAAAACTCCTTAGATCCGCTGAGCGTGATGTGAGGGACTGCTGTGTTTCCATTTTACGGAAACATGGCTGAATGACAACATCCCGGACTCTATCAAGCTAGCTGGACTAACATGCTACCGCCCGGCCGGGTCCCTGTGGAGGAGGTAAGACTCATGGGAGTCTGTGTTTACCATGAGCATGGTGTCGGAATGTTGTTTTAGTCATAACTTGTTTGCCACAGGTGAAGTTCATCATCTTGAAGTGCAGGCCTTCTATCTACAAGGAATTTACAGCGGTTCTGCTGGTCACTGTTTACATTCTCCCCACTGCTAACACCAGAGAAGAGTGAAGCACTATGCCCATTCTGCAGGCCATCAGCGAACAACAGCTGCACACATTTATCAGGGACTTCAAC
>CM028890.1:23391353-23407114 GCA_016801885.1 Toxotes chatareus | reverse complement strand
ACAGCCTTCTCTGTCTTCTTCTCAATAGATGGAAGTCATGGTCTTCTGAGGGAAAGAATGAAGAGGACTGTGTGTGTGTGTGTGTGTCCTGATGATCCAGAGGATGAGGCACCAGAAGCAGCTTGTGTATACAGAGAATCACACACTGGCCTTTTTTTAACTACTGTGAAGTCTGTTGTTATTTTGGTTTGTTTGTTTTGCTCTGCAGCTCCATCTTGTGGTTTGATGGAGATTTGCAGCAAATTTCACATTAAATTTTCAACCTATGTTGTAGATTGATATGAAGATGCAACTGCCTGTCTGCAGATACAAGGTTATGTGATCAAGTTAAGGTGTCATTAATGTGTTTTATGTTATTTTTCCGCTTTTTGACCTTATTTCATAATAGTGATTATATTCTGTAAGAGACTGTGTTGTTTGTGTTTTTGATATGAGGAGGCAGCAGCCTGTCTGAGATTAAGTTTAGGCATCATTCTTTGTGTTGTGTTATATTTCAAATGTAAAATAGTTTGATTCTTTCTGTATGTTTTGGTTTTTTATTTAACATGTTTCTATGATTTCTATGATTTTATGGAGTGTGTTGGATCCACCGTGAAATTAAAGTATTAGAATGGAGATATACTTCTAATATACTTAATTCCACATGATAATGGAAGTAAGTACTGTGCTTCACTTGTGACAGTTTGAAACCAGCTGGGGTTTTCTTTTCTGTTCCTCAATGACAGTGCAAATCTGAAAATCTGGCAGGCAAAGCCATAACACCTAAAGGTTCAGGACTCACCCTGTATCAAAGTGTACAGGACGAGAAGTTTCTATTTTCATACACAACAAAAACGATGTAGTGTCAAATTCACTGGTTCTCATCTGAGTGTTGTCCAAGCACCAAGCAGCATATTTAGTTTATGTAATGTCACCAGAAGTAAGAAGTCTTTCATGCTTGATTTTTTTTCTAGACCAGATATAACTGCAAACATTGTATTTAGGTTTATGTAATTTAAATAATTTAAAACTTTTTAATAATTCAGAATGTTCCTGTGTTTGCTTTCGTTGATGTTTTTTATTTTGTATTTCCTGTAAAGTTTATTTTGAAAGGGCTGCAGTCGGAAGTGGTAACCGTTACATATCAGAGTAACGGTATCTTTACGGTGTGTGTTAAATTAAACGCTGTGAGGTAAAGGTGGATGATTTATGTCTTCAGTCGAAGAGGACACCGTGTCAGTTTAAGACACTTTTTTCGTAAGTTAAGTTTTAATAAGTTAAAATAAGTTAGCTAAGTTTGCGTCGTTAGCAAACAAAATGGAGCGTTAACGGTCAGAAAAAAAAGCTGCGGCTGTGGACAGAAAAGTTTTTCAGACTAATATTCTGCAGAGTTCTTGTGTTTATGAGCTCACAGTTGTGTGTGTTTTCCTCTCAGACTGACTGAAGCTCAGAAGATGAGTGTTTGCGTGGAGGAAGACGAGGACAGACCAGAGTCTCCAGGGTCCATCTGTCTGTCTATGAAGAGTGACCGGTCCAAAGACTTTCCTCTAACCTTCAGTAGTGAACCTGGACCCTCAGACACAAAGTAAGAGAACTGCTCCAAACTCATTTATATAACTCATTTTCAGGTTCCTCTGCCAATGATCATTTTTCTTCTCTTGTTATTTTTGTGTTTGTATTTTAAAGTTTCTTCCAAAACATTTTCTCTAAAATCAGAGAAAGTTTTAGTGACAGAGACAAAGAGAAATCCTCCGTCTCCTCTTCCTGTTGGATTCTCTGACGGCTGCTGGTCACATAGAGAAGCTGTGATCTGATCTCAGACGACGGCTGCAGACATCAGAGCTCCTCATTCACAGCAGCAGCAGGAGTTTGAGTGTTCAGAGCTCCACAAACGTCCTTCATTAGAAGATTCATCACTGATTCACCTGATATGAATAAAACATGTGTGTGTTTGCAGAGGTCAGGACCAGAGACTGAGACCAGAGTCTCCAGGGTCCATCTGTCTGTCTATGAACAGTGACCGGTCCAAAGAGTTTCCTCTGACCTTCAGTAATGAAGCTGGACCCTCAGACACAAAGTAAGACACTGTTTCTACTGTGACGAGCGTTTTCATTCATCATCCATCAAGGACTCAGCAAGAAGCAGCTCGTCTCTCTCCACTCGTCCTCCACTACTGTCTCTCTCTCCTGCTCTGGTGTCTGTCCTCAGGTCCACTCATATTACTGAAGGCCTGTCCGCTTAAAGTTGGCAACCAATCAAAATACAAACAACAACCTGTGACTGTGACATTTTAGTTATAAAGAAATGTCTTCACAGAGGGAAGAAGAGGACAGGTGTCTCTGTGGACCAGCAGCTGTCCTGCTGTGCTTTGTGTCAGGATGTCCTGAAGGATCCAGTCTCTGCCAGCTGTGGACACTGGTTCTGCAGACAGTGCATCAGCTCATACTGGGACCAGCCTGGTCCATCAGGAGACTCCCCCTGTCCCCAGTGTGGACAGAGACCCAGATCAGGACCTGGACTGCAGACAGCCAGTCAGAGCAGCTCTGTACAAAGTAAGACTGTAGCTGTGTCTGCTGATGGCATCATGTCTGAAAACAGGAGCTGTGCTTTTATACACTGTCATTTGTTCTATCACACAGCTTTGGCATTGAAGATGATCAGAAACAGCAGAAAATGAAAAAGCTTTTCTTTGCTTGTCTTTAGTTTTATGGAGCTGATGAAAAGAATCAGCAGATTCTCACATTGTCTTTCTTTAGTCTGACATTGTCTCTTGTCTTTCAGCAGATGTTGGTCTGCAGGAGGTTTTAGATGAACATAAGATCAGTCTGAGGAGGAGATGTGAACGATGTGACTGAAAGGAACTGATCAAACAGAAAGTGGAACCCTCCTCAACAGGATCTACACTGAGCTCTACATCACAGAGGGGATGGAGTGAAGAGTTAATACCCAACATGAGGTGGAAAAGCAGCTGGAGGCGTTTCCAAGATGAAGACCCTCCATGGCGCTCCAATCAAAGTGCCACCAAATCTTTAAAGCCTTACCTGAGCAACAGAGGCGCATCAAGTGCGTCCTGACCAACGGCGTCGCTGGCGTTGGAAAAACCTTCTCAGTGCAGAAGTTCAGTCTGGACTGGGCGAGGCTGGGAAAACCAAGACGTGAGTCTGCTGGTTCTGCTTTACGTTCAGGGAGCTGAACTTGGTCAGAGATGAGCAGTACAGTCTCCTCAGGCTGCTCCATGTTTTCCATCCAACATGAGATGAACGACCTCTCAGTACATCAGGAGATCCAAGAGTTCCTGAAGTCAGAGAACAGATCAGAGCAGAGACTCTCTGAGGTCCACTGCTCAGCTCTGGCCTACATGCTGCAGATGTCAGAGGAGGTTCTGGATGAGTTGGACCTGGACAAGTACAAGACATCAGGGGAGGGACAACGGAGACTGATCCCAGCTGTGAGGAACTGCAGAAAGGCTCGGTGAGTCAAGACATGATCAATAATGTGATCAATCAGTGGAGATTAGTGGAGATTAGTAGTTTAATTCTTCATATATTCACAGTAATAAATTATTGTCATTACTCTTAGTTTCATGTTGTAAAATTACAGGTGTGTTGTCTCCTCCACCGTTTGAACCAGAAATACTGATTTGTTTCAGTTGGCTGTGATTTTTTCTGTTAAGTTAATGAAAACAGTTGAAATGATGAAACAAATTAAAGGGACTTTCACTGAGTTTACACCTCAGTGTGTGTCTCCAGGTGTTGGGCAGTACACCTGAATAGTACACCTGAATATGAGAAAACAGTTGTATAAAGGCTTTGGTGTCTCCAGAGGGAGCTGTGTGAAGCCTGGTAAATGTCCTCAGCTGCTGTCTCCTGAGTCAGTGTTTGTTCTGTGTTTTTATTACAGATTTCTGTTTCTAATAACAGGCTTTGTATGTTCTCTAATCACAGACTTCCTGGTTGTGGACTCTCACAGAGTCACTGTGAAGTTCTGGTCTCAGCTCTGAAGTCCAACCCCTCCCACCTGAGAGAACTGGACCTGAGTGAAAACACTGATCTGCAGGATTCTGTGGTGAAGCTGCTGTCTGCTGGACTGGAGAGTCCACACTGTAGACTGAGACTCTGAGGTCAGTTGACTGACTGGAGGTATGGTGGTAGTTCTGTTTTTATCCAGTTCATGTCCTTTAGTGAAGAACAAGGACACAATGCTTTACCACTCCCTAAAAGTTGAAGTTACAGCACTTTCCATCACTGATTTCTGAAACATCTTAAATACAAAGCATCAGGGTTCTCTGGTCTCTTCCCACAGTTCCTCAGTTAGACCAATAGAAGAGCTGCACCACACAGTACCCCCTCCCCTACAACATTTCTCTGTTTAGTGTAACAACCAAACTGAGAAAAACCGAGCAGCACCAGGAAAAAATGAGAAGGCAGGGTTCGACGTAACCCATGGCCCGCTGGCCCAGTGCCAGTAAAAGTACATGCAGGGCATGTCGATTGCCGACAGTTTCCAGCAAAGGCTGTTCGCAGTGGATCATTTTTCAAAGGCACAGACAACTATTGGAAGCATACACTGGACACCCATGACAAGAGCAAACATCATCTGAACTGTCTGTTAGCTAAGCGTGCGGTGGACAACCCTACAACAGGCCCGATTAACATCTGGGCAAGACGCAGAGACGGAGAACGAAAACAGTGGATCGAGACACTGATCAATGCCGCGTATCACATAATTAAGAGTGAGCAGCCCTTTGTGGCATTTGAAAAGACTGTCACGCTTCTCAAGAAGGACGGGGTGGATGTGGGCTCCCAGTACACCTCCGATGTGGCGTGTCGAAAGTGTAAATTCTATGATACTGTCTGTGTGTGTGTCTTTGTTTTAAACAGACATCACAAGACAGACAGACAGACACACAGAGACACATAGACAGACACATCTTTTTGTTCTCACTGTTCTGTTAGTATTAGATGTAATTGACAATTAAATATGAAGAATTTCAAGCAGCAGCAGCACAAGCTGTTAAAGTCACATAAGTGTCGAGATTTCTGATTTCTGATTTCTGAGATGTAAGGGTTCTGTGGTTCCAAGTTATTCTAGACAACAGATCTGACTGTTCAGCCTTCAGCAGTTTGACACGTGTCTCTCTGTTCCACCCTGTCTACACAGAAGTGTACACAGGATAATCTCTGTAGTTACGGATGTAAAATACAGGACAGACTTGAAATGTAAAAATATGGTTGCGTCTCGTTTTTGTGCGTATTATGTGAATAAAACAGGAGCTGTTACATGCCCTGTGTAGACAGCTGGATGGATTAAAATAGGAGCTCATCTGTTCTGTCAGATACGTGTGATATGGATGACTGTAAACCACAGGTCATAAAGAGACTGTCACAGTCACTATGGACAGCAGGAGTGATTACAGCCACCAACAAGGCACCGATCTACCCCAGCATCCCGGGCTCCTTCTAGGGAAGCCCCCTGCCACAGCGTCTCTAGTGCATGTGCATGCTTGTTCGTTCACTGTGTGGGAATGTTGTGGTGACGTGTAGAAGGCTGACATGATGACAGCAACAGAAGGACAAAGTCACTCTGCTCATGTTAGAGAGAAGCTCATTGATTAGGTTGATTTTTATCTACATCTTTTATTCTTTATTCAGGTTGAGGGGCTGCAGTTTGTCAGAGATCAGCTGTGCTTCTCTGGCCTCAGCACTGAAGTCCAACCCCTCCCATCTGAGACACCTGGACCTGAGTGAAAACAGGGACCTGCAGGATTCAGGACTGAAGGATCTGTGTGGTTTTCTGCAGAGTCCAGACTGTGGACTGGAGACTCTGAGGTCAGACTCCATGTCTTAGTTGTGTGCTGAGATGAATAAGATGTGAAAGTTGTTGCTCACATCTCTGAATAGTTCAGTCATTCACACAGGTCTGATGTTGTGACAGCTGTTGAAACCTCTGTTCTCTAACATTACATCACTTGTTCTTTGTTCAGGTTGAGTTGCTGCAGTCTGTCAGAGATCAGCTGTGCTTCTCTGGCCTCAGCTCTGAAGTCCAACCCCTCCCATCTGAGACACCTGGACCTGAGTCAGAACGATCTGCAGGATTCAGAAGTGAAGGATCTGTGTGGTTTTCTGGAGAGTCCAGACTGTGGACTGGAGACTCTGAGGTCAGTTCTCTGTCTGTTGTTGATAGATCTTATATCTTTAATCCACAACTGAAACTAATTTATCTTCATACATAACTTGAATCTTTAAAACTGTGATAAATAAATAAATAAATGACTCAAGGTCATTCTTGAGGAGAATGAATGAAAGTCCATGTAATGTCCTCTGTATCGATTCAAACATAACTGTGTGTGTGTGTGTGTGTGTGCGTGTGTGAGAGAGAGAGAGAGAGACAGAGACAGAGACAGAGAACCTGTCTCATACAGTCTTGTGCACTTGTACTGGTCATTTTAGCACCTATCACCGCCTGAGGTGGTACTAGGAGTATCAGTACCACAAATACAATTACCCATAGTCCTTCAGGTACTTCTGTATGAGCGCTCCCTCACCTTCCCTTGTACGAGTACCCAGCATCTGATAGCTGCTGATCCTGGATATGCACCATGCAGCAGCTACATTCAAACTTTCTCCAGAGGTTTTCTAGTTGTAATTTACTGTTTTAACCTGTTTTTAACCTGCATCCGGTTCAGGTGTTTGGAGTTTACTCTTTCTCAGACTTGTATGGAAACCTCTGTCTTCTAATATCACTTCATCTATTCTTTATTCAGATTGTTGTCCTGCAGTTTGTCAGAGATCAGCTGTGCTTCTCTGGCCTCAGCTCTGAAGTCCAACCCCTCCCATCTGAGACACCTGGACCTGAGTGACAACACACTGCAGGATTCAGGACTGAAGCATCTGTGTGGTTTTCTGCAGAGTCCAGACCGTGGACTGGAGACTCTGAGGTCAGTTCTCTGTCTGTTGTTGATAGATCTTATATCTTTAATCCACAACTGAAACTAATTTGTCTTCATACATAACTTGAATCTTTAAAACGGTGATAACTGTGACATGATCCACATGATCCACAGCAACAGAAGGACAGAGTCACTCTGCTCATGTTAGAAAGAAGCTCATTGATTAGGACACATCTGATTGGATTATCAATGATTTTCATCTTCATTTTATTCTTTATTCAGGTTGAGGGGCTGCAATTTGTCAGAGATCAGCTGTGCTTCTCTGGCCTCAGCTCTGAAGTCCAACCCCTCCCATCTGAGACACCTGGACCTGAGCTTCAACAACCTGCAGGATTCAGGACTGAAGCATCTGTGTGGTTTTCTGCAGAGTCCAGACTGTGGACTGGAGACTCTGAGGTCAGACTCCATTTTCTACTTGTTAGCAGCTGTACAGGTTGTTGTAAGTGGAGTTACAGAAATAACAGCAACAACAACAACACTTTGAATCTATCAATAACAAATATATCATCAGTAGCTGATGGTTCCAACACTTTGATCAGGCTCTGTAATGTTTGTACTGACTGAAATATTCAGACCCAATGTGTCATGATAACAAGTTCAGTATCTGTTTGTTTCATCACTTTAAATAAGTTTTACCACATTAAATATTTGAACTCAGTTGGCAGAATGACAGACAGCTGTTTGACTTTTAGTATCTGACTGTTTTTAAGCTGCATCCTGTTGGTTCAGGTGTTTGGAGTTTCCATTTTCCAAACTTGTACATTCTCAACCTTCTTCAGCTCTGAACAGATGATGAAACACTCAACGCTTTCAAGCAGGAACTTTGTCTCCTAAACTCACATCTTTTATTCTTTATTCAGGTTGAACAGCTGCAGTTTGTCAGAGATCAGCTGTGCTTCTCTGGCCTCAGCTCTGAAGTCCAACCCCTCCCATCTGAGAGAGCTGGACCTGAGTCAGAACAACCTGCAGGATTCAGGACTGAAGGATCTGTATGACCTTGTGCAGAATCCAGACTTTGCTCTGCAGACTCTGAGGTCAGTAGAGGGTTGGAGTCAGTCCATGCTGCTTTCAGCTGTATTGTACTAAACACAGTCAGTATCAAAGCAAAGATCCAGTGTTTCCTGTAAACCTCCAACCTTCTCAGTGAAGCTGTGAGAGGAGAACGGGGACAGGCTTCAGGATTGGACAGAAAGACAGAGACACAGAGGACAGTCAGCCAATCAGAGCAGCCACAAGCTTGTTGTGATCTGTTGTTGTTGTTGTTGTTGTGTTCCTGTCAACAGGAAATGAAGCTGGATCACAGCTGACAGCCTCACAGGATGTGTAGAGACAGCTGTCCTCATTGGTCCAACTGTCCTACCATCACCTCTGATCTGAGACTGTTTGTTGTCTCATTTCAACAGTAAAGAAGTGATGAGTTTGATCTTTGTCACAGCTCTGAGATCAGTCTGACTGAAGCCTGCAAATCACTGGCTCTGATTTCAGAGCAGCATCAGTCCATCTGGAACCATGTGGTCTTTATAGAGAGCAGAAGCTGTGCTGAAGTCCAGTCGTCACATCTGTATATGTGTCCATCTGTCAGAGACTGTCAGTCACAGCCTCCATGTTCAGTGATTGTCAGCATCAGCGGGTGGAAGCTGAACACATTTAATGACTGACTGACACAACAGTGTTGGTATTGGATGCTTGTGTGTTGCAGTGTAGTGTGTGGTGCTAGATGTTGACATAGCTGCAGGACATCAGCTGAGAGTTCCCAACATGACTTTGTCCTCAGAGAATTTTTCAGTGATTGGTGTGATATGAATAGAAACATGTTTGTGTTTGCAGATGTCAGAGACTGACACCAGAGTCTCCAGGATCCATCTGTCTGTCTATGAAGAGTGACACCTCCAGAAGACTTCCTATAAACTTCAGTAATGAAGCTGGACCCTCAGACACAAAGTAAGAGAAGTGCTCCAAACCTGTGAACTTCTATTGCCGTCTGTTAGTGTTTTTAGGTTCTTGACGTCTTTTCCTGTAATAAATTCTTGTTTTTCTGGCACATCTGTGTATTAACGCTGGCTGCTGAGGTTGTTTCTTGAGAAATTAACTGAGCAAAGAACATTTTTACGTATTTTACTGCAGCTGATAAATATGACAGAGGTGATAAGCTGGGATCTAACAGAGTTTACAGGACTTTGCATCTTACAGCCTGATGAGTTCACCATGTCAGAGGTCAGCTGTAGACTGTTAGTCAGAGAACTTCTCAGTGATTGATGTTATATGAATAAAAACATGTTGGTGTTTGCAGACATCAGGACCAGAGACTGAGACCAGAGTCTCCAGGATCCATCTGTCTGTCTATGAAGAGTGACAACTCCAGAAGACTTCCTATAAACTTCAGTAATGAAGCTGGACGCTCAGACACAAAGTAAGAGACTGTTTCTGCTGTGAACTGACCTGAAGATGATCCAGTTGTTGGTAGAGGTTGACTGCTGGTGGACTTTTAAAGTTCGATACAATAACAATAGTTTGGAGCAGGAAAAAGTCCACTAATCTTTGAAGTGTGAAACCTCATTTCATGGATGGGTAGTTACAGTAGGTGGCTGTAAAACAATATCTGAATACTGCCTGCAACCAATCAAAATACAAACAACAACCTGTGACTGTGACATTTTAGTTATAAAGAAATGTCTGTCTGTGACAGAGGGAAGAAGAAGAGACAGGTGTCTCTGTGGACCAGCAGCTGTCCTGCTGTGCTTTGTGTCAGGATGTCCTGAAGGATCCAGTCTCTGCCAGCTGTGGACACTGGTTCTGCAGACAGTGCATCAGCTCATACTGGGACCAGCCTGGTCCATCAGGAGACTCCCCCTGTCCCCAGTGTGGACAGAGACCCAGATCAGGACCTGGACTGCAGACAGCCAGTCAGAGCAGCTCTGTACAAAGTAAGACTGTAGCTGTGTCTGCTGATGGCATCATGTCTGAAAACAGGAGCTGTGCTTTTATACACTGTCATTTGTTCTATCACACAGCTTTGGCATTGAAGATGATCAGAAACAGCAGAAAATGAAAAAGCTTTTCTTTGCTTGTCTTTAGTTTTTATGGAGCTGATGAAAAGAATCAGCAGATTCTCACATTGTCTTTCTTTAGTCTGACATTGTCTCTTGTCTTTCAGCAGATGTTGGTCTGCAGGAGGTTTTAGATGAACATAAGATCAGTCTGAGGAGGAGATGTGAACGTGTGACTGAAGGAACTGATCAAACAGGAAGTGGAACCCTCCTCAACAGGATCTACACTGAGCTCTACATCACAGAGGGACAGAGTGAAGAGGTTAATACCCAACATGAGGTGAAGCAGCTGGAGACTGTTTCCAAGATGAAGAGCCTCCATGATGCTCCAATCAAGTGCCACCAAATCTTTAAAGCCTTACCTGAGCAACAGAGACGCATCAGAGTCGTCCTGACCAACGGCGTCGCTGGCGTTGGAAAAACCTTCTCAGTGCAGAAGTTCAGTCTGGACTGGGCCGAGGGCTGGGAAAACCAAGACGTGAGTCTGCTGGTTCTGCTTTCGTTCAGGGAGCTGAACTTGGTCAGAGATGAGCAGTACAGTCTCCTCAGGCTGCTCCATGTTTTCCATCCAACATTACAGAAGGTCCCAGCAGAGAAGCTCGCTGTCTGGAAAGTCTTGTTCATCTTTGACGGCCTGGATGAAAGCAGACTTTCACTGGATTTCAGCAGCAGGGAGGTCGTGTCTGACGTCACACAGGAGTCATCGGTCAACGTGCTGCTGACAAACCTCATCCGGGGGAATCTGCTTCCCTCGGCTCTGGTCTGGATAACTTCCCGACCGGCGGCGGCCAATCAGATCCCTCCTACGTGTGTGGACAGGGTAACAGAAGTACGAGGCTTCACCGACGCCCAGAAGGAGGAGTATTTCAGGAGGAGATCCAGTGATGAAGAGCTGTCCAGCAGAATCATCTCACACATCAAGACGTCCAGGAGCCTCCACATCATGTGTCAGATCCCAGTCTTCTGCTGGATCTCTGCTACAGTTCTGGAGCACATGTTGACCACAGAGCAGAGAGGAGAGCTGCCCAAGACCCTGACTGACCTGTACTCACACTTCCTGCTGGTTCAGACAAACAGGAAGAAGCACAAGTATGATGAGGGACATGAGACGAGTCCATGGGAGCTGACGGAGGCTGACGGGGACGTTCTTCTGAAGCTGGGGAGGCTGGCGTTTGAACATCTGGAGACAGGAAACATCATGTTCTACCAAGAAGACCTGGAGCGGTGTGGTCTTGATGTCACAGAGGCCTCGGTTTACTCAGGAGTTTGTACACAGATCTTCAAAAGAGAGAGTGTGATCTTCCAGAAAACTGTCTACTGCTTTGTTCATCTGAGCATTCAGGAGTTTCTGGCTGCAGTCTACATGTTCCACTGTGTCACCAACAGGAAGACAGAGGTACTGAAGGACTTTCTTCAAGAACACTACAAACACAGAGCGTCCATCTCAAAGTCTCCTCTCAAGGAGCTTTTTAAGTATTTCGGTGACATTTGTGACCCATCTCTGGATGTTTTCCTGATTGGAGCCATGGAGAAATCCTTCAGAAGTAAAAATGGCCACCTGGACCTGTTGGTTCGCTTCCTTCATGGCCTCTGTCTGGAGTCCAACCAGAGACTCTTAGGAGGCCTGCTGGGTCAGACAGAGACCAGACCAGAGACCATCCAGACAGTCATCAACAACCTGAAGAAGATGAACATGTACAACATCTCTCCTGACAGAAGCATCAACATCTTCCACTGTCTGATGGAGATGAACGACCTCTCAGTACATCAGGAGATCCAAAAGTTCCTGAAGTCAGAGAACAGATCAGAGCAGAGACTCTCTGAGGTCCACTGCTCAGCTCTGGCCTACATGCTGCAGATGTCAGAGGAGGTTCTGGATGAGTTGGACCTGGACAAGTACAAGACATCAGGGGAGGGACAACAGAGACTGATCCCAGCTGTGAGGAACTGCAGAAAGGCTCGGTGAGTCCAGACATGATCAATACCGTGATCAATAACATGATCAATCAGTGGTGATTAGTGGTTCAGTTCAGTTGGCAGTCCTCCACATCATTTGCCAGCCCCCTCTGTGCGCTTATCACTCAGGATGTGCATGATAACATGCAGCTTTGCTGTTCTTTATTCTATCTCAGCTGACCTCCTAATGCCTTCCAGGCAGAAAGACTTTGCAGAATAAAACACATTTCTGCCCAAAACAGGGACACAACAGTAGTGTTACACAACAAGTGAATGGAGGAATTAAAATCACCTGACTGAAATTGCAGGAGCGAATTGTTCTTGACGTTAATCCTCTTACCTCCGAGGACTTCCTTAGTTTATATGTCATATGTGTTCAGTTTGTGTTATTTATATAAAATTTTTGTTTTTCTAATAACAGATTTTATATGTTCTCTGACCTCAGACTTCCTGGTTGTGGACTTTCACAGACTCACTGTGAAGTTCTGGTCTCAGCTCTGAAGTCCAACCCCTCCCATCTGAGACACCTGGACCTGAGTGAAAACACTGATCTGCAGGATTCAGGAGTGAAGCGGCTGTCTGCTGGACTGGAGAGTCCAAACTGTAGACTGGAGACTCTGAGGTCAGTTCACAAACCAACAATAACGAACACAGGCCAGGAGACAGGAAACTTAAACCATGATTTTAGGTGCAAATCACATTTTTTTGCATTTCACCTTCTCTGTCATATTTTGGAATGAAGCTGATGAAGTTTCTTTCTTTTCTGAAACGTCTGAGTCAGTTGAAATAAAACTTAAAGATTTGAGCAGAGTTAATTGACAGGCTAACAATGGTGGAGTCAAGACAGCGAAATGTTTGACAAGACAACGGGACAGAACAAATTATCCTCAGTTTAAGAACCATTCAACTTTTTTATCTTTCAGAAATTAAACATGGAGTTGTGATGATCCACAATAACAGAAGGACAAAGTCACTTTATTCATTTTTGTGAGAGGCTCATTGATTAGGACACATCTGATTGGATTATCAATGATTTTAAATAAATGTTTTATTCTTTTTACAGATTGAGTTTCTGCAGTTTGTCAGAGATCAGCTGTGCTTCTCTGGTCTCAGCTCTGAAGTCCAACCCCTCCCATCTGAGACACCTGGACCTGAGCTTCAACAAGCTGCAGGATTCAGGACTGAAGCTGCTGTGTGGTTTTCTGCAGAGTCCAGACTGTGGACTGGAGACTCTGAGGTCAGACTCCATTTCATAGTTGTGTGCTGAGATGAATATGATGTGAAAGTTGTTGCTCACATCTCTGATCAGCTCAGTCATTCAAACAGGTCTGATGTTGTGATGATTGACATCTTTCTCCCTCAGCTGGAGAAACAACCGACCAATCAGAGGTTTGTAGGCAGGATCCAAAACAGGGACGTCATCTTCCCAGATAACTAGTTAGCTGCTAACTACATCTGATGTTCTGTCACATGAGAGACAGAGACAGAAAAATGTCCACAGAGAAGGTGACAGTGTGGATGAGGTGTTAGCAGCTGTACAGGTTGTTGTAAGTGGAGTTACAGAAATAAAAAAATCCTTCACCCACAGATTTATTCCCCTAAATTACCTGCTCTTAGTAAACTCAGCTTCATGTGGACTGATCCTGACACGACGTCTTTAATGAAGCAGCAAGTTGAACTTTTTGTATTGTAATGTTTCTAACCTGTGTCCTGTTGGGGTCAGGTTTTTTAAACTCTGAGACTTGAATGAAAACATGTCTCCCTCTAACATTACATGTTTTATTCTCTATTCAGATTGAGTTTCTGCAGTCTGTCAGAGATCAGCTGTGCTTCTCTGGCCTCAGCTCTGGTCTCAGCCAACCCCTCCCATCTGAGACACCTGGACCTGGGCTTCAACACACTGCAAGATTCAGGACTGAAGCATCTGTGTGGTTTTCTGCAGAGTCCAGACTGTGGACTGGAGACTCTGAGGTCAGACTCCATTGTTTCCTTGTGTGCTGAGATGAATATGATGTGAAAGTTGTGCTGACAGTAAAGTGCAGACATCAGACTTTAAAGATTTGTGAGAGGAATCTAAGCGGTAAAGGACTGAGATAGAAGTGAGTGAGGTAACTGTGCTTGATCTGGCAATTCCTGCTGTGAATAAAGCCTGATCCACTGATCCACACTGAGGATCTTCATGGTAACGTCTGTTTTCTTTTTCAGTATTATGATCCACTGACTGAGGTAGAGCAATGAGAAGGAACAGAAAAATCCTTCAGAGGAGAACTCGCTCTTCATCTCACTTTGAATTTCTCCTCTTAAGTCTTAGTCTCATGGGGACCATGTTTACTGTCGGCCATCTTGTCCTCTCCCAGCAGGAAATATCAAATTTGGACCTGCTTCCTGTTTGGTTCAGGAGTTTGGAGTTTACTCTTTCTCAGACTTGTATGGAAACCTCTGTCTTCTAATATCACTTCATCTATTCTTTATTCAGATTGTTGTCCTGCAGTTTGTCAGAGATCAGCTGTGCTTCTCTGGCCTCAGCTCTGAAGTCCAACCCCTCCCATCTGAGACACCTGGACCTGAGTGACAACACACTGCAGGATTCAGGACTGAAGCATCTGTGTGGTTTTCTGCAGAGTCCAGACTGTGGACTGGAGACTCTGAGGTCAGTTCTCTATCTGTTGTTGATAGATCTTATATCTTTAATCCACAGCTGAAACTAATTTATCTTCATACATAGCTTGAATCTTTAAAACGGTGATAAATAAAATGACATTTGAAATTGTCATTGTTTCATATTATTTTCATGTCTTATCAGCTGACTAAGAATTATTCCTTCAGCTTCTGTTCATTTCAGTTGGTTGTCATGAATAATGTCAGTTCGCTTCAGTGAAACCTTCAGAACTCACTCACTCATCTTTCTCTCAGTCAGACGACTGTTTGTTGTTCAAAGTCTGTGACTTTTTATCACAGCAATATACAGAAGATCCTCAGAGCTAATATTTGGTATAAATAAATGAAAACACACCTGCTGAAGAAAAAAAATCATTAGAAGTGCCATCAAAGCTCAGAGACGGGGAGATGAATCAGATGTCCAGGTTCAGCACACTGTTGGTTTTATTAGGTTACAGTCCAGTAACTGCAAATTGTATGTATTTGATATTTCTGCTGATCATTTTTCCATCCAGTATTCCACTCAATCAATCTGTAATTTGGGATTAAAATGAATCTTGTTCAGTTTAATTTGTGTTTAGTTTTGGATTTCCTGAGCTGATCTGCAGGATAGAGACCAGGACCAAGTAAGACACTTGTTACTGAATCAGGACTGGATATTTAAGCTTTAAAGGTTGTGTAATAAATTAAATACAGAACAGAGCATCTACTCATCTAAATTTACAGACATGACTGAGCTCAGCAGCATGTAATGAATGTGTGGTGACATGAACAGGTGTGTGAATGTTGTGGTGACATGTGGATGATGTGTGTAGAAGGCTGACATGATGATGATCCACAGCAACAGAAGGACAAAGTCACTCTGCTCATGAGATTGAGGTCTTTTATTCTTTATTCAGGTTGAGGGGCTGCAATTTATCAGAGATCAGCTGTGCTTCTCTGGCCTCAGCTCTGAAGTCCAACCCCTCCCATCTGAGAGAGCTGAAGCTGAGCTTCAACAAGCTGCAGGATTCAGGACTGAAGCTGCTGTGTGGTTTTCTGCAGAGTCCAGACTGTGGACTGGAGACTCTGAGGTCAGACTCCATGTCTTAGTTGTGTGCTGAGAAGATGTGAAAGTTGACTTTTAGTATCTGACTGTTTTTAAGCTGCATCCTGTTGGTTCAGGTGTTTGG
>CM028890.1:23374170-23390853 GCA_016801885.1 Toxotes chatareus | reverse complement strand
ATCAGATGTATGAATGAGGTGTATAACAGATGTAACACTTAATTTATTTGTCAAAAAATACTGGAACAGTTTGTTTGGTTTGGCAGATTTGTTTTGTTTCAGTAAGGTCTATAGTCCAAATAGTTATAGGTTTAATGTAGTCTAATGAAGTCTAATTATTTTAATATAGACAGGTGACCAACAGAGATTAAGCAATAAAACTAACTGAACACTATAAAACATGCACTGCAAGTACTCTGTTTTAGCCCCTAACAATAACGTAAAGAAACGGTTAACAGAGTCAAGAAGAACTGTATTGAAAATTACAATTGATAATGGGTTTGGAAATGATCAAATCCTTTTAATGTCCATCTCTGCAAGAGAATGCAGTCCACCTGGAAAAGGAGACTCCCTACAAAACTGGGATGTGTCATCATTATCCTGCTAGTACTGCAAATAGCCCAGGCTTACCTTTGCATGGACAGGACTTCAGTAATCCCACAGATCTTGTGTGTTTGTGTGTGTATGTGTGCTTATGTGTGTGAGCGTGTATCAGCGGTGTTATCTGAGGACCTGAAATCTTGAGCCAGCAATGGGTAACTGTGTGCCATGGAAAGCCAAGATTGTTAAGGTTTTTTTCTTTAACAACCAACAACATGTGGATTAAAAAAAAAAAAAGCAGAAAAAAAGGAACTATAAGAGTTGTATAGTTACAGTTGTAGCTGTTGTGAAAAGTCCCTGCATACCATTACTTCTCAATTCCTAATGGTTGTCCACCCATGCATTAAGCAGTGCAGACACTTCCTGTGCAACAAGCTACTTAATTATATCATGCTGCAGGGCACAGTAAAGGCTGCAGTTGGAAGGAGAGACAGAAAAAAAGATCTGACCCACTCATCTAACTCTTGTGTCTCTGTTAGACCATGTGTAGCAGTAGTGTGTGTGTGTGTGTGTGTGTGTGTGTGTGTGTGTGTGTGTGTGTGTGTGTGTGTGAGAGAGAGAGACAGAGACTCCCAAAACATAAAGATCTTGCTTGTTATTTAGGGATCGTCAGCGTTAGCATTCGACTAGAAGTAATGCAGGCTGGCTTGTTTCCTGTCTAGTGTGTTTGCCTGGGCAGCAGAGCCAAGTCATCACCAGACCCCTTGGTGGTCTTTACTGCTGCTGTAATAACCCTGCAGCCCTCAATATGTATATGTGCACCACTCAGCATATGTGTTTCTGTTTTTTTTTTGAGCATCTCCTACCATAAAATGCTGCAAGATGCTCTCGTTGGTATCACAATAGGTGTACAGACTTATTCAGGCTGGGTCTTTAAATCTTCGCCCAACACTACCACCTACACTTACCTGAGCAATTGATTATCTAGAATAGAATAGAATAGAATAGAATGCCTTTATTGTCATTATACGTAAGTACAACGAGATTAAGCCACCACCAGTATCAGTGCAAAAGCAGTGTAAAATAAGATAATAAAAGATCTGAAGTATAAAATAAAATATAAACTAAAATATTTACAAAATAAATAGATGTGCACATGTATTGTTTATGTATTTAAGTATGGTGTGATACGTATGTATACTATATATATATATATGTATATTGCACATTAGTGTCGCATTCGGTATCTAGCTTAAATAATGCCATCAATTAGTCTGGTGTACAGTTAGTTGCCAGTTTAACTACTAGTGGTTTTGCCTCCTCTAACCTGTTGTAGCAGGGTCTGTCGATGCAGCAGCGATGATGTATGTTAATGTGTGCAAATCTCCATAGTGATGGAGTGATGAGAGACAGCTCCTCTGATTGGCTCTTTTTATTTCTGTGAGCACACCTGGCTCTCTTGAGGTCTGTTGGGAAAACAAGAGCTCTTCCCCCCCATCTCATTAAAGCACTTTAATCAACACATGAATGTGTGTCAGTGGAGAATGTGCAGCAAAATCTTTATAGCATCCACACGAGTGTTTGTGACTGAAGGGTTTATTGAAACTCATTACAGCTCATGATTTTCCCCTAAGAAAGAGGCTGCATGGTTTTAGCTTAACAGCTGTCCCCTACTCAGCCCGTTTGCTTTCCTGTCTGCTTTTACTTCCCTCTAAAGATCACATAATGCAATTTGCTCATGTCAGTTGACTTGTAGTCTAAAACCTGTCATGTCATGGAAGAAGGTCATACTATTTTAGATATTTTGGTTCTCAACTAAATTGGTCCTTCATAGATTGCACCCTGAATCCACTGAGTAACGGTTGCAGTATCAGCATCGTTTCTTTCACACAGTGATACTGTTGATAAAGATACTGTATGTGACACAGACCAAATGTGAAGCAGCTGTTGCTTGTAAGGTGACACCTGTCTGATGAATCATCCTTCAAACCTTTACCATTCTATTATATTTCACTGTGAATCATCTCATTTCATAGTCCATGTCTTCTTACAGGCCTGAGCATGGTAGAGAAGCACTTCATCCATCCCCAGCTGCTCTGTGAACCACTTAGCAACAGTTACCCTGTTACACAGGGTGCCTGGCATTTATTTATTTTTTTATTTTTAAAAACCTTTTTGCCTTTATAATTGCACCATCAAGATTCAACAGCTTAGCATCCTTTTCACATATTTTTTTTCTTCCAGAGAGATAAATGTGTTTTAATTTTGGGGATTCATTCATGCCCAAGAAACAGATTGCTTTTTCCTGACTACTGATCAGCTCCTTTAGTCCACAGAGCCTCATCTCTTTTTCTGATGTATTCTCTTGCGTCCCAAAACCTGCTGACTTATACTGTCTGCTAAACATACACTGTGCTACACTGTGTGTTTATATGCACTATTGTATGCTGCTTGCATGCTTTTGATTTCAGTGTATTCTTTGTGGCATTGTAGGACTTCCACCACATGTACAATTTCATGGCACATTGATTGATAGTTCATGAAATGAAATAGTACTGAAAAGCTGTTTAAAGTGCAGTCAAATCGCAGGCATCTTATCTTCCTTCACCAACAATCTGGCCTACTCTCCAGTGATAGAAGGAGACCTCTGGGAAGCAGCTGCAGACTTTGACCTTTCATAATCTTCTATGACTGGAGAGCACTAACGCTGCTGCAGAATACAAATAATCAGTACATTGACGCCTGCCTACCCTGTTAGCTCTCTTTTCCCTGTTCGGCTCCAGGTCTCTCTGATATATGGTTTGTTACAGCTATTTCAGGAGGTTTGTTTTGTCAAAATGTGTGTGAGAGTTACATAATTGGTCTTGAAATGTCTATCCAGATTCCCACGATTGTTTCTTGTATTTTCTTGTCTGCACTCACAAATCTTCATTTGGGCCAAGAAGCATATTTGACAGCTGTGCGAACAAAGCTTACCACTCAATTTGTTGGTGTCACTTCATCCAAGCAGGGCCCCTTGTCATCTCTGATTTACTGAGAGTGGGATAATAGAGTGTGGTGCTTGTCAGTGATTGCGGTGGGCACAGCATGAATGTTTTTCATATGCTAAGATACAGTTAAAGATTTTGCTTACTTTGATGACATCCATAAGTGTTTGCATGTAATCATTCAGATTAACTATGGCTGCTTCCTTTGAAGTGGAAGAAAATCTCTGGTTTGCATTTGGGGTGTCTTAATGACTTAATGACTGTTAGTCTGAATGTTGTTGTACCATGATACATTTCAATATTGCCAGAAAAAGTGACGTAAACCCACCCCTGTTACAGAGAAAAGGAATAGGAATGTAGGAGAGTGGAACAAAGCTACAGGAATACAGGGGACTTTGTTACAGAGGAGCTTCTGAAGGAATAACGATTGACCATTAGTTGCATGCATAGCAGATAGAGAGGGTCACGCTTTGGTCTTGCTCCCAAGCAGGACCAAAGTGCGGTTATCCCCTGCTTGGAGGTGCATATGATCATGACTCATCACACCATGCCACAAGCATGCTATACCAAGCAAATAGAAATGTGGTATTTCTTATCTTGTCTCAGCTCTCTGAAAGATGAGGGAGAATCAGTGCTGTTGTGCTTTGAGTACATTTGGTCAACAATGGTTTGGTTTTTCTGTGACCCTATATGAGACAGTTCACTGGGTTTTATTTTTTTCTGTTTGCTCTTTTTCCCCCTCATGTTGGCAAACAAATATGATCATTATATTTATTTTTCTATGTTGTCAGTGTCCTGTGTTTGCTGTTCTTTGTCCAATTATCCAATTGTCCAAAAGTGGATAAAGGAATACACTATTGTTTTTGCCTATTTTAGTGCAGTTACTACAAATTGCATATATTACAGCAAATAATCCCCAAAACCATGCCATAAATTTTAAGATGGGTAATTGTGCCTTCCAGGCAGTCCTTTCTGTCATTGGTTTAGGTAAACTACAGCATGAATAAAGAATGTGAATGCATGGATTTTAAGCAGCTTGCTCTCAAAACTCAGATGTCAGAGCTTTCTTAACAGTCCATACATTTTAACTTTATTACCACAAAACATTAATTGGTGGTTATGTTAACTTCATGTGATTTGTACTACCTTCAATGTTGTAAAACTTGTAAAAGCAGTATAGTTCTATTAAAGAGAGGATGACAAAAGTATAGACACAATGATTGAAAGTTTAATTATCATTGCTATTACTGCAGTGTTTATAGCATCAGTAGAATTTTATGTTGGCCATGGAGAAAGCAAGAGACTTTCAGAACAAGTGTTCATTGATAACATGAATATCACATGACCGACCATCATTTTGTCTCTTTGTCAGCAGTACTGTAATGCTGAATGCACACCAACACAGAAGGAAAGAGACCAGAGAAAAGGCTGATAATAGGGCACATAAAGCTTGATCATGTCCTCACTGTTTCTTTCCTTCCTTCCTGCCCCTGTATTTCCTAAGCATGATTTGTCTGTGAATAGTTTTGGCTGAAGAAAGAGCTGTTGACCCCGTGGTTGTCGTATGGGAGAGTTGATGTATTTGCTACCTTAAAAGCTCATTTCTAGCCCCTGCTTTGATATAAAATTGCTTTATAGTCTATGCCTCTCAGAACAAAATGATTTGCATCCACACTCATATTTTCTCACTGCGATGCTTGAAATCACATCCACAAAGAAAAACAACCCGAACTGTAAAATAAATCAGTTTGCTGTAAGGATGACATATGCATTCCCACAAGAAGACTGATGTTCTGGTTTATCAAGATGGATCAGCCAGTGCAGCGGTGATTGTGTGTGTGTGTGTGTAAATTTGTCCTATATTGATTTGATTTTATTTATTTAATTTAAAATGTTTTATGGAGAACTCGGGTTTGAAATGTTGTTGCACCCCTGGGCATATTAGCTGTGTACCAGGAAGCTCACAAGGGTTTGATTCCAGACAGCAGCCCATCCCTCCCAGCTTGTCACAGAAGGCAGTGTATGGCTGGCTACAGGGTTAACCATGAGCGGGGGGTTATGTCTGATGGCTGAATAGCTGGATTGTTCTGTAGCTTCAAATCTGCTGGATCTCTCTAGAACTAGCATTCCTATGGAGCAAACAAAGCACAGGGAAAAACAGCTGATTTTAACTCAATTGGCTTAGAGTATCCAAAGCAGTTCTGTTTCCTTGATATTATGTGATATACCTGCTTTGTTAGATGTGACATTATGTGACTCTAGTTTTCTTTGTAAACTATGGGTGTCTGTATGTTTTCCTGCATACAGCTGCAGCTGCACAGGCACAAGCCGAGGAGCGGCGCAGCCTTGCAGGGAATAGTCCAGGACCTACAAGCAACACACCAGCTAAACCTCAGGGGTGTAAGCCAGGTAAACGACACTATACCGTGACACAGAAATAGATTGGTTCTCACAGATACTGCCCTGTCACCACACTATTGTCTTCCATAATCTGAACCATTAGATGCAACACAATCCATTTCCACCACCCTCTCAGTGTGGCTTACTGCAGGTAAACCTTAATCGTCATCTTATTACTGTAACAGATGACAAAGCTCATTAATGACAGTCACATGCATGCATCTGCCTGCCTGATTCAAAGCCTTTGTAACACCATGCTGCTTCGTAATCCATCCTTGTATCCTCTATATACACATTGCTACACGTTTTACCTTTTAATCACATGCTGTATACACATGTATGTGTTTGTAGTCATTGACGGTGCCACACTTAGAATAGACGACCGACTGCGAGTGGCAAAAGAGAGGCGAGAGGAGGCAGAGAGACAACAGGGTAAGAAGGCGATCCCAGCTTCTGTGTGAAGTTATATTAGGCAAAGCCAACTTGGCCTTCTTTAACTGCATGTTCAGTTTTCTTGTTAAAGTATTTTCTCATTATCACCAATTTCACAAAGATAATAGGTAATAAATATGTGGATATGAACCTAGGCCTTATATAGATATTTCAAAAAGTTCTTGCTGTTGTGTGTGGGCTCATAAAGGGATTCTTATTGTAAGGCAGTTTACACATATAACAATACAATATACTAATAAGCAACTTTTTTCCACTCTGTGCATGCACGTACTGTATGTGCGGTCAGCTTTGCGAGAGTCTCAGATCATGGAGCGGGAGCGCAAGGCCAAGCTGCAAGTGGAGCGTCAAATGGAAGAGCGTCAGAAAAAGGTTGAGGAACAGCGAAGGAAAGAGGAGCAGAAACGACTGGCTGTGGAGGAGAAGAGGAAGCAGAAACAGGAAGAGGAAAAGGTAGCTGCAGCACGGGTGGAGGCAGAGTCTTGAGAGCCTTAGATACAGGGGAATGAAACTGCATTGCTTCAGTGCTATTTTGTGTGCAATAACATCAGACAGTAGAAAAAACTGAAAACAGTGCAAGCAGAAAAGTACAAGTAGTATTTATTTTAGTATAATGCAGTGAAAATACTTCTGTTTTGGAGATGAATGTCGTTCTGCTCTAAATGACTTGCATTTTTGTCTTCCTCCGCCCCTGCTGTGCTGCAGGAGCACTATGAAGCAGTGATGCGGCGAACATTGGAGCGTAGTCAGCGAGTGGAGCAGAGGCAGAAAAGGTGGTCTTGGGGAGGACTGTCCACAGACTCAGATGGACGAACAGGTAGAGGTCCTTTCTTCACCTTAGAAGTTCATCCTTTCTTTTCTGCTTTTCTGTCCAGTTTGACTTTCATCGTCCACTTGCAGTGGCTCATTAAAGAGGCAGTTGGGCTACACCAAGAGTTCCTCACCTCTTCAGAAAAAAAGATGTGAAAGTTCATGGTGTGGTTGTGTTTCACTGCAGTTCGGGTGCAATTCAGGGACAATGTACATGAAGGCAATCTAAAGCAAATTTTTTTGCCACTAATGCCAGATGATGCGATTTACGGTCTAGGTTTCTCAGTCAGACATTCTTCAGCAGAGAAAGAGACTCTTCTTTTTGTTATACGCAACAATACAATACAGAGAGGTGACTGTGACTTTTTTTTAATTTTTTTATTTTTTTACTTATTTTCACCTAAAGAAATCTAGAAATGTAAGAAGAGTAAGACTGGGTGCTGAACTGCAAACCCTCAGGCCAGTGTATTATTGATTTAATCTCTAGGTGTCAAATAAAAGCAGATGGCTGACAGTCACATTTCACCTTCATCTCTCTTTCCTTGTATGCGGGATGTGCCTCCTCTTCTTGTATAGTATCGCTCCTCCCTGAGAGCTGTCTTTTCCCACAGGAAACTCTGATGCCAGTGCCTCATCTCCAGTAGCTATAGTTATCTCCCCTGCCTCGCCAGAAAAGCCACCAAGGAGTCGACAAGGTTTTGTTTGTTGATAATTTGCTCACAAATGTAGTAACACAGCATGGACTGGCACTGGTTCTCTAGATAGCATGAGTACCTACTTCTCCTTCCCACCAACACCCCCCACCCCACCAACCCCCACCTGCAGTCTAACTGGCAGTTTTCCACTAACTCTGTATGGGGCTTGTGTTCTGAATGTGCCTTGGTCTGGTTGAATAGCTGGAAGTGTAGCTTTAGGTTTTTCACTCATTCACACTGTTGAGCACTTCCAGGCCACACGGGTGACTTTGCATGGGAGCCCAGCCGAATGTGCCAAAAACAAAAATAATGGGACTGATATCACCTCTGGATTCTCTGGCCCAGATCATATAATGCTGTTGATGCTCGCCTCTTTGGAGTGGTCAAACATAAGCATTTACCTGTTTATTAACCACAGTGCCTGGCTCTGAAACCAAAACAACTATGTAATGGTTTGTTAAAAATGTAGATTGTCATGTTAAACATGATATTTACTATCAAACACATGGCACACATTTAGGGATGCACATTTAGCATATATGGCTAAATGTGCTTCCCTAAATGAGTGCTGCATTAGTAGTACATTAGATCAGAGGGTGAATGGGGATACAATATCTGTGAATTTAGTTTTTATGTAATTTTATTTTGGGTGTGTTAATGAAGGCACGTATCATCCTTTGCATATTAGGGGTATTTGGATGTTGCACAACCTTGCACCGCCTTATGTGCCCTCAAACACCCTCCCACATTGGCTAGCCTCCAGTGTAAACCCCGCCTCCCTTGTCTGTCTTTCCTCCTCCCTCTTAGTGGACAAGCGCTCCACATCCACCATGAACCTGAAACAGCCGTCTGAGGCTGGCATCAGCAAACGCCTATCCTCTTCCTCTGCCACCCTCATCAAATCTCCTGACAAAAGTAAGTCTCCTCTCCCCCTCCCCTCCTCATTTGCTCCCTCTCCCACTCCCCTACTCCCTCCCTCCCTTCCTCCTTACTCTCCCTGCATTCCAGTGCTGTGTCTCAACCTATGTCGTAAACTGTAGACAGTCTATCATCAGCCAGGTAAATGTTTTCTGTGATTATTCATGTGCCTAAATCTACCAAGTGATAAAACTGTAGATAATCCGGAACAAACCCATTTTCTCTGCCAGCTCTTAAGCTTTGAGTGAACTCTGACCTCTGTCCTCTTCATGTCCAGGATTTTGCACACAGGCTCACTGGAGCACAGACAGACTGGTAAAATGCTTTAGCTCTCTGTCTCTGGTTCCAGCTAATGATAAATTAGCACCATCTCCCAATTCTGCTGCATCCGTTCACTATACACCTCTGCAAAGTGCACTGAATCAGAATTTCAGAATCATAAGGGGTTCCAAGACTGTATTGTAAATTCACCACTGGGTGTTTCATCATTGTCCCTCAGGAGTTAAGCCGAGAAGTTCATCTTGTAACCGGTTGCCTAGCAATGGCAATGCTGCTCAGGCCAGTAAGGAAGACGGCAAAAAGCTTCAGGTGGAGCAGACAGGTGCAAAAGATCCCCTCTCCATCCCACACTATGCTTTCACAACTAAAATGATGTACAGTATACATGTTTCCAAACCACGACAGGTCAGAGGAAATACTTCCATTATAAATGCAGCTGTGGTTATCAGCCACGATAACCACATAGCAAGCTGACTTTGTATGTACTAATGGTTTGAACACTCACAGCTACAGGTCCCCTGTTGTACTGTTAATGTTGCGGTAATCTGATTTAGGGAGTTTCAGGTAGTGTGATCAGATCAGGCGGTTGCAGCTCTTGCCTGTGTATTTAGCCATCATCAAACTAGGGCATCAGCTGCTGTCAGTCCTAGCCTGGTGACTCACATAAAACCAAATGAAGTGCACATGATGCGTAAACTGTCTTTGGGGATTCTTTGTTGACTCCCTCCCTGTGCCTTCTTGGCTATAACTCCAGTTTCATGTCCATAGGCCATTCCGTGAAGAAGAGAAGTTCCTCCCTCACTCGAGTAAGTGTGGGCAGAGCACAGACCCCTGCCAAGCCTGATAAGGGGACAACGGATGATCAAGGTGGCTAGCATGAACAATCAGCAGTAATTTTATTTCATGCCCCTCTCTGCATCGCTAAGGCCTTCTTTGAATAACAAGCATGTGGCTCTGATGTTAACGGCTTGCTCATTATGAATCTCGTTTTTTTAAAGCCCTTAACAATACTCAATGCAACTAAGGGTTTCAAGATAACATTCTCATTTGGCTCAATTGAGTGTCATGGAGCAATATGGGTCTTTTAACTGGCCAGTTCTTCTGCTATGCATTCCCTTTGTCCATGTATGTTGCCGTTCACCCAAAAGTCTTTCTCACTGCAGAATGACCCTGTGATCAGCTACTAAGCTTCTGTACACTGTTGTTTGTGTGTGATTTACTGGGAACACTATGCTCACTTCATGTGTGCCTTAACCTTTTTGTTCTTATAACTTACAAGATCCTGTACTGTGCTATGTTGCTCACTAACAGCTGATTTTCTTTTAACCTTTTTTTTTTTCATTTTCTTTTCAAGTGACAACCCAGGAATGGCTTGTTGTGTGGCATGTCTGGACTAACAGTGTATTGTTTTGTTATCACAAAGTGTTGATTGTTTTCTCCCTCCCAGATGACGTCATAGCTGGATTTAAGTCACTGGGCTCGTGCTTCAGTGTGGTGTGTGTCAGTGCCATCCCACCATAGCACCCCCAGGATACAGAAATGACCACTGTACCTCACTGCAGTCTGTGTTGCCATTAACCACCCATGCTTTTGTTGTCCTATAGCCATGTCAGCCTCTTTGTGCCTATGAGTTGTAAAAATGTTCCTGTTCTGTACAGATGTATGTTCTGTGTGGATAACCTGAGCAATAATACAACACAGCGACCATCATTCATGCTGACTTAGCACCTCTAATCTGCAATCAGGATGTTAGTTTAAGGTTATTTAGCCCCAAATGTACTACACACCACTCTCTACATAACTATAACCTTATCACAGACTAATAACCCAGAAGCTTCATCCATGGGTGCAGAGCAATAAGCCATGCTGCCGTGCTCCAGGGGCTAACACTCATCAGCTAACAAAAAACCAGTCTGTCAACAACAGCTGTCCTCTCAGGAAAGGGCTCCAAAAGGAAGTGTGACTCTGTAATCTCCTTTTGAAGAGGTAGTGTTTAGGGACTCGTGGCAAAATCAACCCGTCAACACTTTAGACTGTTTTTCTTGTACGATTTCTACTTTGTAGCGTAGGTAGCAACGGCCTCAATGGGAATTGTTAATTATTTTATTTCATGAAACAAGAGCTCTTTGTTTCTGCTGTTCATTTAAGGTACACCATAGTGCTTTTCTAACACGCTGACTTGCTCTGTGCTGGCCATTGTACCATTAGAAAGGCTGTAGTCAGCCTCCTTATCTTAACTTGATCATTTAAAATTTGGCATTTTTTTAATCTCATATAGAAAAAAAAATAGACCTTTTTGGACAGTAGAAGCTAAAGAGCTCTTGTCTGGTCACACTTGTCTCTGTCACTTTTGTCTTTGTTCTGTTTCACTTCTTCTCTTCCTACCCAATAGTACTCCTCTGCTGGCTTTGAAGTTCACTAATGATTTGTTTTTTCCCCCATCAGCACACCTTCCTCTACCTCAGGGGACCATTGATTTGACCTCATTGTCTGCTTTAACTATTGTTTTAACTGATCTTCAGTTACCAGACAATTGGTCTTTGGTCTGTCTCTGTATTCTTCCATGGTGTCCTTTCCTTACTGTCTTTTACTTACGATCCTCAGTTTATTAACAGGATAAAGACAGTTGATAAGGAGCCAATGTAAGATTATTGAGATATACAGTAACCTTCGGTTCTCTATGTTGATTCTGTCCTGTTGGTTAAATCACATGGTGACCTTTCTAAACTTCACTGACCCCCCTCCCCCCCTCTGTTTTGCCTTGTCATCCCCATTCTGGCCCACTCTTTCCTTCTTGGCCTTTTTATTCTCTACTGTTTTCGGGTGATTTTTCGGCCGTGTAGCGCGCAGGCCACCGGCCAGCGCTGTGGACGGAGGGGTCCTTAGTCGCCTGCTCACCCCCACCCAGGCCTCACTAGCTAGGAGCAAGAGCGCCGCCGCCCTATCCGCTGAAGGAAGAGATGCTCCAGGTAACCTCCACACAGGAGACCCTGACAGAGAGGAAGGATGGCTAGACACAGATCCTCCCTGCTTACCCTTATTGTAACAGTAAAAAGTCAACCCAGTCACTACTAGTACCACTTCACTAGACCTGAGCTCATCCTGGTGGCCCACTGCAGATCCTCATACTTTTGGAATAGTCCTTTCTGAGCAAATGGTGGCCTCTTGGTGGTGGTGGAATTAAAGATGTCTCTGCAGCTCCCTGTGTTTAAAAGCCGCTATTGTAATGATCAGCTGTTTATGTTAAGTATGTACAGTAATTACTTGCAGCAAAGCACACTCATGTGAGAGTGCAGAGTTGCTCAGTAAATATTGTCACACACACACGGATCCAGCACACAGGCGCTCTCAGATCTGACACAATTGGTTGTTGTGTTGGCTGAGCTGAGCCGAGCAGGGCAGACTTGGCCGGGAGCATTTCTCTGCATCTGAGGAGCCTCAGAGTCCATGCTGGGAGATTTGCTCTAAGCTGCTTACCTGTTGGTTCTTGTTACGTCAGAATGAGACTGTTGCGCTATTGCATATGTTCTCATGGTGAGACCAGTGTGTTGAAGTCCCCAATACACAGCGCTGAAATAGTAAGTACTGGCATTTCCATAGATTATAACGTCTTTAAGTCACACTAATTAAAATCAGTACATCTCCATCCTGCCACTAGATGTTGGACTGGCATTTTTTTTTTGTAAAATATGCTCTGAAACCATCTAGGTGGGGAATTATGTCTCATTAGATGACTTGCATGCCTTTGATTTTAAATTTCTTTGTGTAATGCTGATGTGGGAATGATCTGCAGTACATAGACTGTCGCTGAAGATATACACATTTTTAGACTCAGTTTATTCAACTCATAAAGAATCTGCTGAAGTACTGAGAGGAATACTGTTTTTTTTTCTTGTTGACTATGTGTTTAAAGCTGTAAAGAGCTATACTGTAAAGTACTGACTCACTTCAAAGATGTAACTGTATTCCTAGTGTTGGTTTTAGGTTGTGGTGTTTATTGACCGGCCATTACAAACCCATTAGCAGCTATAGATCTTCAGCTAAGTATAGCCCCAGTGGAAACATGACACATCCGCATTAGCAGCAGCAGCGGCAGCCCATGGTAGTATAAATTTCAGTCACCGTAGTTGCTCAGTATGCAGTCAGAATGAATTACAGGACACAATTGTGACCAGGCTGGTGCAGGGAGAGTTCTCCAGGTCTCAGGATTATCATGGCTAATCCCTCAATCTGACACAGAAAGCTCGTAACAGTGGACAGGAATATTTTCTTCAACAAAAGGACTCTGAGACTGCAAACTGCTCATCTTTTGGTCACTGTATCTGAACACAGCAAATGACACTATCCACATTCATTGTGTGTTCATTGTACTAATCTGTGTGGTGTGTGTGTAGTGTCCTTGTTGGTGGTAGGTTTTGTGTAGTGTGTGCTGTGCTGTGGTGCTTGGGGTTCAGGTTTGTTCATGTTGTGTCCAGAAGCTTTGGCACCTGTGGAGTGCCTGGGGCTTTTGTGTGATTGTTGCTCTCTGCTCCTCACATCTCCAGTAATCTCCAGCCCAATCAAACCTTTAGAAATCAAGCTGTTGCCTGCCTAAAGTGCTATACCTAACAAATCGCTTTTTTTTTTTTGTGCTCTTGTCCCCTTACGAAAACACTCTTCTGCATTTCTTTCAACCATCATCTGCCCTCCCTACCTCTCTCCCTTCCTTTCCCTCCATCCTCTTTATTCTTCTCTTCTTTTGCTCTTCGCTGCTTTGCTGCCCAACTCGGCCGCTTATCACACCTCCCATTGGTTGTGCTCCCCTGGCCCTGCGATGACTGTGTCCTTTACCAGAGTGTCACCTGTGTCCTCGCTCAGCCTCTGCCAGTCCCCTGCACCCACCGCGTGGACCTGTGCGCAGCCGTAGTATTGATCGACAGAAGAGCGGCATGACCACCTCTGTTTCAGCTGACGGTGCCCTCGACCCTTCACTGGTGAGAACACATTTTGACGTTACAGTTACTAACACCACAGGCCCGCAAAGAACACTGAGTCACACATTTACAAAAATAAATGTATAATGTTAAAGATCCGCTGAAGTGAAAGTTTCACTGCAGACAGTTGTGATTGCCTGTCCTTTCTATTCCCTTCTCATTACGCTGCATTTTTGTATCCCCATTGATGCAAATATAGAAACTTAGCATATATCTGTGTCAATGCAAAGGGTAGCCGAGAGGCTGATATAGTTTCCAGAGGAGGACTGTTTGCTTATATAGTACTGGAAGGAAGGGAAAGTTGCTGACAAGGATTTGATAACGTTGCATTTAGTGGGCCCAGTCACACGTACTTTTGCATAATTCGCCTGAGCTGGATGCCCAGCTTTCAGTGTTGTAATGGAAAAAAAAAACCTTGTTGTAACATGACATGTATTTAGTAGACTCTGACAACAGTGATATTCCAGTTTGAGAATGTTACTCATTCACAAGACAACTAGAAGGATAATGTTGAATTGTTTAAGAACCCTGTGTCAGTGAGTTTGCTTTTACTGGTGGAGTAACCTGAATGCAGGGCTTTAGATGGTATCTTTAGTCTGATCCACATTCAAAATACAGTGATAATAGATACATCTTGAGATACATCTGATGAGAGGTCTGTTTGTAGAAATAAGTTAGATATATTATCAAAAAAGGTTTTTTGAAAGTGTTGGATAGAGAGAATATTTTTTTATATACACTCAAAATATAAAAACATAAAAATTCAAAATAAAAACATTTTAGTAGTATATGTGGGTGGCACCATAGACTCTGATTTATATGTGTATATCCGGCTGCATTTGCCTGTCAAAGTACCTATGCAGGATGCTAACCATAGGGAAATTTTTTTCTCTGCAGTTCTTTGACCTTTGCTGGTCAGTCATAATTTGAACGTGCTCATACACTGGCAGAATTTTATCCTATGTACTGCTACTCATAAGCGATATCTCTGATGTTGTCACTTAGTGGCCTGCCGGGCTCTCTCTCATAACCTGCCTGTCCTTCTCCTCCTCCGCTGTGGCTGTGAAGGGCCTCATTGTCGTTGCATGAGACAAAAGGATTCACAGTGGCCTGATTATGGACAGATCATCCCATGCAAAGCAACCCCACCCTGACCCTGGGGCCTAATGTCAAAAGCCTCTCCTCTACATGTGCCGATTGGTGTGAAGATAATTGAAATGCAGTCTCATGCTTATCACTCAGGCATTGCATGACACTTGGGTTCAGTTGTGCCTTCCAAGTCAGCTGAGTAAGGCTGCCTGCCTACAGTGGGGATATTTCTTTAAACAAATGATCAAAAGGTGAATAAGAAAAACGCAAACCTATGCAGGTTTTCTACAATCTGCCTTGTATCTATCCTGTGTTTATGAGAGGATATTACGAGGAGTTTAAGCTCACATTGTAAACGTAAACAGGTGTGTGAGTACAAACAGTTCTTTCCCTCATACAATGACGCTGTCTATATACTATTCTTGCTACAGTCCTTTATAGACATGAATTGCAAATGAATTGTGAAACTATGCAATCAAGCGTTTTCATGCTCTCTTAAGAGGGTTCAACTTTGTGTTTATATTTTCATAAGTGTTCTTTTTTAAGACTTTGTGTTATTTATTTATTTTATTATGTGTGCCTTAAAGCTGGGAGTCTCTGCAAAATTTCGTTATGTTCGCATAATTACAATAAAGACTCTTGAATCTCGAATGATGATCAGGCTGTGTGGCCACAGCTAAAAAGTTTCTCGTATATACAGAAAATCCATTCCGTCTAATTTTTGCTTACTTTGCGTTTAGTGTAGACTGTTTGGGGTAAGACAGCGCCAGTGACCTTGCTGTGCCCTGTTGTCATTGTGTTCACAGTGCCAAATCAGCACATGGGCATTAAAAATAGATTAATTAAAACCTGACCCTTGGCTTCCTTTAAATCAGCATTGTGCCACTGTTTGATATGCTGGTGACACCCAAAGAGGGAGAGGCAAAATTAGCAATGAGTTAAATGGTTAAATTTTGTTTTAGTTAGTTACTTTCTTATAAAAGACATCTGTGTTTTTGTGTATTTCCTATAGGTTTTCAGTTTTTTTTTACACAAACTCCTAAATTTAAGGATGATTCAGTTGCATAGACAAATATTTGCCTGTTTCTTCCATAGTACAGGATACTGTCACATCTTTGTGGCCTCTAAAATAATTTAAATGATACGATCTGAGAAGGAAAAATCCCACCACAAATGTCCACATAAAGGTCTCATTTGTTGTCAGTTTGGTTACGACAAGGTAACCCTTGGTGTTGTGGACCAGTCCCTTTTTAGTGTCAATGCAGCTTAGTCACACAACGGTTTTGTTTATGACACAGTGATAGTGTTTGTGGGGTTTAGTTTCAAGCCCTTGAAATAATCCTACTTCAGAGATTGTCATACATTCCTTTTTTGTTTCTGGCCCTTTTTATGTGGAACTACAGAAGGAGAAGCAGTTAACATCACCTGGGGGGCAACGTCCCGCCTCCCCATCCACTGCCCTAGGACGTAACCGCTCACCGTCCCCAGCCCCCAATCCAACTCCAAAGAGGACCCCCTCCCCAGCAGCAACCAAGTAAGACTGCAAGTCTTCTTCAGTAAAGCTTTAGTGATGTTTTACTTAAAGTTTTTTGAGGAATTTAATTAATTTTGATTTGGTTACAAAACACAACAACACAACACTAATTCTTACAGGCAAAGTTCCAAGACGCGCCCACCTTCACCTGGTGCAATGAAACAACGTCCCCCGTCCCCCCCCAGCCT